>CM017573.1:6269051-6569051 GCA_007844125.1 Sinonovacula constricta
AGTTTACTATTAATACTATGTTATTTTTTCACGAGATAAAAGCCTCGGCAAGTAAACAATTAGTGTGTTAATCTTGTAAATTATGTCATATGATAAAAACAGTGACGTTCTTTGAAAAGAATCAAGCAAAACAAAAAAATAAACAAATTCAGTAGTTAAAAGTCAAATGGCAAAACATACATTCAACTCGATGCAACTAAATGTGACGAGATTGTAGGTTACGAGATCCAATACATTAACATCATAATAAAGAATATATATTAATAAATAAGTGATTTGATATAGGTCCTGTTATTTGTCCGAAGGCCGAGGGCCAATACCACTGACCCGAGGACAAATAACAGAGCCAATATCAAAGAACGTATTTATTGACAATTTTATTGAATAACTACATGTACTTATATCATTTCACATTAGTACTTAATTATAAAAAGGAACAACTTCAAAAAATAACCGTACATTTTAACAGTTGAAATGCTACACTTTGTGACTAATATAGGTCAATAGGATTCCATTCTCTATATAATTTTTGGCTGTGTCTTATTAGCCAATCAAATGCGGGCTTTATATCTGTATCATTTTACGGTTCTTGGCCGAAAAAAGTTATATAAATATTGGCACTTCTTTAAAGCAGGCGGTCGTGTTATTGAACGTGGCAGATGCTTTTTATAGTACTAACAACGTATAGTTATTTAATAAATAGGTTTAAAGATCTTGTAGGATAGGCCGATGGTAAAGTCGTAAGCTTTATCATTGTGAATAGCGTGCAGACTTAAGATTGCATTAAGACTGTGATTAATGGATAGAGGCGTCAGTAAATGCAATGGCTATTACTTTGCGTGCAAACCTTTGTCTGTAGAATAACATATTTTGTGATGTTTACTGCATATAACTGGTTCCTATTTTAATCATTAAATATTGTACACAGTGTATTCATTAAGTTAGCATGCACACTTGCCATATATTATCATTAAATTTGCTTCAACTCTATTGTTGACAACTTGAGACGACAAATGAATGTTCCGACGATTAAGCAAGTGCATTTGGTGTTATTGGATTGAACGTCCTACTGACAAATTTTCGTAAACACTAAATCGTGCTTAGTACATAGAACACAAAAAGTGCTACAATTACTGTTATATTAGGCAGGCAATCCATGACTTGATATATTCCTTTATCATACACACACACATACACACACGTACGCACAAACACTCACTCACAAGCACACACACACACACACACACACACACACACACACACACACACACACACACACACACACACACACACACACACACACACACACACACACACACACACACACACACACACACACACACACACACACACACACACACACACACACACGGGACTCGAACCCACGCAGTGAGAAGGTTAGCAGTCAGAGTGTATATATATATACTCATTTCGGTCATATAGCCGGTGGCTTCTATTCTTATCCGAAGTGATTCGTCTTTAAGGATTAGTACAAACGGAATTTGAAATACATTTTTATATTGATGTCTCACAACTATCGCAGTTACACAAATATTCATGCACTTTGATTAACCTACCTGATACATGTACCATTTTTAGAAAAGCAGGTTGATAGGAATACAGTGTCCGCGTTAAACAAAAATGTAATATACATGTACATTATAAAGATCGATTTTCGAGTTATCCAAACATTTAAGCATTTAAGCATGACATTAACAGTGAGTAGTATTTATTAAAATACACTTGATTAAAACAAATTTAAATCGTTTTAAAATCTTGTTCATTGCAAAACGAAAAAAATGACTCGATCCTATGTGGCAGAAAATATATGTATAGGCTTTAATTGAATTGTTTATTCATCAAAAAATTGCCTCCCTAAATAAGAATCAATTTTCAAAGTTAATGTCGAAATACAAATTTAAAATAATAATAATGATAATAATAATAATAATAATAATAATGATAATATTAATAATAATAATAATAATAATAATAATAATAATAATAATAATAATAATAATAAATTAATCATAAGCATTAATATTTATCCTTTTTGCAGTCTATCTACATGTATGTAAACCCTAATGATGCTTTATAACTTAAACATAATCATATTTATAATGCTTTCAACTTCAAGAATGCCTGTGCTGTTTACTGAAGAACATATATTGAAGGCGGTATGCAATAGTTTGCCTATACATTATTTATGTGAAAACGTTTTACTCCTGTTCTGTAACATTAGTGCATAACTGCTACAAAATCTTATTTTTTAGTTTCAGAAGAGGCTAGTAATTCCCAATTTGTTAGACAGTACAAATCGTAAAAAAACAACTATCGAGCTAAATGTCCAATATTTCCAAATCTACAAATAAGTATGATGGGGATTTCGTCTGAAAATAGATATTGACGTCAGAGCTCGGATAGGCAAAACACGTTTGTTATGACGATTGTGGCATTATGGTTCACATTACAGACAGGTGAAGGACATCAGTAAGAGCATTTTGCGAGATCTATTCAGTTAACAATGGTTTACTAAGATATTTAATGAAAATAGTTATAATGACAATTAAAGTGGGATGTTATACTTTATTTTTCACATGGATGGGGACCCAAACAGCATTCTGCGGGATATTTTTAGGTAACACTAATTCACCTGGTGGCATGAAAAGAAAAGAAATGGTCTAAACTGTCGGATAATACCTTTAAATCGGTCGGAAGAAATATTATATCGGTGCAAGATTGATTCTCCGAACATGTGGCTTGCAGATGGAGTATATGTCATTACAAAAGTAATACAGTTTCACTCGTGAAGACATGAACTACTGTTTCATTTGGAAGGTTTAGGTTGCCGAGGCTGCTATCTACTGTACATACTGTACATATGTTGTTAGTTAATTGTATTACTAGTTGTTATGTATGTACATACGTTCATTATATCTGTTTAAACTTCCGATGCAGGTGCTTACTGTTAGTTGTTTCACTTTGATGGGATATTTTTATTTACACTGTTTGTTTGATAGAAAAAACCTTCAGGAAGTGCGAGGTTGGAGCGCTCCACAAACCAGGTTTAAGCACCCCAGTTGGCCCTTTTGTCGACTGACCGTTGCAAGGCGGTAACTGATGGTCTTTCTTTTTGTGTGTTATGTCTCGTCTCTGTGGTTTTTGTCACATTTACATTTACCTTGTTTGCCTTTGTCTACAGGTAGATACAATTTAAATATCTGTGAAAATTTTGATAGGACCTTTTCTTATTAACCTATGAATACAGCAGTGTCTACCAGAACAAAAATTGCTATAAACTGTACTGCTTAATGCAAGAAACAGCTTGCCTTTAGGTCCTTGCTTTAAAAATCCGTTCTGACAGCTGTGTTGAAACATATCGCATTTCGTCTACGAGAAGAAATGCGTCTCTCATATTGGATAAAGTGCAACATAGAAACAATGTGTATCCGCTGTATTGAATTAAAGAACTAATATTAAATTAATTATAATAATTCAGACATGATTAACCATATCGGCGCATATTACTGACCGTTCCAAGGCGGTAACTGTCGGGTTTTCTCTTTTCGTTAAATGACTTATCACAAATTTGTTCTTGCTTTTCAACTGGCCTGCATGTGAAATACCTTTGTCATGTGCCTTTTCGGAGTTTGGTATATGTCGCAATGCTAATAGGACTTTGTCATATAATCTTATGTTAGTTGGCGAATCAGAATCATTATTATATAATGACATTTCCTTATAACAATGTAGCTTTTGAGCTGAAGATTAGGGCTGATTAGGACAATATCTCATGAGTTATATCTCGAAAAGCTCAACATATAGATGAAGAAGAGAAAGAGCAAGAAATACAGAGGGAGAGGGGGAGAAAGAGAGAGAGAGAGAGACTTAAAGGGGGAGAAAGGGAATGGAGAGAGAGAGAGAAAGATGGAAAGAGAGAGAACAAAACCAGCGACTGCACTTATGTTATTTATGCCTTATTTCTAACGACTTGTTAATGTCGCTTTATCGGATTAAAATGAATCGTTTTCGTTTTACGTACAATATATCATTTAAATCATTGTAATATCAGCCGCAGCAAAAAAAGGAGCATACGCTCGACGAACTCAATTTGAACTATAGAATATAATAGGGTTTTTCTTTTCAAAATAAACTAGTTTGATTTTAAAAGTAAAATCTGTGGAATTTTTAAATAAAAATTGTGTTTCGATTCTGTTGCATTTTAATCGCGTGGAACATATTTTAATATAAATGCACACAATAATGACTTACATGATTTTCGACACTGCACTAGTTACTGCTTTATGGTAATGGCAAACCGTTGTAAGGTGTCAAGAAAAACACATAACCCAATAAACCATAACTTTACTCATATATGCAGAATAGTATAATATAATAGTTCAATACATATTAGACATGGCATATAAATAGCTACAATGATGTCCTTTAATATTAAATAAAATCCCTTTTGGTGAAAACATCCGATTTCCGAAAACACAGTAAAAAATAAACATGCATGCACTGTAAACCCGGTTTTAGCACCCAGTAGGTCCCTTTTGCAGACTGACCGTTCCAAGGCGATAACGGTTGGATTCCTTTGTTTAATGACTCATCACAGATTTGTTTCAATTTTTACATCTGGTTTGCATGTTAACACAATTGTCCTTTGCTTTTTCAAAGTTTGGTATATGTTGCAATGCTCATAGGACTTTATCATATTCATTGTTTGTGTTATTGAACGATGTTCCCGTGTCACAATATTGTTCTGTAAGATATGTTTTTATATTTTTCCTAATAACATCTTAGAAAATTTTGATGTCTGGCCATATTAGAATGTATACTCCATATGCACATTCAGATAAAGACTGTTAACCAATTTTTCCCAAATAAAAGAGTTCTTACTGGACGATTCACATTCAATATCGGCGTAATCTACAGACTTGCCGCCTGCACTTTTGTCTAAGTGTATGGAATCTGATCAGAGAATAATAAGATAAGATGAAATTGTATACCAAAACCATGATATCTTTTTGTATCTTTACCAGAGCTGTCAAATATTAACAAATTGTCTGATACATAATATTGATTATATGATTAGGCGGTCTGCCGCGGAATGCACTTTTCTGAGATAAGTCTTTCTTTGCTGAGTATCGAGCGGGTTTGTTTGTTGTTGTCGTTTACGTTTGTTTCAAAGACCAGTTATGACCATCATAGCGGCTACCAGCTATTTTGGTATATGAAGGCCCCAGACAGATGTTTGATCAGAACCACCGGCGTAATGCAAGTCAGCAGTACAACCTTCCCACATTAATTACTTCGCCCCGGCCGGGACTCGAACACACGCGGTGGGAGGCTGCGCAGTCAGAGGAGTTATAAATTGGCGACGACCCTACCACTACTCCACGGGCGCCACATATGGAGGGTTACACAAAACGCCATATTATCACATATTTTATGAGAATAACTATGGGATTGCTCTAAATTTATGTAGTATGTAGTATTACGCTTGCTGAAAGTAATACACGTATGTTATAAAACTCGTTTAATGTAAGCACACAAACTACGGACAGATTTTTGCCGAAGTTGAGGAATGTGTTTCTTTACATGCTTTTATGCTGTTTTATTTGTTCTTATAATATATCAGCGCTTGGGCTGTTGTATTTCAAACCAATCTCTCATTTGGAATTTTTACGCTGTCGAGCCTTTTATCTACTGTACATACTGTACATATGTTGATAGTTAATTTTATGACTAGATATCATGTATGTCTATACGTTCATTGTATCTATTTTAACTCCCGATGCAGGTGCTTACTGTTAGTTGTTTCACTTTGACGGGATATTGTTATTTATACTGTTTGTTTGATAGAAAAACCTTCAGAAGTGCGAGGTTGGAGCGCTCCACAAACCGGGTTAAAGCACCCCAGTCGGCCCTTTTGCCGATTGAACTGATGTTTTTTCTTTTTGTATGTTATGTCTCGTCTCTGGGTTTTTGTCACATTTACATTTACCTTGTTTGCTTTTGTTTACTGGTAGATAATATTGAAATATCTGTGAAAATTTTGATAGGACCTTTTCTTATTTACCTATTGTAAATAAATTTGAATTGAACTAAACATCTGACAATCAAATGCGTTTACGATACAATTATTCTCACTGTAATTACATTAAATAAATGCACCGTTCTTCATGAAAATTTACATAACCTAACTGCAACATATAGAATATTACAACTTAATGAAAAATAATCTAACAATAAAGACAATATATTGCAAATTACTACTTACAAACATATGAGTGTACCTTAAGGAAGCTAGACTAATAAAATATATGGCACACGTGGCTGTTAGGAACCTTGTGCCATAATTACCGACAACAAAGCGGCAAGCGGTAATAATATGCATATCTTATAGACCGATTGCCATTGAGTTGTAGAATTGCACTCTGAGATCCTAATTGTCTTTTTCCGTCATTATTTTCATTAGCAAACGACTTACGCGTGTACGTTAATTACATTTTCTACGTTTTAAAGCGTTTACTTCAGTAGTAACTTTGAAAACTAACACATGTTCATATATAACGATATGAGTGCTTCTGTTATGTATTCCTCTCTTGTATCCTCGTGTGATGTTATCACATAATCAATCAATTGGTTAATTGACATTACTTTGCATTATATTTTGGAAACTCATTTAACTTCTCGTAAATGACAAAAACTCATTTAATGTTTCAATGTTAAAGTGTCTTCTTTTGATAACATATCCGTGAAACGACTCAGACTAAATGGCAGAACACACACTTTGCACTTTTATTCAACTTTTATAAATATATTGATTGAATCAGCTTCAGTTTCCATTTAAAGAGAATAATAAGATCAGTATTAACATCATGTAATTTCAATTGATCTTCGCATTACATAGATTATTCATTAATTACAAACGAGACAATAATGAGTCTACTACTTATGTACGAGTTACACTGTTTGTGACCTGTCGTTTACCTCGTCAATATCTTTAAAAAAACATTGCGTCTGCAAAGGTATGCTAGTTTCAATTTAATTTGTTTTATGCTGTAATCAGCAAATATACGTTATTTTTATTAATGTTAACAATCGAGTGTCAGTAGGCAAATAACACAAAATAATTACATACTTTAATGTAAAATGTAAAATAAAACTTATTCATCGATAAAGTCCTAATTGTTTGTTAAATGATCTCAATAAGCCAACAATCTTTGTTTCCTTTTCTAGAGAGTGAATTAGGGTGCCCTAGATCAATTATAGTATTTGTATTTTTCTGTTTTAACTCCCGATGCAGGTGCTTATTGTTAGTTGTGTCACTTTGACGATTATTTTTATTTACACTGTTTGTTTGATAGAAAAACCTTCAGGAAGTGCGAGGTTGGAGCGCTCCACAAACCAGGTTTAAGCACCCCAGTTGGCCCTTTTGCCGACTGACCGTTCCAAGGCGGTAACTGATGGTTTTTCTTTTTGTGTGTTATGTCTCGTCTCAGTGTTTTTGTCACATTAACATTTACCTTGTCTGCCTTTGTCTACAGGTAGATAAAAATTTAAATATCTGTGAAAATTTTGATAGGACCTTTTCTTATTTACTTATATAAGCTTGCGTTATCCAAGATTCGTTTTATGTGTTCCTTAAGCGTATTTAATGTATTCCTAAAACATTAATTGATTTAGCTAATTTCTTCCTCTAAATATTTTTTACGGAACTACTGAAAACAGATGTCGTCCAACGTTCCCTCAATTTCTTTGAGTGTGTTTAATGAGTTTAACGTACACGCCAAACTGCATTGTTTGGCGGAAGTTTATAGCTTTCTTATTTCCGACCAACATTGAAGTGTTGATTTGAAACCTAGTGAACAATAATAAAAGACAAGCGAAAAATTAGACTTTTTTATTACTGTTTCCGAAGTGACAAGAAACTTGCCGCATCACCTCAGTTAGGCCGATGTTAAGTTACAGTGTATTTGACGATATACTTTAAAAGTCTGGTGGATATTATACCAAAAACGACTTGTGTTAAGGTTAATATATAGTTTTAAGGACCTGGTTAATGAGATATTAACCGAGGACGTAGTCAGCAAAACTATATATTGACCGAAACATAAGTCTTTACATGTTATATCACATACCCTATTAATTTAAGCTTTCGTTGTTGTTTTTTGTACAACGAGCCACACGTGCTTCACATTTAATATAAAACATTTAAAGATGTCGATCCAATTCTCCAGCGTTCATTTTCTCGACAGATAATCACGAAAATCATTTACTGCTACCGATGTTACAGTTTTTGGTGTTGTTTTCTTGGTTACTAAATATTACCGATGGTTTATGTATGAAGTTAAAATGCACCTTGTTAGAGTTGACTGAATAAGATTATATGATAAAGTCCTACGAGTATTGCAACATTTATCTAACTTTGAAAAGGCAAATGACAAAGTTGCTCACACGCAAGCCAAATGAAAACGTAAGAACCTATCTGTGATGAGTCCTGAAAAATACAGGAACCTAATAGTTACCGCCATGGAAAGGTCAGTCAGCAAAAGGGACCGACTGGGGTATTAATAACGGTCGCAAAAATATTAAAATGCAAAATTTGTCTTATATTAACTTCAAGGAATGTGATTTTTTTAATACTTAATGTCATAGAAAGCAGCAAAATCAGGATTTTGTTAATAAACAAAATCCCATAACTCCCCCTGATCCCTTTTCCTATTTTAATTTAATCCTTCGAATTGCATGTAGTGCTATTGCATTTAGTTTCGCTTGAGGTTGCTTTAAACTGTCAGCTTTGTAAAATATTCATTTAAACCTGCAAACAGACTACACAGGATCCGGACACTAAAACCATGATTATCTTACCTGTTCTAACTACCATAATAGACACACCATAATAAGAGACAATTATCCTTACTAACAATTATCCTTAGATTTTTATCAATATGTAAATAAAAAGGGTTCTATCAAAATAACCACAGATATTTAAATCTAAACTACCTCTAGACCAAGACAAACAGGGTGGACAAAAACACAGAGATGAGACATAACGCACAAAAAGAAAAAAAACAGCAGTCACCGGTTTGGAAAAAAAAGTTGAGGTAAATTTCTTTCGAATGATAAGTTCTAATTAAGGCAAAAACACTAACATTCAAAACTCATTTCTATTTACTTAGTTATTTAATGGTCACAATTTTTTGCAATTGCGTCATTACAAGTATTGGTTATGCTAAAATCACGGCTAATAAATAATCGTGATACAAAGAGTAAGTATATGTCAATATATAAACGTGTGTTCCTGACTTTTGTTTTAGACAGACATGTAAGAAAACTAGTATATACGCCGTCAAATTATTTTGAATTCATTGAAAAAGTAGTTTTTGATAATAAAACAGATTTACACGTGTTTTAACTCTATGGCCACACGTGCAACATTTCATTACTACAGGCTCTTTTAAAACCAATTAAAAATGATTGATTTGAAGACGTTTGATTTAAGTGCCGTAGGTCCGTTAATTAAACAGCAGCTTTTATTCTCGTTATCTCGAATGCAGACTGACATAACACAGTGATCTGAGTTGAGTCTATAGGAGACAGGGTCTTATTGATGACTCGGTCAAAATCCCTTTCAACAAGGATAAAACTGCGTACATCGTAAAGCTATCTAAATGACATGGTTGCATTGATTATTGATGGATTAAAAGGAAATCGAATAGCTCATGTATTTTGTTGGTTAAATATTGAACAACAAACAGGAGTCGACAACATTTATGAACATGTAGCGAAACTACAGTCACGAGCATGTTAAAGGCATTGCAAATTGGAATGTGGCCTTATCTGGCTTTACACTGTGATCACAGTGGGAGGTTGAAGGGAAGGAATAGAGATTTAGGTGGGCCTAACCAGCTGGACACACCCCCAGGCAGCAATAGTATCAGGAAAGGGGCGGGGATTAAGACGCTATTTACCAATGGCAGTGTAGTAAGTCCATTTGCATCGAATGTGACTTACTGATTTATGACCTCTTCCCCTATGACACATCCGTTGGTTATAAACTTATCAAGTGTCCAGTTGTAATCTCACAGCTTGTTGTCACCATGGAGGCTATACGGGTACTGTAAAGAATAGTTAAATAAGAAAAGGTCCTATCAAAATTTCCACAGATATTTAAAATTTATCTGCCTGTAGACAAAGGCAAACAAGGTAAATGTAAATGTGACAAAAACACTAAGACGAGACATAACACACAAAAAGAAAAACCATCAGTTACCGCCTTGGAACGGTCAGTCGGCAAAAGGGCCGACTGCGGTGCTTAAACCTGGTTTGTGTAGCGCTCCAACCTCGCACTTTCAATGAATTTAACTGAACAAAAACAATTCTGTTTTCATACCCAGGTTATCAAAACAGTGTAAGTGAGAAAGAAACTGCTTAATGGTTGGACTACATAACGCTAAGGGAAATTTGCGTTTTGTTTATTACACTTTTTTGATTTCACTTGAGAAATTTAAACTTTCAAATGAAAGGTTATGGGTTGTGAGAGTGTAACTTGGACAAAACCATTGCGAACACCAAGTGTTCATTACGCAAGCCATTTATTTTATGTGTGGAATTTTGATGTTTTTCTGTGTAAAAGAATCTCGTACGAAACCTTTAACACCCATTGCTAAGACAGAGACATAATAATGAGCAAAATGTATTCACCAACTTTCATCTATTACAATTACATAAACGTGAAACTTTTACTTTAAATATAAAAAAGGACCAATAAACATTGTGTGCATGTATTTAATAATGCCATATGAGTTATTGTCTTGAAGCATGTCATTATCTTAATCAAAGTGAAATGCTTTTATCTTTTCTTTGTTGTAAAGACATACATGTAAATGCCTTTTATCTTTTCAGGAACCGCTGTGTAAGTCAATTATCTTTCTTTAAACGCTTCAATACTGATAAGATTAATTTATATTCTGTGTATAAAATGTCTAATCAGAAGCAATAAGTAGAAAAAAGTTGACATTTTAACATTGTTGAAAATACTCAACTATTTGTTAAGTTTTTACAACAAATATATTCAGTTACGAAACATGAGATCAAGACATACGTCTTCTATTAGGGCATGTATTTTTATGCTCTGTATTCCAAATCAGTTACTTAAGTTTCTTCTAATTGTTTACGGTAAATTAATTAAGTAAAATACACAAAATACTGAAGTAAATGATTTATTAAGGGAGTAGTATATCATACATATCAAATAGGTTAAATATTAATTTATCTTTTACTTTTGCGTTTCTTCTTATTTTCTTTTCCGAATTAAGGTAAAGTTATCAGACTATGTAAAATACCGAGGTAAATGCTTTATTAAGAAAGTATATCATATCGAAGTAGCTAACAATAATATTGATTTAACGAATATTTCATTTAACCTGTGTAAACGACATATTGTAATTAAACCATTTGCAGAATAATACAATCATACGTACGTATGTCAATTTTAGATTTTGTGAGTTACAAAACTTTGATGATATACATAGCCTAATAACGTATGAAAATGCTGATTAGACAACCAGAATTTTGAGAGCCGTCCATTGCAACTAAACATTATTTTTGTTTCATAATTCAACCCATTCTTCTTACGTATTTCCAATCAAATACCCATTTGATTTATTATAGTCATCTCGTAAAATTAGATCTAATTCACTTAACCTATATTCCCAGACATGTCTCCGTCCAAAAAGTTCAAACAACTTCCGCCTTAATTGTGTTTAAACCATAACGCTTAAAGCAATAATTAGGTTTATAAGAAAGGGTCCTATAAAAATGTTCACAGATTAAATTTACGTCCAGACAAAGGAAAACAGGGTCAATGTAAATGTGACAAAAACACAGAGACGAGACATTACTAACACAAAGATAAACCGTCAGTTACCTTGGAACGATCAGTCGGCAAAAGGACCGAATGTGGGTGCTAAAACCTGGTTTGTGGAGCGTTCCAACCTCGCACTTCCTGAAGTTTTTTCTATAAACAAAACAGTGTAAATACAATTATCCCGTCAAAGTGAAACAATTAACAGTAAACACCTGCATCGGGAGTTAAAACAGATACAATGAACTTATATACATACACAATATCTAGTAATAAAATAAACTATCAACATATGTACAGTATGTACTCGGCGACCTAAAAAACCTGATTTCAAGGATAATGAGAGAAAGTATATAATTCAACAGGCTCAGCCTAAATATTGCCTTGGTATAAACATGCTTCTTTTCTTAAATAGTATGTTGGTATTTAACCTAAAGAGCCCTGCCTTCAGACAGATACGTTACATGCATTGTTTTATGCGCTTTGGTTACGAGCAGCAGCTGGTAGTTATTTGTAAGTGATTTTTTTCGTTGTTAAATGGGATTACATTGTTATAAAAATGTCGAACAAAATTTATATATCGTTCATTTAATAATTTTAATACTTTTTACAGCTTGTATAAATCTAGTAAATTATTTTTCAATGTTATGGTAAAGAATATAGGCAAAGATATTTTAAATAAATTAAATTTTGTCTCACATATGCAATTTACTGCATGCGTCTTGCTGTGTACGGTGCCAATATAGGCGTGTTTATTAGATTATTAAACAGATGGTGGTCATTGGTGTAAAACGGATGTACTGATGTACTTTTCATTCTTATACTTTCGAATATTTTTCTACATAGCGTATTCTCTAGATATAGCAATAAAATTATGTTTTAAAACAAAATCATTAAATTTTCTAACTTTCTATTGTAATCTTTAAAGTGCATTTAACTTGAAAAAAATCGATTTCTTTTATCTTTGGATTGTATGTGCAATTAACCTTTCGAACAACTCACGAACTCCATAAATTACATTCTATAATAGCGCTATTACATTTGTTGAAACATATAGAGATGCATTTTACATGCGAAGTCAATTTTGAACTTGTTTGACTCCGTGGCAAAGAAATAGGCCGGTCGTGATATTAATGGTAAACTAGTTTCACAGAAGTTCACGTCAAGCAAATATAGAGAAATTTAATCGTAGTGTAAAAAACAGGAAATGTCTTTTTGTCTGGTTCTTCAAACTAACTATTCAAACAATGCAGGCATGCCAACGAGACTTTTACCAAATATAATTCCTTTATTACATAATCAACTAAGAATAAAGAATATATATAAACAATATTCATGTTATATCAAAGTTTAAGTGATCTTTTAAAAGTAGATCGTGTATATAATAACGCGATATGGAATATACCATTCATTTAATCTGAAACCATTATTTTTTAATTACAACACTTCTTTCTTTTAACGACGTCATGGCGTCTGAGAAAACCTTAGCGCTTGGACAATTATATTCAAATAAATCAGTTGTCATTTCATATCTTTCATTTGAGAAATCCCTCAGGAAGTGCGATGTCAGAGCTCTGTAAAACCAGTTTAAGCACCTCAGTCGGTCCTTTTTGCCGACATATGAGCTTGTTGAGGGATTGCCTGTTTTATAAACAAAATTAATTCCTTATTCTTTAATGCTTAAATTCAACACATATTAAATATGTTTCTGTGTACTATAGATATACGAATTATGTTTAATAAATGGCTGGTTTTGACCGTGTTAAATTTAGAATTTGATTTAAATAACCTTAAGATAAATAATTTCTATAGTAATTTGAATATATTACAAACCTACTGTTGTTTAACTTTAAACATCAATGCCATACATATTTGATTACTTGATATCTGTGACGGACAAATAACAGATGACTTACAGAAAACGAAGTATTTTAGATGAAACATAACCTTATACCCTATTTTTGTCGGTCATTTATGCCGCATAGGAATTATAATTATACTATTAAATTCTTTCCGGTTGTTTCGGAGAGTAGATCCCACCATATTAATCGGAACGCTTTGGATATTGCATAATTATCTCTAAGATGTATGGCGGGAAAACATGTCGGTATATATAACTTCATCAAAACAACAAAGATATATGTTTTGGTATTTTTACTGAAATTGAAGTAACATTTTTAAAATAAAACGGAATGTGAACTGTTAAATTATTATATTTAACGAAATGTGAATAGATAAATTCATAAATTAACGGCTACAGAAGGAAATAATCCTATACACTACACCTATTGCTTTTTTTAAAGACTTTTTTTTTCCGGCGAACAAAACGAGCCTGATTTTGTATGATTTAAAGTTCACTTAATTAGAAAAAATTATATGCCAGTGCATAATATAAAAATGTCAAAGCTGCTCTAGAACAGGAAATATTTAAGTCAATTTTCCGTAAAGGCAATCATCACCTACACTGTAATTTGTTCCTGTTTAATAGAGCATACTTATTATTTAAAGGTTTTATTTGAGGTGTTTTTGTCACTTTTAACTAAATTTAAACTAATACAACATACATGTCAATATTATATTTATAATTTCCACACATCCTTTAATGGTGTTAGCCTTAAAAGACTTTTATATTTACAATTTCCACACATCCTTTAATGGTGTTAGCCTTAAAAGACATAAGCAAAATACATGACAGCCGTTGATTTGTTTCCGTTTATTGATTTCGCTCTAATAGCAGTTTCGTTTTCAATTTTATTTCCCAAAGGAAAATATTAAAAGCAGCAACGCAATACAAGAAAAGTGAGAAATACCATCTGTTTATGACACTTATTCTGAAATACCAAGGTCATAACACAACATTTGATTATTTGTCTGCGACACTAAGCTTTCAACTTAAACTTCTACTATTGCTTTTGTAGGATTTCATAAAATTTAATACAATTCGTAATACGGATAAGACTGCAGTGCACATTCAATTGAACTGAAAAGTGTTTTTTTTGTGTGTGTGTTTAGGTAATTTTGCATCGACAACAAAGCACGCATGAATCGTTTTATTCGGTCTTTATCATTATTATTATTATTATTATTATTATTATTATTATTATTATGATTATTATTATTATTATTATTATTACTATTATTATTATTATAATAATTATCATTATTATTACCATTATCATTATTATTATTATTATTATTATTTTTATTATTATTATTATCATTATTACTTTAATCTTTACAAACCTGTTCAAAACCGCAGTTTTTATAACTACTATAATTCTTCCTATAAAATCTTCTTTGATACGAATATATGACAAGTCTTATGAGCATTGCAACATATACCAAACTCCGAAAAGGCACAGAACAAAGGTATTTCACATGCAAGCCAAGCGAAAAGTAAGAAGAAATTTGAGTCACATTTGCTTAACTGATATATTACTTGAAAGTTGCATAAATATAGGAATTATTATTTCCTGATCAAAAGATAACCCCCCCCCCAGCCATTTTAGGCTTACTCCTTTGTCGAATACCTAATGCAAGTTATAGTTTCTTTTCTAAAATTATGTAAGCTCGAAATTGATCAGACAACTTTTTGATTACGCACACTATTTCTACACCGCAGTGACCAGGCCAAATCTTTTCAAATTCACCATATTCGATATACATGCAGTTGTGTTTATATTATTCCCAAAGGGAACCTTATGAGAAAGCCATGTTATTGCGTGTATTTATTGGCTTTTAACAATTCAGTAGTTGTCAGATTATAATGTTGCCAGACTTCAACACACTCATACCTCTAATAGAATTGTCCAAGAAAGTATTTATATGGTTTTAGTGGGAAATAGATTATATCCCACACGTCGCAATGCGTAACTTTGACGGGATATTTTTATTTACACTGTTTGTTTGATAGAAAAACCTTCAGGAAGTGCGAGGTTGGAGCGATCCACAAACCAGGTTTAAGCACCCCAGTTGGCCCTTTTGCCGACTGACCGTTCCAAGGCGGTAACTGATGGTTTTTCTTTTTGTGTGTTATGTCTCGTCTCTGTGTTTTTTGTCACATTTACATTTACCTTGTCTGCCTTGGTCTGCAGGTAGATAAAATTTAAATATCTGTGAAAGTTTTGATAGGACCTTTCCTTATTTACCTATGCAATTCAAATGACAGCATTATTGTTTGCATAGCGTTATTTATTAGATTCACAGCGTCCTTGAATATAAGAATATTTTATCATACTAAAAGACATTATTGTTTGGAAGTTGCGAAGGAAAACAGTGATTAAGAAAATGTTTGTATTACATGTGAAATACCTTTGTTCTGTGCCTTTTTGGAGTTTAGTATATGCTGCAATGCTCATAGGACTTTGTCATATATTATTATTATAAAAAAAGTAAGAAGATTAAAAGAAAATAAATCACACTGGTGAAATAAATTTAACGGAGGACAACTAGGAAGCGGGAGTTAGCCTATACTGACCATAGTTACAACATCACAGATCATTTTCCTTAAAGCTGACACTTTGTTTTTAATTTTCTAATAGAATAGTTGCATTAGATTTTACGTGATATTATTGGTTGCTCTTTATTTGCAAGGAAGATATTCAATGCTTTATTCAGTTGGACTAGGCAAGGATACGAGAACCACAATTTATAAGACTTCGAGTAAAGTTTTGTATTTTGTCGAATTTTTATGTTTATGTTTATTGGGTTAAGCGTCCCACCAACAGTATTTCAGTTATTTGGAGACGGTGCTCACTTGAAGCAGATATAGTGCTGTCTTCACTGTGTATAGCATGCCGTGAACACCTGGTATGATGCCACACCAAGTCACATTATCCTGACACCGAACAAACCAGTCGTGGAACTACCCTTATATTTGCTTGAGATTTAGCAAGGGATCTATACCACTACCATTTTAACGACTTTGGTATGTCGCGAACCCGGGGCCTCCCGCACCTGGAGCCGACGCTCTACCTATTGCGCTACCAAGTCTGGTATTTTAACAAATGTAATAACTTCATAGATCTTATATTATCTTATTGCTTGAAAAGTTGTTACAGATTTACAATATATAATATAAACCTATTTACAAAAACATGTGAGATTTTGTTCAAGCTCAGAAATTCCGTAGATATTTAAATTTAAAGTACCTTGAACTAGACAAAGGCAAACAGGGTAAATGTAAAGTTGGCAAGAACACAGAGACAAGATAACACACACACACACACACACACACACACACACACACACACACACACACACACACACACACACACACACACACACACACACACACACAAACACACACACACACAAACACACAAACACAAACACACACACACTCACTCACACAAACACACATACACACACACAAACACTCACACACAGAGTTAACGCGCCTTGGAACGGTCAATCGGCAAAAGGGAGCAAATGCTTTGCTAAAACAGGTATAACCAATCTCTGCAGTAAGCCGATATAGAAGCCTCTGGATCGAAAGCGACTCAAACTTATCAATGAATAAATGTAATTGTGTTATTACAAAGGTTCAATCAAACAAACAAAAATAAACAAGATCGAAAATAGAAGAAAATAAACACAAATGGAGTGAACTTCGCTGGTTTCCTTTGTTTCATTCCGCTTTCAAAACGAGGCTGACAAGGGTAACGCTCCTCTAAAAACTATACGTCCATCATAAGTAATTAGTCGAGGGCATACACAAATTACTTTATATTGTCATAAAAAGTATTGTTTTACAGAGCTCCAACCTCGCGTTTCCTGATGAGTCTCTTGTATGCAACCAATGTAAAGAAAACCGATCTATTTGAATAAAAAAAGGTATATTGACGTTGTTGAAAGAAAGGAATGACGTAATTGAAAAATAATGTCCACAATATTTAAAAGAGATGTATTAGTTCTATTAGAAGAACTACACAAAATTGTTGACTGTAAATGAAAATGAAGTTTTTAGATCAAGAAAAAGAATGACCGGAGAAGAAGTGTGAATGGTTAATCATATATGGAGTTGAGGAATCAAAGGTCGATGTCCATCAAGGCCAAATACATATTTTAGGATGATTTAAATGACAACATATTTTACATGCACGTGGAGATTCATCCAAGGTTGTATTGCCTTCGAAAGGCTAAATCCCCCTTTTCTGTAAGTATGCTAATCCTTACTTGTTCTTATTGATTTTCTTTTTCAACTTAGTAAACATGAAAAACTATATGTCGTTGTATTATAAAGGTGCCCAAAGGTGTGCAAATGTCTTCAAAGCTGGTGCTATTTTACATTATAAACAATTTGCACACATTCACTACATTGTTAAAGTTAATATTACAGTAATATTGCGAATTATTTAGTTAAAGCCACATCGTCATATATGAATTTATATTTATTTTATCAAAGACATGTTGAAAGATACAAGAAGAAAACGTATGTCATAAATTGCACTTTCATTTCTCTCTTCTTGTTTATATTTCTTACTTTTCACATACAGTATTAATCTTTTAAGTTTGCTGAACACTTCACTTTTTTACTTATATCTAAAATGTAATGTCAATCTATTGCCATATCATACACTTTTGTGCTGGGAGAGAAACACGATAAGCTTTGGCTTTCGTTTCAATCTTTTTTCATTTGCTTTGTATACTCTATGCTAAATCATGTAAAAATATTTGAAATAAAATATGCTTAAACTAAAAACGTATGTCTATGTTTAACTTGATATTAATTAGTCTTGAATCAACATGTTGATTATAAAACGACTCCGGGTTTTTGAAAACAACTGACATTATCCTTCACCTTTATATCTGTTTAAAACAGTCAATATCATATTAGATCTTTCTTCTCGAAGAGTGCATACTATCAGACAATGGAAATTCTCAAGAGGAATATGTACTATCTGCAGTCACATGTTAGTGTGTTCAACTGTCAGTCTTGGACCTAGTTGGCTTGAATAGCAGTTTGTTTGGAGATATATTCTTCATCAATATAGAAACAAATCTACGTGACAAAGGGTGTGACAAACAAGCTATCGATTGTTTATTATGATTATAATATTAATAATAGTTTGTTGTTGTTGTTGTTGCTGTAGTAGTAGTAGTAGTAGTAGTAGTAGTAGTAGTAGTAGTAGTAGTAGTAGTAGTAGTAGGAGTAGGAGTAGTAGTAGTAGTAGTAGTAGTAGTGGTAGTAGTAGTAGAAGTAGAAGTAGTGGTGGTAATGGTAGTAGTAGTAGTAGTAGTAGTAGTAGCAGTAGTAGAAATAGTAGTTGTAGTAGTAGTAGTAGTAGTAGTAGAGGTAGTAGTGGTAGTAGTAGCAGTAGCAGTAGTAGTAGTAGTAGTAGTAGTAGTAGTAGTAGTAGTAGTAGTAGAGGTAGTAGTAGTAGTAGTAGTAGTAGTGTAGTAGTAGTAGTAGTGTAGTAGTAGTAGTAGTAGTAGTAGTAGTAGTAGTAGCAGTTGTACTAGTAGTTGTAATAGTAGTAGTAGTAGTAGTAGTAGTAGTAGTAGTAGTGTAGTAGTAGTAGAGGTAGTAGTAGTAGTAGTAGTAGTAGTAGTAGTAGTAGAAGTAGTAGTAGTTACAGTAGTAGTAGAAGTAGTAGTAGTAGTAGTAGAGGTAGTAGTAGTAGTAGTAGTAGTAGAAGTGTAGTAGTAGTAGTAGTGTAGAAGTAGTAGTAGTAGTAGCAGTTGTAGTAGTAGTTGTAATAGTAGTAGTAGTAGTAGCAGTTGTAGTAGTATTGGTAGTAGTAGTAGTAGTAGTAGAAGTAGTAGTAGAGGTAGTAGTAGAGGTAGTAGTAGTAGTATTAGTAGCAGTAGTAGTAGTAGCAGTAGTAGTAGCAGTTGTAGTAGTAGTGGTAATAATAATAGTAGTAGTAGCAGTTGTAGTAGTATTGGTAGTAGTAGTTGTAGTAGTGTAGTAGTAGTAGTAGTAGTAGTAGTAGTAGTAGTAGTAGTAGTGTAGTAGTAGTAGTAGTAGTAGCAGTTGTAGTAGTAGTGATAGTAGTAGTAGTAGTAAAAGTAGTAGTAGAGGTAGTAGTAGTAGTAGTAGTAGTAGTAGTAGTAGTAGTAGTAGTAGTAGTAGTGTAGTAGTAGTGGTGTAGCAGTAGTAGTAGTAGTAGCAGTTGTAGTAGTAGTGATAGTAGTAGTAGTAGTAGTAGTAGTAGTAGTAGTAGTGGTAGTAGTAGCAGTAGTAGTAGAAGTAGTAGTTGTAATAGTAGAAATAGTACTAGTAGTAGTAGTAGTAGTAGTAGCAGCTGCAGCAAGAGCAGTAGTAGTAGTAGTAGTAATAGTTGTAGTGGTGGTAGTAAAATTAGTAGTAGTAGTAGAAGTAAAAGTATTAGTGATAGTAAAAGTAGTAGTTGTAGTAGCACGACTACTACTACTACTACAACAATAACTACTACTACTACTACTACTACTACTACTACTACTACTACTACTACTACATGTACTACTACTACTACTACTACTACTACTACTACTACTACTACTACTACTACCACTTCTACAACTTCTACTACTACAACAACAATAACAAACTCTTATTACTTTTATTATCATAATAATCAATCGACAGCTATCAATAAAAATACTTATAATTATAAATATAACAAAACTTTTCATGAACTGAAAATGAGCCGATTTCAAAAACTTACTACTACCTTAAAAGTAAAATGATAATTTAAAGTTTTAATCCATGTAAAGTAAGTTGCTAGGGCGTATGTGTGACACTTACTAAATTGAAAGTCTTGTGTGTCTTTCGTAAGTCTTTTAAGACACGTTGTATCCTTTGTTTATATCATTTTGTTTTAGAGTAATTAACCAGAGCCAAACACAAGGAATAAAGTCTTATAAATTATATTAGGATAATTATGTATGTATGGAGTTATGGAATGAACTTTGCACAGTAATTCAATTGAATTATTAAATTGAATCTGGGCTTTATGTGGGTAAATACAACCATACAGTTATATATGTAACATCACCAGGTAAAATGCAGCATAATAGAAAACCTTCTATTAACTTCTTTAGTATTTGTTTATTATTTTAGTATTCAATTAACCTTTCCTTTTTAAATGTTTGATGTTTGAATAAATAAACAGATTCAATATTGTAGTGGGCTTTATACAACACCACTAAACGGGTTATATACAACTAATAACAAGGAATAAAACTTGTTTAACTAATGAATTTGAGGTGTTATTTAAAATTCTGACGTAATATTCACACAATATAAATGTATTATAGCAAAGTATTTAGGTCACTTTGAATTAAATGGTTGTTCTGAAAGTTTTGTCTAATTAAACCCTGGCGTTTATTAAAGGTTTTGTAATGGATCCAAAACTGTATTTTATATCATCGTTCCCAAAATTATAGGTTTAAGAGACGGTCTTGACCACTTATAGTAAAAGTAAGATAAGAAGAAATTATGTATTATACTAGGCAATAAACCTACAATAAACTTGACAATGTCGTTAAACATTACGCGATGTGTTTTGTTTGGGCGACATCTAGCATTACCTATTTTGCATCATTATCAATAGCACTATGGATCCATATGAAAAAAAAAGCCTTTAGCACTTTATTCCCTGGCGTTTAATGATATTTCTTCGAGTAGATGGTATGTCTCAATGTAAATAGATATAATACGAATTCCAAACGTAATATCTTACATGTCAGCCAAGCGTCCGCCTTTTAGTGTTTTGTGGGTTTTGCGTATCACCCGATATTCCCTATGTGTTGAAAGTATAGACTCATTATTCATAGATGGCAGACAAAAGAGATATTAAATGTCATTAGAAACATGAAACGAAGGCTTCTTACAAATTTAAATAAAGCTTGTATGCTAAAGAGTTAATTAATAGTTTCTTGAGTACATTAAGCCAAATAATGTACAAAGATAATGGTAATATTTGTAAACGGCCGCTTAAGTAATGTCTCTAAACGAGTCTTTCTAAGGTGTTCGAAATACACCTTGAACATTATCGAGAAGAATAAATGAGTTAAAACTATTCTGATAAGTAGAATAAGATCGTTATATTGATGGTTCTTGAAAAATGTGAAATTTATTGCTAGCCGAATATACTAAATTATTACTTTGTTGTTATTTTTTTATTTTTTGTAATACATCGCAACGACCAATTATGATCAATTATAGCAACGTTCAACTGTTTTTGGTGGTGGAAGACCCAAAAGAAATGTCTGGGTAGAATCACCGGCACACCGCATGTCAGCTAGAAGACTTTCCCACATTAAGTCCTTCGTCTTAACTCGAACCCACGCGGTGAGAGGCTAAGCAGTCAGAGGAGTTAGAACTCATTTAGTTTTGGTTATTAAGGCATAAACTATGCTAATCTTTTGAAGAAAAGATACAATGGATCAGAAACAAACGAAATGATGGGAAAACTACATACTATTTACAGTAATTAAACGGGTCGGCGCCGTATGACCTATCAAGTGTCGGTGTGCCGTAAAACCCCCAAAACAAACAAACAAAAACAACAACAATTAAACGGGTGAAAAGACGATAACTTGTATATAATTTCTGCATATAACGGCATTCTGCATCTTGACAATACACGATTCTCAAAGAATATGTGTAAAGCAAATGAAAATATGCGACAGAAATAGGACATTAGTATGGATGTACAAGAGAATATGGATTTGTATATATTTATATATATATATATATATATATATATATATATATATATATATATATATATATATATATATATATATATATATATATATATATATATATATATATATAAGTAGTGGATTATTTGGTTAATCAGATCCTATAGGTAATGCAACATATATTGAACATTCCAAAGTCAAAGATATGATAAGGTAAACACATGCGAATGATTATTTGATTGTAAGTGGTTCATCTCGAAAAGAGTTTCTAAGGAGCAAAATAGGATTCAAACTTAATTGTTAAAAATATTTTGATAAGTAGAATAAGATCGTTATAGTGATGGCTCTTGACAAATGTGAAATTATTGCTAGCAGATACTACAGGCTGGTCAATCAAAACCTCAATATCATTACACTGTAGTGTTGCAATTTCTATACTATGAAACAAAAAATAACAAACTGCGATTGATCAAAACACGTGTTT
Organism: Sinonovacula constricta; assembly: GCA_007844125.1. NCBI lineage: Eukaryota > Metazoa > Mollusca > Bivalvia > Cardiida > Solecurtidae > Sinonovacula > Sinonovacula constricta. The sequence continues at coordinate 6,292,049 of CM017573.1, forward strand.
TACTGCTGTATCGGCCATTTTAACACCGTTGTGGCTCATGATATTTACTGCACGTGACAGTAGCAACTGGGTTCCCATTATTTAGCGAAAACTTTCAGAATCTTGCAAGCGAGGGTTTGATTGGCTGAATGAAAGGTCACCAGAAGATGAATCGTAATGAGTCGGTATCAGATCATAACGAAATGCAATAGTACTACTAACCTTGAACTGGCATGTCTGACATTTACATGCGTTTTCCTTTAAAGTGCAATATTTCGTCTGTAAGATTTTATGCAATTTGTTAAGTCCCAAAAGGAGCTGATGTTATTTATAAATGTCATTTTCTTCCCGGAAAATCCCACTTCTTTTGAGTAAGCAAATTATACAAGTTAAACAAAACGTCTAGACTATTTGCTGTACGTCTAATAAGATATACGCTTCCGGAAAGAATTTCAAATATACACAATTGGATCATTATCAATTTAACGTTCTGATATTTTCATCAAGAAAACTGTGGCCATATCTGTTTATAACTATGCTATATCTTACGCATGCGGAAATATTTTCTTTAAATTAAAACACAATCATGATCTTACCTGAAGTCAGTACCATCTAAAGTGGCATATAATGTTCGAGATGCTTGAATCGTGCTCTGCTATGACGAAGAATAAGCACTGTAGAGCGCTGGCATGTATCGATTTCATCCGGATTCTTGTTCGTAAATGGATTTTATCGTATATTGTTTATGTCCGAGATGTTGATATCGCTGTTCAATAATGTAATTATATTTGGATGGTTACTGTCTAAAACAGCTTTCTACAGGATGATCACGTGGTACAAATCGAGTGCAATTATTGGTCAAAAGAATGGATACAGAATAATGCTCAATAGTAAACGACTTTAAAATATGATCAAACACGTGCGAATATATACACTTTCCGGTGCTCTAAAATGTCATTTTTTTCTGAACATTCGTCCATGTACATACTGTCGGGACGCAAACTTTAAAAGGGTAGTGGGCATTTTTTTCTGTCTATTGATCTTGTTTCCGAATTGACTATAAAATTCGGATACTAATGCTTAATTACGACAGCTTTCATGTAAACAGTTGTAATGACAATTCATTAAAGATCAACAATATTCATATAGTTCTTCTAATTGAGATGGTCTCTCTCTCTCTCTCTCTTCTAAACACTTTTTGGACATTCTTATCAAAAACAAAAATGTCCAATAATATAGTATTTCAAATGTAAATATCTGTGCTAAGATAGCAAAAATAAGGTTGGTATGAATATAAAGAAAGGTCTTATAAGATATGCCATGTCCATTAGAATCCGAAGTAACTCTAGATAAAGGCAAACAGGGTAAATGTTAAAGTGTCAAAACACAGAGACGAGACATAACACACAAAAAGAAGAAAACAATCAGTTTCCGCCTTGGAACGGTCATTTGGCTGAAGAACCGAACGGAATGTTTAAACCTGGTTTGTGGGACGCTCCAACCTCGCACTTCCTGAATGTTTTTCCTAACAAAGAAACAGTGCAAAAGATATCCCATCAAAGTAATTCAAGTTTCAGCTAGCACCTGCATCGGGATTTAAAACTGGTAAATCTCTATTATATACAAGCAAGACATCTCTTACCATAATCAACTATATATATAGGTAAATAAGAAAATGTCCTATCAAAATTTCCAAAGATATTTAAATTTTATCAACCTATTGACAAAGGCAAACAAGGTAAATGTAAATGTGACAAAAACACAGAGACGAGTCATAACACACAAAAAGAAAAACCATCAGTTACCGCCTTGGAACGGCAAAAGGGCCAACTGGGGTGCTTAAACCTGGTTTGTGGAGCGCTTCAACTTCGCACTTCCTGAAGATTTTTCTCTCAAACAAACAGTGTAAATAAAAATATATTACGTCAAAGTGAAACAACTAACAGTAAGCACCTTCATCGGGAGTTAAAACAGATATAATGAACTTATGTACATACATAATAACTAGTAATAAAATTAACTAACAACATATGTACAGTATGTACAGTAGATAAAAGCCTCGGTAACCAAAAAATTCCAAGTGAGAGAGTAGTTTCAAATAAAATAAAGCAGTACAAGCGCTGATATATAATAAGAACAATATAATGACTTGATAAATGCGTATGTACAGTATGTACAGAAATTCCTAGGCAACCTAAAAAATCCAAAACGGGAGTCCACGTGTTTAACAGACGTAAGTTAATTGACAATAGCTCTTGTTCTTTTTCAGCAAGCAGGTCTTTTGGTATAGCAACAGATGTTCTTGCTACAACATTGATTTTAAATAATGATTCATCGCGTTCGTATAAAATGAACTTTACCAGTATGTGTTGGATAAAATTATCACTGCTTAGCAGCACAAACTTCTGAATGGTCAGAAAAATCCCACTCAGCGTCTGTTACTGGTTCCAGTTTATTGTTTATATAAGCAAACTGACTTGTAATTCCTCAGTCCCTCATCGCGTGGAACATCGGGGTGAAAACCTTCGTGTTGGAACGTTTAACGGCATGGACAATAGGAGTGTGGCCATATCTGGCTTCAAACTCTCATCAGAGTGGGAAGTTAAAAGGTTGAGGGAAGGAAGTGGAGGTAGGCTGGGTCTAGTCAGGTGGATACAGCCTCGGGCTAAGGTGGTATCAGGAATGGGGCTGTGATTAGAGAGTTACTGACCAATAGCAGTGAAGTTAACCCATGTGCATCAAGTGTGACCAATTGCTTTGCGACCTCTTCCCCTATGACATCCCTGTGTATGATAGACTAATCAAGTGTCCAGCTTTGGTCTCAGTGTTAGCTAGATAAGGACACATTCCAATTTTCAATGTTTCTTAAATCGGTTACTCGTATACCCCGGTTTTAAGGCGTCTTTGGGTGAGAATCAAGCTGTAACTTTAGCAAATATAACAGTCTTGTGTATGGATTAACGAATAAATCGTTTAATCGTGTATACAATTCAAAAGTAACTGATTCACACAATATATTGCTATGTTTTTGATATCCAATGTCATATCAATATATTTATTGGCTATATGAACTTTATTTTCAGTTTGTTGGTAACTTATTTGATTTAATTTTAGTTGAATGAAATGATAATGAGGCACAATTTGCATTAAAGGGTGAAATACAACCGGATGTATCTCCTCAGTCCCTCACCGCGTGAGTCGAAGCACCATCTGGGCGAGAACTTTGAGGTGTGTGTGTGTGTGTGTGTGTGGGGGGGGGGTCCTGCTTTATTTATTGGCATCATGAAAACTTTAAAAAAAGTAAGATATTTTTTTTTCTAGATGGAAATCAATAAATCGTTTAAACGTGTTTTCTGACATTACTTTTAAAACGCAATGGCAGATGCAAACAAAACAAACGTTTTTGAAGCAGGGAGCTATCTCCACCAATTCACTTCCTTAAAAGCAAAATAATAATGAATTGCATATCTTAATTCTTAATAACTATAAATATTTTAATAGATTAATTAATTAAGATTAACTTTGATTTGAACCCAGACACGTCACAAATCATCCAAAAAGCTAAAAAGCAACAAAGAATAAATCATTACAGAAACACGTTTTATCTTCGATCCGAGAACGTCCCTATTTTGTCAGTTTGCACCTATTCGAACAATCAGCATTTCTGCTTTTCTTTGTTGCCTGTACCCATCTTTACAAGCGAACATGTAAATTTAATACAGTGCCTCATATCATTAAAGGATGTACAATGTACCTGCTAGCGAATGCATATGCCTTATTTCACAAATTTTGCATACCTATAACTTCGACAAATCTGGCCATATTGCTTGAGATTTTCTTATACAGTAACAACACCTACATGTATTACACCTGCAAGGAAAGGCACGTGGTCCAATAAGTAAATATACAATATATTATATCATATATTATATAAAGTACCACAGCTAACGCACAAGCACATATAAGGGTAGTTCCACGACTGGTTGGCCCATTGTCAGAATAATGTGACTGGGTGTGGTATCATGCCAGGTGTCTACGACATGCTATACACAATGAAGGCCATACTATATCTGCTTCAAGTGGACACCGTTTCCAGATAAGAGAAATACTGTTGGTGGGATGATAAACCCAATAAACAAACAAACAAACATAGCTGGTAACATTCGCTATGTACAGGGATGGTTGCAGGGATGGGGGGATGTGGGAATGCACCCCCGCCAACCAGGTAAAAGTAGAAGAGTAGACAAGTAATTTTCGTCTGTTGACTGCTTAGGCCAAAGTAAGGGTCCCTTACTGTGTATATATATGTAGCATTTACTACGATAAAGTTAAATGAATCTTGGTTCATACCTGCGCCCCACCCACATCCCGCCCCGCCCCGCCCCACCACCACCAAAATTTTCTTGGTCTGCCATTGATTCTGGATTCTGAAGATAAACCCAACAAAATAAACACAAAATGTTTTAATGATGTTATTGAAGATGCTACATTTTTTCAACACAAGCATACTAACAAACTATTAGGAGAACTCTATAAAATTGGTTATATGGAACTGAATATATATATATATATATATATATATATATATATATATATAAATATATATATATATATATATATATATATATATATATATATATATATATATATATATAAATATATATATATATATATATATATATATATCTATATATATATATATATATATATATATATATATATATATATATATATATATAAATATATATATATGTACAGGGAAAGCACGAGGTAAGTGTTTAAGAGTTTCAAAATGTGATGAATTCGTTGAATGGGATATGATATAACCCTATAACAAGATAACCAAATACAACTAGATTTCAAAGTATAAAAACTCCTATTTTTAAAGGCTTAATACTCTTTTTTCTAATACATTTGCCTGCGTTGATAAACTTGTCCTATAGTTATACGTAACTGAAGGTTTGGAGATATAAAGGCACGTCGCAGTTAACAATCTTCGAAGGCAAGTCCAGTACGCTTCACTCTTGTCATTTATCCTTTACTCAAACTAAAAAGGAATCAGTCTGTATAATAAGAGTGCCTGTTACGTATAATTATAATCGATATGATGGTTCTATAACCCCACTTCATAGATGAATAAAACAATTACTACGAATAATCTGTCTACAAAATTTGCTATAGTGAAAATTTAAGCTCCCTTGGTAATATAAACAAATGCAGCCTTATGTTGATATGAAACATTGATTCTGTCATTAATGTATTTTTAACAATACTGGCAGCTTAGATCGTCCTTACAATTTCCAGTTTCCGTTTTTTAGACCGGGTTGTGATTTTAAGTTCAACCCATTTCTGAGAACTGAGCATTTAGGTGTCTTAGACAGCGTGTATGTACACGATTTCAACCTAAAGATATAAATTGTCCTGGAAGTGTATCACTACAAAGATAAAAAGCCTAATATCAATGCGCTTTTCTAAAGTAGCGGATATTTTGTTAAAAGGTATTAACCTATGTTCCGAAAGTGTTAATTGGAAAATTCAATATGTACCTAAAACGCTGTATATGCAATTTGAGATAATTGGCGACTCATTTGATTGCATTCCATTTGATTGAAATGATAATGACGGAAAATGTGTGATTAGAGGTTGAAATACAACTGGATGTAACTCCTCAGTCCCTCACCGCGTGGGTTCGATTCCGACTCTGGCTAGAACTTTCAGATGGGGATGTGTTTCCTGCTTACCTGCGGTGCGCCGGTGATTCTTTCCAGGTATGGAGTCATCATTAAACCAATACAAATCTGAACTTCGCCAGTTTTACAACTAGTGTGCCAAAGTGATGTACCAAAACAAACAACCACTATTGAAAGTGATAGTGAAATTCGATAAATGAAACTAAAAACAGGTAAAGGTTCAATCTTATCATTAAAGAATCGATTGTATTGGTACACATACTGTGTGTTTCTAGGTGTATGAAACGCCTGGTCACAGAGATCCAAATTCTCTTGGATATCAAGCTGTTCCATGTAACGTCCTTTGTCCACTGACTGAAAGAAAGGACTCATGTTTGGATGCATATTTACATGTTGCCCAACGCGTTGTCCTAAACATGTTTACTTTGTTGTTTCAGCAACATCATTATTATGTATTGTTGGTATGGAAATATAGTTTAACTATACATTAACCGATTACGACTGTCCATATGTTGGATTTAGATATTAAATACAATCATATATTATCTTAGGTAAGAACACAAAACAAATATATATATATATGTATGTGCATGTGTCTGTGTGCGCGCACCTATGAGTGTGTGCGCCCGTGCGAGTTTAATTGTTCCTGCTAAAGGTTGGTTTTGCCAATTATTTGTTTTACACCGTATTTGGGTTACGTTTTGTTCTTAAAATTTATACAACGCTAGTGTCACTACAATATTCTGAGGATCATATACTTAATAAAGGGACGGGATAAGATAAGCCGGCATTTTTTGCCGATACTGTTCAGCAACATTTCTATCATTATAGCCCAGGGGCACTTATGAGGTGCCGAGGGCCTGAACCCGGCCGGTCTATTATACTGACACCGACGAGTCAGGCATGATGCTGTCCTCTTAGCCCCGAGCGTTAGGAGGGAAGCCACTACTATCAACTTTAAAATCTTTGGGTTGAACTCATGACCCCCCGAACCGCAAGCCAACGCTCTACCACCTGAGCTATTGCGGCCGGTAATTCATAAAGGGGGTCGATAATTAGTATTTTCGTTAATTAGTGAATCTACAGTGCCAGTCTGACTAAAGCACAGGATCCGCTACGATAGGATAAGATACCGACGTATTACGGGTCATCTTCTGGTGACCTTTCATTCAGCCAATCAGAACCTTGCATATTCGATTCTGAAAGTCCTCGCTAAACACTGGAAACACATTTGCGATTGTCACATGATGTTGTTGTAAATATCATACGTCACAGAGTTGTCAAAATGGCCGATACACATGTAAAAACATACTTGTGTTTTGAGCACTCTTTTATTTGTAGATTTTTGTTCCACATAAAAATCACACCACTACAATGAACATGAAACAGAGTTTCCGATCGGAAAGTAGCAACTTGGAATTCCGATAATTGGAGGGAGCAGTTTATAAATGTTGGGTTTCAGATTTAGCTGAAGGAAAGATCGTGTGCTTTACTCAGATTGCTAGCAATTCTTGCGTTAAGTTTTAAAGTTACTCCAAAATACATAACTATGTAGCAAAGGGGAAATGTTTACAGCTTACATCCTTACAAAATAACACGTAGACTCATTTTTTTTTTTGTATTTGCGATGATTGTATCTGCTCAATATGTTATGTGCCAAGCTTATCTTCTTTGTTGTTTATTGGAACAGTGAAAGTCACTTGACCTTTTGAATAAGAAAGGTGAATACTCGTTTAATAATGAGGCTCGCACTAAGTATACTACTGCCAAATAAATCACTTCCAACAAATGTTATTTAGTTTGTGCTAATTTGCACTAAATGTCTGATAACTGGTTCTGTGATCGTTTTCCTGCACCTCTATCATATGTGAAACACGTGCCAGACACATGTCTCCGTGGGAACTTCTTTGGATGTGAGAAATTGTATGTTAACATATGAAGTACATTTTCGTTAGCATATTCTGGTTACACTCGCCAAAAATAAAACTTTTCTCTACATCGACTCATCTATGCCTAGCTATACAAACATATTAGTGTACCCAATATTATAAAAAGAAGGACAGGCATATATTGCAAGGTTCGCTGAATCTACACTGTGTTATAATCGTCGGTTTTCAAACAATAAACGTATTGAACTTGTATTTTGAATAAATTCCCTTGAGATCTGTAAACTTGCGATCTATACCAGTAAGTACTTCAAGATAGGGAGATTTACAATTAAATGTCTTATCAATTTCTAATCAATATTTATTCAGGGCAAGCCAGCTTCTGTATTTGATTCGAAGATATGCATATATAAATAACATTTTATTTGAAAAAAAAAACCCACTCATTATTTTAACATTTATATATTTGCATATTCTTGTTAAGGCGCCAAAAAATAAAACTTCAGTTTTGATACAGTTTCTGCTTGACATGGCGTTTTTATGATACTATATAGAAAAAAGTGAAGTCACTGGCTACTCAATGACGTTTATCAAGTGATACAAACATCTTGCACCTGTTTTAATTATGTAATGTAATAATGTAGTCATTTATTATAACGTAGCAGCAAAATGCACATATTTTATTTTTTTCAACGTAACCAAAAAAAACTTAGAAATAGACACTCAATGATAAATCAGTAAACGTGCATAATATGCGAATAATATGGACCGGCCGCAATAGCTCAGGTGGTTGAGCGTCGGCTTGCGGATCAGGAGGTCGTGGGTTCAAACACCGGCCGGGTCAAACCAAAGACTTTAAAGTTGGTAGTAGTGGCTTCCCTCCTAACGCTCGGGGCTAAGGGGACAGCATGACGCCTGACTCGTCGGTGTCAGTATAATGGATCGGCCGGGTTCAGTCCCTGGGCACCTCATAAGTGCCCCTGTGCTATAATGATAGAAATGTCGCTGCACAGTATCGGCAAAAATGCCGGCTTATCCCTATATCCTATGGGTCCTATAATGTCCTATGGGTGACACCACGTTTTTCGATAAACTAGTGAATAGAATTTCGGATATCATTAAATTTTGATGAAAATAAGAATTAAATTAGATAGTAGTTTAAAATGGAGCTACATCATTACCTGTCGCTTGTATTTGTTAATGTTCCTAACGTGTACATTTATTTATGTATGGTTTGTTAATTTAACTCGCATTTGTTACGACAATGTACCAAGTTCAAGACAAAAGTTATGCTCTATTCAGTTGAATGTATTCGGACATTTTTCAATGCATCCAAAGACAAACATATGGTTATAAGCCACAAACAATATACGCCATTGGAAATAGTTTAATTATATCTACAGGCGTTTGCTGTTTCTTGGTCGGTTTTTGTTGGGCAGAAATGTTCCGTTGTTTAACAAAATCTCGACGGCGACCTATGGTTCTGAGTTCTCTTGTGTTACTATGACAATGGCAATTAACCACATTTGGTGATCAATGGAGTGTAATGTCACTTTTAACGCTCTGAATATTTACAATACACAACAACTGGAAAGCTTTTTGTAAGCTGGAAACTTACACTAGTTGTGTTAATAGTTGTGTGTATATCATTATATTATTATTTATACAATTGAAATGAAAAAGACTGATTACCTTATTATTTACTGAGAAACATTTTTCTCTTTTTTTCTTGCAACGAAATGTAGCTGGATTCATAATTGTAACGTTTAACGACTAAAGAAACGAATGCTATGATTGATCTTAAATGTCAATAGTTTGACGCAACTTTATTCTCATTGAAAAAGACGCATTTTGTAAACGTATTTAGACTATGCTTAATATAAAAGAGTAATTTACAAACATCTGCAATTAACTACAGTTTTAAGTATATGAGCTGCTTAACCCTATCTTTGTATAGATTGATCTAATATCTGATTTATTATATATTCGCATGATTGCACGCCAACAGAAGTACAATTTTGTATATATTTACCAAAGTGTGCTATACTAGTATGTGTATGTGGATATTTAATTTTGAACACATTTAATGTGCTATGCCAAATGGCATTGCTACACGTTTAGCTAATGGTTTTGCAAAAACGCATTACCATATTTTACCATTATGCATTTTGAAAGGCAAAAGTGCAAATAGTGGAATTGAGAAAATACATCATAGAGCTCTGTAAAACCGGTTTAAGCACCCCAGTTCGTCCTCTTTGCCGACTGATCGTTCCAAGGTGATACCTGTTGGGTTTGCTCTTTTTATTAAATGACTCAACACAGATTTGTTCTTACTTTTATATTTCGTTTGCATATGAATACCTTTGTCCTGTGCCTTTTCGAGGTCTGGTATATGTTGCAATGCTCCTTTATTTCTAGGAATGGTTAAATATAAAACTCCATGCTACATTTGGTATACAAGAATACTATTATTTGCATGAAGAAACGTACATTTTATATTCATTTTGTAAATCTATAATAAATATGTTCATAATAGGTAAATAAGAAAAGGTCCTATCAAAATTTACACAGAGATTTAAAACTAATCTACCTCTAGACAAAGACAAACCGGGTAAATGTAACTGTGACAAAACACAGAGACGAGACATAACACACAAAAAGAAAAAAAATCTGTCACCGCCTTGGAATGGTCAGTCGACAAAGGCACCAACTGGGGTGCTAAAACGTGGTTTGTGGAGCGCTCCAACCTCGCGCTTCCTAAAGATTTTTTTTATCAAAACCACTTTTAAATTTTGTTTACTTTCGTAACCCTAACCCTAAAAAAGGCTTTCTATCTTTTTTGTTAAACCACCATCTGTCAACCCAGTCTCTGAAAATAATTTAGCATTCTTAATCGGAATTAAACATTTGTTTTGTGGAATGTTCTCACACGATGAACACATGCTCCGTTTGACAAATAGGAATCGGACTGAATTCAAGTTAACTGATGTTCTTGCTTTACAATGCACTTCTCGAGAAATCAATTAAAAAGCACATAAATATTGATTGTTACCCCCATTAATGCCGTTAGATTGTAACTTTTCATTACTCGTTTTCAAATCGAGCAGAAAAACTTTAACGTAACAAATAAAACTATTAAATTGCACAATATTATTAATTTTTCCAGAGGGAACTGTTTTAATTATATTTTTTCCTGATAATGCTCTGACTCAAATTTTCGGCTAATTGCCTTTTTCAAGAGTTAGACATAAACAATTTCTGTCTCAACAAAATTGCAAACGTGCACGTGCGCTAAAATTGCAGCATTGTCTTAGCTATATTTAATATTCATGTTTATTTATTATTGATTTGCATTATCAGTGATTTTAATGACATCATGGGCTTATTGAAACATATATGAAACTTTTAATCCCGATTGGATATCTTTATTTCTATCCGTTGCATTTACTTCTTTATATTTCATGAGAATTACAATTTCTTGAAAAATGTAAAAATATACCTCTTGAAAAATTATTGCCAAATGGTTCACAATGTAACACGCATGCGTTCAGGTGATATATTATTTTAATTAGATATTTGATATGATGATATCGGAAGCAGTTTTTGTAGAAATGTGTAAAGATAAAAGCAGGAGAGTTTTTTTTTAATTATGTCGAAGTGCCAAATGCCACATAAACAAACAAAAACAACATTTTATATATAACGAAAAACAACACGTGCATTGGCATGGAAGACTTGAATTTGATGTAAATCACATGAGTTTCTTACTTACTGCATTATTTACTATCCAACTTTGTTTTTTCAACATTTCATTGCCTTAACAAATATGTACGTTTTTAAATATTTGTTTGTGTTATACTAAAGTCCAAAATCTGTTTTCCACTTATCAATAAATAATACACAATGTTGCAAATTGTTCCATAGGGAACTGTAGAATAAATAATCATTAATATTGAAGTAGATATTTTAGTTGACTCGGTCTTTGGGGGATGGGGGTGGGGTTTGGGGTAGGGGCATACATCGGACATACGCATCGGTGAATGTAGTTTCTTTCTGTAGGCTAAGAAACATTGGTGTAAGAACAGTTTTCCACTAACGAATAAACAATAATTTATACTGAATAGATATTTTAGTAGACTCTGACTTGGGATGCTTAAATCGCAAATACGCACCAATTCACTTCCTTTGAGCTAAGAAACATTTGTGTAAAAACCTTGAAGTTGTGTTATGGTGCGATCAATATCTAGAGACGAAAGGGTATTGGCATACTCTGATTTACATTTAGCTATAAATGTGTTTTCAATGTGAAGGAAATCGTGAATTTGATGAAGGTTTGTCGACATTTCAAGAACAGATAACAAGTTTTATGCATGTACATTTCAGCAAAATATCGGCAATGTAAAAGACAAATTTCCGTTTCTATACTTCTTTTTTTACCACACCGAATATTCCCCGAGAGATTTTAGTACGAATATGCCCACATCATAACTGTTATTTATACAATCTTAATCTTTTTGCAGTTTTGTCCAAAATTTGAATACATCGTTGTTTGCTTGTTTGTCTTCTCATTTAGCACTTTCAGCATATAAGAAGACATTTCCTTTTAAATGACTAGGTAAATAAGAAATTTTCCTGTAAGAAATACCACAGATTCTAAAATTTGAATTACCAATAGACAAAAGCAAACAGGGTAAATGTTAAAGTGACAAAAATACAGAGACGAGCCATAACACACACAATGATAAACCAGCAGTTATCACATTGGAACGTTCAGTCGGGAAAAAAGCCAACAGAAGTGTTTAAATTTGGCATTCGTACGCAGATTTGGTGTCAGAATAATAAATCCAGTGTAAAACTTCATTATTTTATTTGATAATTTGCGAAATTCTACTTGGCCTGTGAATATTTTGATATCACCGACTAAGCTGCCTTCATATGTCCATTGTATGTTTTAACTCCCGATGCATGTGCTTTCTGTTTTCATCGACGGGATGAACCTTCAGGAAGTGCGATGTTAGAGCGCTCCACAGTAAACCAGGTTTAAGCACCCCAGTCGGTTCTTTTGCCGACTGACCGTTCCAAGGCAGTAACTGGTGTTCTTTCCTTTTTTGCGTGTTATGTCTCGTCTTTGTGTTTTTGTCACATTTACATTTACCCTATTTGCCTTTGTATAGAGGTAGATAAGATTTAAATATCTGGAAATTTTAAGAGGATTTTTTCTTAATTACCGATTCTATTGGTATTTATCGGAATTTATTTTGCTTCTACGATTCCTCTGATTCGCAAAACCCCAACAGTCATTTTACGATGCACTTCAAGTACTACAGCCGGCCCAAAAATTTAATTTTCAATTGGGAAGAGTATGGATGTGATGAGCCTAAATCACTATCACTGTCAGTGTTAGCGCGCTCCAATTGTTTTAAATCTAATAAAAATAATTATTTTTTTGACAATTTCAACGAATATGAAGTGCGAGATTTGAGCGCTCTACAAACCAGATCAACGATAAAAAATATTCTACAAAACTGCATAGCTATTTGTAAAATCAATTTAGCTTTTACTATACATGTTGCTCTTCAATAACATATTTATCGATTTTTTAACGCTGTAGATAATATACCAAAAATTTATGTATGATACTATATAATAGTATGGCATATGAACAATCTTAAAGAAACAACCAAACAGCAGAGTTACTTAGAAATAGCAATTTCACAATGTGTCAAGAAAGAGTTACTCCTTGCGAGCCGTTTGGTTTTAAGCACTCCAGTCGGTCCATTTTGCCGACTGACCGTTCCAAGGCGTCAATTAGTTGTCAGGTTGGCCCTTTTTGTAAAATGACTCATCACAGATTTGTTCCTACTTTTACATTTGACATGCATGTAAATACCTTTGCCCTGTGCCTGTTTCAATTGTTTGTATATGTTGCAATGCTCATAGGACTTTGTCATATATATTCTCATTAGAAAGGATGTTGGAGAAATATTTCTCCATAAAGCTTCGACTGAATCAATATACGAATCAATATCCTGGTAATGAACCTGCCAATACAGCGTCGTGGCTTTGATGGAAGAACTTTTTTTATAAGTTTGCAAAACAAGTCACGAACAGTTCATAGGGGATTTCAATAAGCAGCTGTTATAAGTGAAGCATGTACTTTTATAATTATATTGCTTAATATGCATACGGAAAAGAATTGCAAGGTCCCATGAGTATTGCGACCTAATTATATATAACGATATAGAGAAATGAAACCTCATTATTCCAAATTGTTTCAAACAACTGGTTATAGTGCTACTTGAAGATCGTATGTCTTTGGCCATGGAAATATACTCCTCTCATTTTATCTACTAAGTATGCTATTGTTGCAAAGAAAATGAAGAATGTACTTCAGTTCTATAACGTCCTCAACCAATTTTATAGTGTTCTACTAAAAACTGGTGCTTACTGTTAGTTGTCTCACTTTGATGGGATGTTGTTTATTTACACTGTTTGTTTGTTAGAAAAACCTTCAGGAAGTGCGAGGTTGGAGTGCTCCACAAACCAGGTTTAAGCACCCCAGTTGGCCCTTTTGCCGATTGACCGTTCCAAGGCGGTAACTGATGGTTTTTCTTTATGTGTGTTATGTCTCGTCTCTGTGTTTTTGTCACATTTGCATTTGCCTTGTTTGCCTTTGTCTACAGGTAGATAAAATTTAAATATCTATGAAAATTTTGATAGGACCTTTTCTTATTTACGTTTTGTTACAAAAGTGTAGCATCTACAATAACATCATTAAAGAATTAACACAGAAATTTTAATCTGAACTATTATCTTAATCGTATTCCCACTAGATTGGAAAGCAAATTAATCATATTAAACTGAACAGTTTATCAGATTTGTCAACGTGCCCTCCGTAAGATCGAAGATGACCTGTACTTTTTAAAACTTTGAAAAACTTAGCGTATGTCTTAAGATAAATTGAAACCAATATTATTCGTCATTGTGGTTAGTTAAATATATGTCCAGGGTTTTTGTTAATACATGCCTTTTACAGCTTGTTATTTCATTGCTCTAGTTGTAAATAAAAGTAAGACTGAAACAACATATTGCCTGAAATATTTTGGGACATTCAAAGTAATCTTATGTACACCTGTTAAAGTATATAAAACTGATTTAAATGTGTAAATCGATATTATCGAAAAGAGACACTTTCATCTAAGCTAAACATTACTTATACATGTCTCTACTTTGTATTTCGCTTTTCCTCGATCATTCACCTACATTATAGACATTTAAATGGACACTTGCTTGGATATGACAACTTTTCAGGTGATTGTATGAAAATAGATTTGTAACGATTGTTTTTAAACACTTTTTAAATGATTGCTCAAAATATATCTGAGCTTTGAAATAATATTTTCCTCACACAATTCTGTGTATATGAGATATCATGCAATTTCCTTATTTTTAATTAAAAAAAGAAATGGCATTTACTGGACGATAATTGTTACAGATGTATTAGGAAAACTTGTTGGTTTCGAGTGTCTATAAATAACATATAAAGCGACAAGAGAAATGTGTACATATTATTATTATTTGTAGTAGTAGAAGAAATAGAAGAGATAAAAGTAGTAGTATTAATAGAAGTGGTAGTAGTAGAAGTAGTAGTTGTGGTAGTGGTAGGGATAGCAGCAGTAGCAGTAGCAGTAGTAGTAGTGGAAGTGGTGGTAGTAGTAGTAGTAGTAGTAGACGTAGTAGTAGTAGTCGTAGTAGTAGTAGACGTAGTAGTAGTAGTAGTAGTAGTAGTAGTAGTAGTAGTAGTAGTAGTAGTAGTAGTAGTAGTAGTAGTAGTAGTAGTAGTAGTAGTAGTAGTAGTAGTAGTAGTAGTAGTAGTAGTAGTAGTAGTAGTAGTAGTAGACGTAGTAGTAGTAGTAGTAGTAGTAGACGTAGTAGTAGTAGTCGTAGTAGTAGTAGACGTAGTAGTAGTAGTAGTAGTAGTAGTAGTAGTAGTAGTAGTAGTAGTAGTAGTAGTAGTAGACGTAGTAGTAGTAGTAGTAGTAGTAGAAGTAGTAGTAGTAGTAGTAGTAGTGGTAGTAGTAGTAGTAGTAGTAGTAGTAGTAGTAGTAGCAGTAGTAGTACTATTGCCAATGTATCGCTTACTTAAGCCAAGCCATAACTCTCAGGTATGATATTTTTTATTTCAGAATAAATAGTATGACATGCAAGCATATTTATTAATATGAAGTTAGAGATTTGTTGATTAAAAAACAAACAAAATAAGAAAAAGTCAAATCAATTCAAAGTATCTTATACTAAATAATGTAAAGTTTCTATATTAACGTCATCAAATGAGCAACACTCTAATTAATTACTATTAAATTATTAAATAATTATAACTGTTTTAGTGTGAAATATTACTGAATTAACACTGAATTAATTTTTAATGTTCCTTATTTATATAGTTATTTATTTTGTACTTTAAAATGCATTTTATCTAAATGATTAAAATATGATAATTTTACACTGATGTGAGAAATTCAAATGCACACAGGTCTTTATTCACCAAATGTTCTTAATTAAGAATCCTTGAATGAGATATCATCAGATTATACTAGACTACATGGCTGAAATTCTTGCACCACTCTTAAACTTTGCTCCCACGAGCTTACAGTCAATTTACGAAACAAAAATGTTTAATTAAGTTGGTATGTAAATACTAACTTGCGGGGTCACAACATGAATTTGAATTAAGCATTTTTCATAAATACGGGCCAATATATGGTCAAGTCGATCAAGTTATTTCTATATCAGCTGTTGCAACAGCTGTAACGAAAATGAATACCTCCAAGATCCTTTGCACGAATATCTAAAAGTATTACTTCAGGTTTAGACGGCTTAATTTTTGTTTTATTTTAAGAAAGATAATTACCCTAGACGCGTCATGTGTAACATTTTACACACAATGATACGATACCTCAAGGATATAAGAGAACTTTCTGCTTATTGAATGGTGTAAGTTGTATCTTATTAAAATACTTTAGTATATATTGGGGATCCAGCTTAATATAGACAAGGTTACTCGTATTGGCTTTGTTTTATATCGTTTAACCAATCACACACACACACACACACTAACACACAAGCACATACACACACCACGCACAGACACACGCACATACACACAGACACACACGCACGCACACACGCACGCACACACACAATCAGTCAAAAGAGCCAGTAAAGGATTTATCAATTGATATAATAGACATTTCACAGAATACAGTGCCACTGTAATATTAAACTTTTTAGCGATTAAAATGTAAAAGAGCCAAACGTGACATTGGCTGAGACTTTGTGGAGTGTAGTGTGACTATAAAACATGAATCATCCTTTAACGAATCCACACTTGGATATTTAGTTTAGTTTAAACCTATTTATTTTAGTCGATTGGGTAACAAGTTCTTTTAACTTATATTAATCCCTCTCGACTGTCCACTTCCTGGGTAGAACCAGTACTCAGGTACTGAATACCTGGAGCAATGTGCAGTGAATAGTCTTGCTCAAGGACTAACATAAAATTTCTTTCTGGAAAACCTTACATGAATGTTCTGGGATTCACTATAATCTACTCCTTAGACCATGCATTTGCAATATTGGTCGATCTATTTGTTTCATTTATGTGTCGCATACCTTTTTTGCTTAACAGCCCGTATGGCTAACCCACAGTCTCGCGAGTTTAATGGTGAATCAATTAGATTGACACTGGTTACAATTATATTGAGAGATCTCATTAAAGCCACAAACTCCTAGCATTCAATTGCATCAACATTGATTGACCTTTGATTTGTAGCGGATTTTCAAAAGAAATTCAATTTGTCTTGCGATGTTGATTCAATAAAAATATCAATTATAATAATTTAACCTGACTTTACAGACGTTTCAGCTTGACATTTAAGACAAGAGCTAAATTGTGACACTGGATAGTAAAAAAATAATTTTCACCGCAAACAATATTTATATTTAGCACAATACTCTTTTAATACACATACTCAGAAATGATCCAAGATATATGTAAGGCTGGTAACCTTATTTCCCTAAGCACATTGTTCTGTTTCCCAAATTTTGTGTACTTTAGCAGCCTTCGAATAAGAATATATTATAAGTAAGAATAGGAATATGTGACAAAGTCCTATGAGCATATACATATACCAGACCCTAAAAAGGCACAGGACAAAGGTATAGACATGCACGCCAAATATAAAAGTAAGATCAAATATGTGATGAATCATTAACAAAAAGATCAAACCCAACAGATAGCGCCTTGGAACGGTCAGTCGGCAAACAGGACCAATTGGGGTGCTTAAACCGGTTTTACAGAGCTCTAACCTCGCACTTCCTGATCCAGACCTACGAGCATTGCTACATTTGCAGGACACAGGATACAGGTGCATCAAGCCAAATGGAAAAGTAAGAATTAATATGTGATGTGATGAGTCCTTTAACAAAAGGAGCAAATCTAACAGTAATTGCATTGGAATGGTCAATGAAGTTAAGTCGCTGATTCTTTTCCTGTTATGGGTTCATGTCGAGGCCTTGGCAAAACCTGCGGTCCTATGGTGGTTCAACTGAGATATCACAAACAGAAGTTTAAGGCACGCATAATGGAAGAAAATGCATGACTTAATACGTCTTCCCTCTGATCACTGACAGAATGAATACACGTGATCAGCAAAAAAAAGGAGGCAACGTGATATTCACGACCATTATTTTTCCATTATGATCAATCATGAGCTTGGAAAGGACAATATCAGTTTTGAACGCACGACGTTCTAACATATTTTACTGGAACAGTGTCCGATAATTTAAAACCATGAATACTTTTTAAATGCTTTGAATATTTACAAATCAGAAAGAAGCAATTAATTATTTATTATAAGAGTTTAACATAAATAAAATATAATAATACCTCTTGAATACCCGTTTAACATTGCTCTGCACAAATCAAACAATTCATGTCACTGTGAGCATGCGTGATTTGTAATACCACGTCCTTTTGTGTAGGCTCGCAACTTGCTTATGAATAGGCTCACAACGAGCGAAGAATAAAATCCTCGACAAAAATAAGTCATTCATGTCTATAAACAATGATATGGGTTTTAAAAATGAAGAGCGTAGGTAAAACAAATCAAATACGAGTAATGATAATGTATATAAGTTGTGTTTGGTGTCTACAGATGTAATATAAAGATTACCTTAGCAGACACTGGGAGAAAATATAATTGAATTCACAATGTTTCAATGAACATGATCGTCCTTTACATTCGTTTTATTTTTTTAATAACTGATACTACTTCAACATTGACGTTTTAAGGAACGGCACTTCATCCTTATGTATCTAAAGATATGCAAAAATAGGAATGGTTTTATATAAACTAATTTTTAACAAAAATACAAACATAAAAGTGATTAGGATTTATGTTTCGGCTCACATCTTTTATAAATAAGTTTTATTTTAACATCATATCAGAAAGAATATTAATTTTTCCAAAAGAACCCCTTTTGTAAAGAAGAAATTCGTATTATTATTACTTGACTGTTTTTTTATAAATACTTTTATCAATTTCTGGCATAAATTTTTTGACGTCCAAATTTAAATGGTTTGCGAGCAGTGTTATGAATGGTGTCCAATAATAGAAAGCAATTAAGCTAACCAGTCATTTAACAAAAATATTTGTCTCGAATTTAATTTGACTCGTTTGTGTAAGACTTCCTAATGTTTGCTCAATTTCACATAATACTATAACGTACGAAGTTATTATATATATATTGCTTAAAAATGTAAAATGTCAAAATAACTAAAAACACTTAAGGGAAGGGGTTGCTTTTTCTGACACAATTCCATCGTTTATTTAAATAACTGAAAAGGTGCGTTCTACTCTTTCCTTCAAATTAGCTTTATTTACTAATTAAATAAAAATAGAATGCACTAAGTTAATGAGTGGCAGTATATATAGAAAAAACAACCTTTAGGTTCCCCTTTAATAATCGGAAATAAAATATATACACCATTATTGCCTTTCGTCATAAAGTTTCGCAGTTGTTGTTTTTGTATAATCATCTAGCAAGTTTGTATGTATAACAACATAATACTTTACGATCAAGTCAAACTTTATAACTGACAGTTAAAATACTTATCGCAGGATATCATAAATGAAAAATTCAAGGAAACAAAAACAACGTTATAATGTTATGCGCCACAGCATGTATTTCCAAAAGCATAAACCGCCGTAATAGCTTAAATACTTTCTTTTAAGCATGGACACATATTTTTTAACTTTTCCTCCCATGAGCCTATTCAAAATTATACAAGATTCAATTTAAACATGTCTGCACTTAACACGTTATGCAGTTTTATGGAGATGTTAAAATATGTTTACATCGGGTGTTACAGCTTTATTGCGGAATATTTTGTTATTTTGTGTTGAATTCGTATCAAATGTAAAATCTGAAATTTTTATAGTTGATCAGCAAATAAAGACCTCGTGTAATAGTTTAAAATAGTTTGCAGTGAATTAAACGAATCGCAATAGTAATCTAAACAATTGAATACGAAATAATATACGGCCCTGTATATAGAAGTCTAAAATATATATTACAAAAACAATACAAAAGAATATGCATTCAGTCAATTGTATACAAAGGTATATGTATTCTAGTCAATTGTAACAGAAATTAAAAACGGAGAACGTGTATAACATAGATTAAAACCAATAGTTACCTCCTTGGAACCGGCATAAAGGTCGACTAGAATTCTAAACCTATCTCTCAGCAAAGGAGTTTCATAGAATTGAAGTACGGTATACGTTTTCGCTTAGAAGTGCTATTATTTGCCACAATATTTTTGCAAGAGAAAATAAGAAACGTCGCCAAAATTAATAGTTCATGATAGAGAGATGGATGGGGGTGGGGGTGGGTGTGGGTTGGTTAACAACCGAAACGGTAAAGTAAACCGGAAACAGTAACTTATTGATCGACGGCATGTGAGTTGTTTTCGATAAGCTAAATTAATTAATATTTCGTGCTGAATGTTAAATGTTTATGCAATAATTAGTTTTTCTTACATAGTAACGGAAAGGTAATATTATTCTCACATGATTAACATTAGTGAACCGAAGTCATCTTTACAACTTTGTTATAAGATGGATTGTTTTTGTACTCTCGCATCCGAGTTTTTTTTGCGGATATTGTCTGACAGTTAAAACAAGACAGACGAATATCACATCGGGCTTCAATTGTGTTATAACAGCTATCATGTTCTGATTGTAATTTTACAGGAAATGGAAAATGTCAATTTTCTAGATAATAATCCCGCAACAATTGATGGCACGCAGTATTGAAAAAGACCACACCAAATGTTGTGGGTTTAAGATAATTAACCTGATAGCAAATATCATTTAATTTAAGCGTCTGTTTCCTGTGAATAGCAAATTATCATTTTAGTTAATTATATAGCCTTATAATGTTTAGGAAGTTCTTGTCAAATAAGTATTAATTATTCTTTTATTATACTTCCAAATTAAACTTAAAAACATGCGCATGTAGGTGGTAAAGATAATTGATTAGTAGAAAGAAATGTAAATATGTAAAATCTGCAAAATTAAAAGGTCTTATGACTCATCACAAATTTGTTCTTACTTTTCGCTTGGCATGCATGTGAAATACCTTTGATCTGTGCCTTTTCGGAGTTTGGTATATGTTGCAATACTCATAGGACTTTGTCATATATTCTTATTATGGTTTTGATTTAAACATTTATTTTTTATATTTTATTTTGTATATTAAGAGTGTTTTGCGTGCTTATGACTGCATTTGTTTAGGTGAATAAAAAGCTTGTATGCCTTTCATTTATTATGGCTGAAAAATATGAACATAAATAAATAGCAATATTCCAATCATATCTGCAACTTTTTATTAATGAGTTTATTGATTTTCATAGAGATCTTTCTCAGCGTATTTATATACACATTTCATATCTTGTGTTTGATCTAAGTCTGAAGACATTAATACAGGATAATGAATCCCTAATTATATGTTAAATTCTAAAATAAATCCAGATCAATTATAATTATAACTTCTCGCGGCCAAAGAAAAAAATCATTACAAAATATTTATATATTCGTTTATTTAATACTCGTGAATGTTATTTCCGTTTTATATCGTTTTTTCGGACATTGTCAAGTTTAAGTTACATATAAAGTGCATTATAGCTAGTTGATTTTAGGCACCTACTGTACAGCACTGAATTTATTCTCTTTAACCTTTGAGAAATGTTTTTCTTATAATGTAAATTAATTAAAATCGTAATAAAGCATATTTCATTTCTATTTTTTTATATTGCTTAACACTTTCTATATGTTTCCAGTTTATACAAAGCGTGTATTTGTATGCTGACACAATTAAATTTTAATTATAAATTCATTCATAATTATTTTGACTTAGAACATTAAAACGTTGATTTTGTGTAATTTGAAGAGGCCATTTGAAATTGTCGGGTTTTTTTTAATCACACTCATAAAACACAATTATTGTTATTATTAATTTCATTGCTATCAACTATTTTGTATCTGTATATAAGTTCATTGTATCTGTTTTAACTCCCGATGCAGGTGCTTAGTGTTAGTTGTACCACTTTGACGGGACATTTTTAATTACACTGTTTGATAGAAAAACCTTCAGGAAGTGCGAGGTTGGAGGGTTCCACACATCTGGTTGAAGCACCTCAGTCGGTCTTTTTTGCCGACTGACCGTTCCAAGGCAGTAACTAATGTTTTTTCTTTTTGTGTGCTATGTCTCGTCTCTGTCTCTGTGTTTTTGTCCTATTTACATTTACCATGTTTGCCTTTTTCTAGTGGTATATTACATTTAAATATTTATGGAAATTTTGACAGGACATTTTCTTATTTACCTTAACTTATGTGCTGGCATATGTTTAGATTACTAATGTTCATGGATACAATAGAAGGGAAAAGTAAAACGATGACGCATATTTACAAATTGTTTACTTATCATTAGTTTGAAGATATTACAGCAATACACTTCCGAATGTCAAACTGCTTTCTTTAAAAGAACTTGATTTAATTTGATTAATTTACGACAAAAAAGAGGTACGACAAAAAAGAGGTACAACAATTCTGTATACAGCATTTATGAAACAGTAAATCACATTATATGCACAAAAGTTAATTCTTGTTTCATCCTAAGCAAAGCTGAACCCGCCAATAAATAGTGCTTCAGTGCTTATATATAAATGGAATAAAACAATCTATGATCCAATATGTGTGTTTATATATATATATATATATATATATATATATATATATGTGTGTGTGTGTGTGTGTGTGTGTGTGTGTGTGTGTGTGTGTGTGTGTGTGTGTGTGTGTGTGTGTGTGTGTGTGTGTGTGTGTGTGTGTTATGCTGCTAATCGTTCGTAGTCATTTCAAACAGAAATCCAGTACATTAAAATGCACGTAGCAAAAAGCCAATTTATTTGAATACAAAAAATGTCCAAGCACTGACGCTTTCTTAGATAAGTGATGACGCCCTTAAAAGAAAGTGGCAAAATTGAAAAAAAAAATTCCGCATGGTATTTAGGAGATAGACAGACAGACACACACTAAGAGACAGAGAGTGTGCGAGAGGAGAGAAATAGTATTTCTGGTATAAGAACTACATTTTATTTATTGATTGTAAAGGAAATTAAATTTTTGAATCGAGGAAAACATGTGAAAATATGTAAATGGTTGTAGCATCCTCTTCATGAGTGTCATATGTCCATACATGTAAAATGCACTTAATATTCCTAATATTATTATCTATAAGTTCTATTCGCAGCTTTCCGACTTTTGAAAGTTTTATAAACACTTAACTACATTAACGTAAAGATCTTAACTACATGTATTTCTGGTATGGATGAAGTATTAAAATAAATGCAAATGCTTTCACGACTTTAACTTAGATACAGTCCTAGCACTGTACCAATTGTCCAAAACATCGTGTATCGTGCGTCCGCATTTGGTATGGTATTTCGTGTAACATAACGTAAACGTAATTCGTACAATATGTTGTATGGAAGCATAAACCGTATCAAAGCGTAACGTTCAGATCTTATCGTAAAACATATATTGTATGGTATCGAACCGTAACGTGTATGGTATCGTGTAAAACGCACACACGGTATCGTACATCGAACGTAATCGTACCGTACGTACATCATATCGGGAGACATCCGTTACGGTTCCAGAACTGTATATGTCTACACGTAGATTTGGGAGTTTCAACCGTTTAAATGTGGTTACAACTCACTATATGTGTGTAATTCTAAATTAGCAAGACGATACAGTGTCAATTAGAAAAAAATATTGGGTGTCAGGAAGGAAGAGGAAGGGTACAGAAGGTTTCGTCTGTCTACAGGAAGGTTAGTAATGAATGGGGTTTGGCGGTGTGTTCGTGTTTGTGTAATATTTCGGTATATTGTTGTTGAAAGAAAGGGCGGCATAAATGATACATAATGAGAAGACTTCATTGTCTACCCAATTTGTAGGAAAAATGAAATAAGACACCAGAACAGTTTGCCGTCAGGTCTACAATGCGCGAGTTTTGAACTGTTATTCAAAACGGAAATAAATTGACATGGTAATGCAAAGCGTCATTTCGATAGAAATGACTCGTAATTTATAACGTTAACAACGTTTAAAAACAAAGATATATTTAGTGTTTAGTGTTCTTTTGGAAATACAAAGTTAATTTTGGTTGGATTGAAGTTATTTTTACAGTTATGTTTTGAATCTTGCTCAAATGGCCGTCGATAATCTGGACAAGATATATCAACATTCTAACGAAGGTTACTGTAATTCTTAACTGGTATTTCAATGCAATAAACATTGTATTTGATTTCTTTTGAAGCTTGATGACCTTGTTAGTAGAGGCTTTACTTAAGTATGTCTTGATGATCTTGTTTCCTTAGAATTTCACCAGGGGATTTACGCATTACGTATAACTATCATCTGACGGACAAAACTTTATATTTTAGCATTTTATCTCGCTTGCTTTACTCACTGTTTATTGACATCCCACCCACAGTATTGCAGTTATCTGGAGACTGTATCCACTTGAGGCAGATACAGTGCTGCCCTCACTGTGTATAGTATGCCGTGAACGCATGATATGCTACCACACCAAGTCACATTATCCTGACACCAGATCAACCAGTCGTTGAACTGCCCTCATCTTGGATTCAGCATTAGCAAGGGAGCTATACCACTACCATTTTAACGACTTTGGTATGTCGCGGCCCGGGATCGAAACCTGGAGCCGATGTTTCACCGATTTCGCTACCAGGTCCTAGGCATTATTACTGTATACACTGAACAATCCTTGTATAGATTTATTGGAAGAATGCTTTTACGTGTTTCTTTCTAACTGCTTCGTATGCTTCGTATTGTGTTTGCAGTTTATTTAAAGAAAAAAATGTACTTTTAAGTACAGTGACAAAAAACAATATTTTATTCGTCTAATTATAAACATTAATTCAGCCGGTTTCGCACCATAAATGCAACATATACCAAAATCCGAAAAAGCACATGATGGAGGTATTCACATGCAAGCCAAATGTAAAAGTAAGAACAAATCTATGATGAGTTATTAACCAAAAAGAGTAAAAGGGTCCGACTGGATTGCTTAAGCCGATTTTACAGAGCTCTAACCTCGCACTTCCTGAGGGGTTATCAAAATGCAAGCAATGAAAATAGAACCGATTTATTTAAATACAAAATGTCCAAGCGATGACGTTGTCTTAGATAAGTTATGACGGCGTCAGCTATTATATATTCTTTTGCAATGTATTCTTCAGAGAATTTGAGTGAAAACGACAAATGAAGTTTTGTTTGAATACAATTCTAAAATATGATATACCAGACAATCTTTTCTTGCATCCTTATAACTAAAGCTCCGCCTTAGAATTGCATGTCATTTCATCTTTAAGCTCTCTGTCACATAGGACCTGTCTACATCCTACACAATCCAATTTTCTTCCCGAATATTACGTGCTCACTGACGTTGTTAGTCTGCAGAATAGTTTGTTATCTGCAAATGACATTCAATTCTGCAAATACGTCGGCCTTTTTTCAAAAGTTTTATAAATTACTATAACTGTCTAGACTGTTTCTTGCATATCTACGAAGACACGAGTAAACTTTTGTCACGTTTCCGATACGGATGTGTTGTTTTGTTTAACTAGTAAGACACTTTTCCATGATGTCTGATGGTTTCATTTATTTATGTTTCTCCATCATTTGTCTGAAAAAAGATCATCAATAACAAAGAAAACAATAACAAAATGTTACTGATTAATGGTCAAATTAATTAGCATGCAAGGGTGTTATTTATCTTCTAATTACACATATTTTATGGTTCAGTTTTTTTTTGTCGTAAAAATAAACTTTTAATTTCATCCGCTAAAAAGCAAGATGCCAATAATCATAATTGAGCTGATGTGATTTATTTTAAAAAGAATGCACAAACCTTTCGTTATCATGCTTGAAACAACATAAAGCCCAAGTAACATTTTTGTTTCACCTTATTTTTTCCAATTATTTTATTTATAACATCGTACATAGTCCGAGTGAGTTTAGTATATGAATGAGATACATTAACGAATAGTTTCCCCTGAATAATCTCTAAAGGCAAGTAGGTCCTTTCATTTTTTTTACTCGGTTTTCCTGTTTGCGCTTTTTGGAGTGTATGGTTTTCTGCCTTTCTTGTAATACTATGGTCAACCATCATCAACAAACATTTTCATTTTCTTTTTTAACGACCAAATCTCTATACGTATATACATGGATTTGAAGCTTATATTCATGCATAAGTAAGAAATTTCACTGTATTTAAATACCATATGTACAAAAGAACAGGCGATAGGTCCTAGAATTCCAACTCAAAGAACATGCCTACTGTTTTGAAAACCTCGGATATTAGCTTTCAAGGGAGACAATTTCTATTTCACCAATGTACCACATTATCACTAATTGACATTTATTTATTTTATACACAGGTTGTAAATCATTGTATCAAAGCTTTTATGAAGAATTAACAAGCGCATCGATAATATAATTGACCAAACAGAAAGGCCACTTAGACTTCAAAGGCACGTATTTACCAAAAAAGGAAAAGATCAAAGCATAATACTTAGAGAACTACAAACATAAATGAGTGCGATAACTCAATTTTACGGCTTGTACATGCTATGCACAGTAAAACAACATCCGTATGAAACTACGTGCAATATTGAATGATGAGACGTATACACGATTTTATGTTAAAATTAGCAGCCACAATTTTCAGTGTAAAATCTTACTCTTATTCTTTCTCGCAAATAAAAGCATCATCAACTACATGATTAAACATAAAAATAAAAATAGTTGCATTCCAATATAGCCAGATTATAGCGAAAGCAAAAATAACCAAGCAATTTTCATCAAACATTAAAAAAGACTTTTTTTAGATTAAAGTAAAAATTTGATGGAAAAAATGTCATGTGAACTGTAGTATGTATGTATGGGTTTGGTCTGCGCGGGCATTAATTAAAAAAAAACAATAGGTAAATAAGAACAGGTCCTATCAAAATTTCCACATACATTTAAACATAATCTACCGCTAGACAAAGGCAAACAGGTTGAATGTAAATGTGACAAAAACACAGAGACGAGACATAACACACACACAGAAAAAAACATCAGTTACCGCCTTGGAACGGTCAGTCGGCAAAAGGACTGATTGGGTGCTTAAACCTGGTTTGTGGAGCGCTGAATGTTTTTCTTTCAAACTGTGTAAATACAAATATCCCGTCAAAGTGAAACAACTTACAGTAAGCACCTGCATCGGGAGTTAAAACAGATACAATGAACTTAGTTATTGTAACGGAAAAATATGAAAACCCCCTATAAAAATTACTACTGCTAATTTAATCTAAACTTTTTTAGAGACGCATGTTTTAAAGCAGTTTCATTTGCAAGGTTTCCTCCTGTAGAAATAGAAAATGTTACTTGTGGTGCTCATGAGAGTTTAAGTAATTAATTAATATTAATTAATATACATGTTGAAGGTCTTTTCTACGTGGATGAGACGGATCTCATGAGCGAATGATATTCTTAATGGAGGAAAGTAAGAAAAAGGGCATATGAGAAGTATCCCAGATATTAAAAATGAAAAGATACATAGACAAAGCCATAAAGAGTACACGCAAAAGCAACAAAACAAAGAGACGATTACACACACACACACACACACACACACACACACACACACACACACACACACACACACACACACACACACACACACACAAACAAACACACACACACAAACACACACACGCACAAAGAAAACAGTCGTAGTAGGAGTAGTAGTACTAGTAGTAGTAGTAGTGGTAGTAGTTGTTATTGTTGTTGTTTTGTAATGCAATAATGAACAAAGTGCTAGCTCACTACGTCTAGAGGTCTGTGAAGCCGGTTTAAACACCCCTGTCGGTCCATTTTCCGACTGACCGTTCCAAGGTGGTATCTGTTGGGTTTTCCCTTTTTGTTTAATGACTCATCACAGATTTGTTTGCATGTGAATACCTTTATTCCTGTGATATTTTCAGTGTTAGGTATATGCTGCTGTGCTAATAAGACTTTGTCATATTTTCTTATTACAAAACAATATTTTCTTTATAGTTTTATTGAACGCAAACCATACCATCCCTGGCCCCAGCCTGTTCATGGATACCTTTCAGATAAAACCGTACATGCTGCGTTAATTACGTCTGGTTTCTAATATGACATAGCGATAGCTTGATCAAACATAATCAGAACTTAATCAGATGCTAAATAAAGGTAATCGCCCGAATTTTGAATTAATTAATTCATGCATGCTTTATATGGAATTACAACCTACGCATAGCGGTTTCTGATTATTTCTGATGTCTGGAATAATTGCTGCATACTTTGGTGGTACTTTATTGGTCTTATAATTTTCTCGGAAGTGTGCGCTGGAATAAAGTATAAGTTTTCCCCTTATATCTGATTATCAACGTATTTCTTTTTTCCTATTTGTGTAAGATACTAAATTTGGTGGTTACTCATGACCGTGACTGATGCCATGCAAAAGTACTATACTTAACTATATAGGGATCTAAAATCTAAAGTGTTGATTTGATATATATCATTTAGTTTTCATTCTGTCTTGCACAAACCTTTTTACTTCTATTTTCCATGTTTTAAGGTTCCGATTATTCTGTTTTCTATGCGGGTTTTCAATATTTTAGCAGGTAAATCAACATGAAATAAGCCAGATTAAGAGAACATACAGTTTAAATTGACACCACTCCATAGTAGAACCGGCGCTAGTGTGGTAGTGCATTATTTACATATAAACAAACTTGCCAATAAGTGTTTCGTACCATTGATGGACAAAGAGTTGATTTTTATCCAGCAATGTAGGTATTTTAAGTTTCATAAACTAAAATAAGCATAGCACTTTGACATAAATAACTTATAATGAAAAAAAACGCTTTTACTTTTTTTCATTTGAATCAGTCAATTGTAAATACGTGACAGTGGGCAAATAAGCTGTGTTGTCTGTTTGGTCGGGTCCAAGGGTATAATTATTTCGAAGCTTAGTCTTCTATCGAACTCATAATCACACGTTGTTAGGACAGTTGTAAAACAGTATTTTGCAATGACAGAAGTGTCTTACAATAGACAGCTGGCTGTCATGATGTCATCACGGAAGTTTTGAAATGCTTTTATGTCTGAAAGCTTCAATCTCAATTTTACTTATTAAAACAAATTTGAAACTAATAAAGACAATACCGTTTCAATACTTTATAATTTAATTTAAAAGGAGAAATGTTAATGTTATGTCGCTATTAGAATGGACGAAAAACACTCAAGCATAAAAGGAATACTAGCTGTCGGAGCCTTTAATTGACGACGCGCTGAAACTGTGATCATGTTTGATGAGTGCCACTAGGATGTTTACCGATAGAATCTAAGCGGGAATCAGAAATACGGTTTATCATCGCGCAATAATCTAACAAATATGTCATAAAAATCCAATGTCACATTAATAACTGTCGTGATTGTCACAAAAAAACTTCGTCATATAATGATTGTCAAAAATATGTTTAATTTCGATTATTTATTTTTTATTATTTTTTATACTAATAGTATTGGTTTTTAATTTGATTCGTCAAGCAAGGGAGGTTACTGTGAGGGAAATCTTGTATTTATTTTTATTTTTGCCACATTAAACTTACTAGTGCAATACACACTTTTGCGTCGTCTTTGATGATCGGCATCAATGTTTTTCTTGTATCATCTTTGGTATTCTGCAATTATCTAAACAATTAAACAATAATGTACTGGGAGACATGTGTAACCTTTGTAACCCGCACGAATACATTTCTAATATTTAACGCTACATTAAAGTTTTACACAGTATTAGGTTAAATGGCTGATGAACTAACATGTGAAGTAGACAGCGCGTACTATCCCTCCATAGTTTGAACTGGAACTTGGACGAAGCTTTAGCTAAACATAGCGCTTGGCGTGCGTATTATTTGTTCTTTTTGTTTGTCCTATAACCAATCACAAATTTGTCGCCATGTAGCCTTGTTAAACTTTGTGACTGCCTGGTATGCATTATTTGGCTTACCTCAGCTGGTAACAATTTATTATTGCTATTATTGCTTTAATTTTATGCACACAAAATAATTTAATAATAATGGCTTTGTTTTCAAAGCGACGCTAAAAAGGTTCAAAAACAAGGCCCCCCTCCAAAAAAATATATATATATATTCTTGGCGTTAATCGGATGGTGAACAATGTTGTATCTTTTAAAATATTTTGGAGTCCAAAATATATCAAGAACTATTCCTTTTAAAACACACCAACCTTGTGTCTCATTGAGAGTCAGAACTTGATTGTATGTACACGAAATATAATAAAGCAACAAAACCATGTTCCAAAACATTAAAAGTAAGGTTTTCTTTCATGACTTGAACGCAATCACCCTGCTGTGTCTGTTTCTTGTGCCTGCCTGCATGCCTGCCTGCCCTCTCACACAAATGTATATATCGAGGTTCTGACACGAGTTGTCATTTAATACATATTAATATACATTATTTTTATTAAAAGAGTTAAAAAGGTGTAATAGTAAACAAGCCTATGTGTATTTTTATCACATGATTTAAATCGCCAATATACGATTTTAACAAAATGTGAACACTACTTTGTGAAATAGTGGTATGAGACGATCTGCATTATAATGACGTCGAGGACGTAATCAATCTAAAAGCTGTATTACACTAGAGTAATATAACCAATTATGTAATGTGTGTATTGAAAGTAAAACGAGGGAATCATGTGATAAAATATAATATGCTATAATATAATAACTAGAAGAGAACAAACTGCTGACACAATTAATAAATTTTAATAAATAGGTTCGGTATAATGAGAGTAAAATGAAGGAGAAAATATTACCAAGCCCTTTGAGCATCGCAACATATACCAAAATTTTGAAAAAAAGGAACAATGCAAGCCAAATGTAAGGTAAATAAATCTCTGATTAGTCTTTACACAAAAAGTGCTACCCTAACAGTTACCGCCTTGGAACTGTCAGTCGGCAAAACGAACCAGCTGACCGGCTGAGTCGCGTTTGCCCACGTTGTCCCTGGACAATGATACACATATCAAACGGATAATTAAACGGACTTCTATGACTGGCTTTATATTTAGTCAAAATGATATATTGGTTATTGACGGAAAATGCGAGTACTATCATAGCAAATATATATCCATTCTTTGCCTGTGTAACATTAGTGACATGCGACAAAAGATAACAATACAATATGTTTATTGATCTAAACTAAGACTTTCGACCCATAGAACACGTATACATATGGCACAGACAACAGAACATTTGATAGTTGTGTCTCCTAAATGTTTAAATGTATGTCGTAGCATTCTCAATACACCATCATGAATACCTACAATAATAAGCTAACAATATATGAACGTATCTTAAATCATTTGGGAGCACTAAAATGTCTATCTTTGGGCGTTTGTAAAAACAAAAGAATTTTCCTTTTAAAGTGAAATGTAAATAAAAAAAGCACATCAAACTGTTAGATATAATGTAATGCATCTAATTTCAAATAAAAAAAAGAAACTACTATATTTAAAAAAGCAATGCAAAAATGTGAAATCCCATCAGGCATATCAACATATCAGACACGTTATGGGTGTCCGTATTCACATATCAGATACCAGATACCAAAAGTAGGTCAGTGTCCGTATTTACATATCACATATCAGATACCAAATGTAGGTCAGTGTTCGTATTCACATATCAGATACCAAATGTAGGTCAGTGTCCGTATTCAAATATCAGATACCAAATGTAGGTCAGTGCCCGTATTCAAATATCAGATACCAAATGTAGGTCAGTATTCGTATTCACATATCAGATACCAAATGTAGGTCAGTGCCCGTATTCAAATATCAGATACCAAATGTAGGTCAGTGCCCGTATTCAAATATCAGATACCAAATGTAGGTCAGTGCCCGTATTCACATATCAGATACCAAATGTAGGTCAGTATTCGTATTCACATATCAGATACCAAATGTAGGTCAGTGTCCGTATTCACATGTCAGATGCCAAATAAAGTTCAGTGTCCGTATTCAAATATCCCATATCAGATACCAAAGGTATATCAGTTTCTGTTTTCACATATCAACTATCAGATACCAAATGAAAGTCAGTGGCAGTTTTCACAAATTAAAATGAGGTTCAATCAAATATGAGACATCAAATGCCAAATAAAGGTCAGTGTTCAAATTAACATTTCACGTATCAGATACTAAATATAGGCCACAGTTCGTAATCCTATAGAACATAGCAGATGCCAAATGAAGGTCAATAGCTTTATTCACATATTTAAGAAATGAGAACCCCCACTCAAAATCGTTTGATACGACGATATTCAATTCCACTTGTACACGGAAGCCAGACACATCTTTCCACTACAGCTTCGTTTAACTTAAATTAGGAAATACCAACGACTATAAAAGGCAAACCAGGGTATTATGTGTACTTTAAATTAAATATTAAATTACGGAAGCGAATACGCTAGACAGTAAACCGGGAAGACGCGTGATTCTTATTAGTCTTGGTGATTAAGACACTCCATATTTAGACATATCTCCTCACAGTTGATTAACAGCTGTTTTTCATTATAAGAATTTATTTACACCATCTGGTTTAAAAGTGTATGGCTATTTAAAGCCTTTCGTTTTGACAAAAAATAGGCGAGGTGCGTTATTTATGAGACCGATTCAAAACGAGATTTAAAGCTCATCTCTCAGTCAAATGCAATCTCGTGTAGCTCACAGGCTCCTATATATTTTGTACTTCTTCTTACTAAAAATGTCTTCATTTGACGTGTTCCAGAAAAAGAAATGGACGGTTTAAGCATGGTACTAACCCTTTTCTAGTCAAGTTCGAACTATGAGCAATATAGATGGACTTGTATTTTTTTTCGAAGTAAAACAGTGTTACTAACATTTTTGATTTAAGAAACTTTGATTTTCTGTCAGTCATAATAAGTACACCGATTGGTCGGATCGTGTCGATGCAATTTAATTAAATATAAAGTGTGTATGCTGCAGAAGTAAGCTTCACGCTATGTGAGACCAAGTCGCCTTAAATGTGTTAATTGAGAGTTGCCCTGCATCAAGTACAATTTACAATACTTCCTCCCTATTTTGGGGATTCCGGGCATATTTGTGTATAACTTCGATTTTGAACACTGCGCAAATAATATTGTAGCATGACATATTGTAACAACTTAAAGTAACTCGCTGACTCAACGTCGACAATTTGACATTCAGTTGTTAATCTTATTCGGTTATATTTATTTTTGTTTAAATTTTTGCAATAATGCCAGGTATGCATGAGAGTTTCGATCTTATAGATCAATTTTAATACAAACCAGATTCAAAGAACATACAGATTTAACCGGAACTGGTACAAGCGGCAGAGCGTCGGCTCCGTTCATGGGAAGCCCTGGGTCCCATCCAGGGTCGCGCCATACTAAAGTCGTAAAATGGTAGTGAACTACCTTCTTGGCTAACGCTCAAACAAATATAAGGTTACTTTCACGACTGGTTGGCCCGGTGTCAGAATAATGTGACAGGGTTGTGGTATCAGTTGTTCATGTTCATAGACTTTTTTTCTTTGCTTGCATTTAAGAAACTCGTCAGGAATTGCGAGGTTAGAGCTCTGTAAAACCGGCTCCAAGGCGGTAACTGTCGGGTTTGCAGTTTTCCTAAAATGACTCATCACAAATTTGTTCTTACTTTTCGCTTGGCTTGCATGTGAGATACCTTTGTTCTGTGCCTTTTCGGAGTTTGGTATATGTTGCAATACTCATAGGACTTTGTCATATATTCTTATATAATTGTTCTTGTTGTTATGGTATATCTCCTTACTCACGACTGTGTAATGTATTAATGCACATTATTTCATTGGCATCATCTGACAGTATTAAAAGAAGGAGTCCACACAAGAAAGTAGAAACAAAAATCAAACAACTTATATCTACGATATTTTTTCCAGAACTCTGAACATCATTTAGATGCGTATTCAGCTACAAACCAGAAGAGGAAGGCTATGAATGCTTAAAATGAGTTAATCATTCGGTGAAGCAATATCTCTTTCTGACGGAAATTAATCTGCCAATGTTTAGGCACTTTTGTGATTGGATTTCTCCCTGGCGCTAAATAGGGATTGCGAGTTTTCACAATACTACATTTTGCTTTGTTGGTTGTGTTTGATGTCTAAAATTCGATCATTTCTTTCGTGTGTTTTTTTACATTCACTTTTGATACTTTTGCCATGTGACGTCATGACAACGCATGTCGTGATTAAATTGTTCTTATTATATGTCATTGCTTGAGCTGTTTTATTTCAAACCACTCTCTCATTTGGAATCTTATAGGTTGCCGAGGTTTTTATCTACTGTAATATTGTAGATACGTTGATTTATTTTAATATTAGTTATTTTGTCTGTATATCAGTTAATTTTATTTGTCTTAAAACCTAAAATCCGTATAATTATTGCCAATACGACGTGGTGCATTATGTACTATCCCAAGGTTGGATTAAATGGCCTTCTTAATAATTTGAATTATTCACAAAACTATGTTTTATTCAATTACAGTACGAATTATATGCAAGGCTGTGAATATTGTATTTAATTATGACTTAAGTTCTAGTTTTAACCATGTTTATCACTTTTACAGACATCTTTGATTATTTATTACAGCAATTGTTGCTTATATAGAAATAGTGCGAACATAGAAGGCCATCGACATCAGTACTTCTATGATTAGTCAGCTGTTAATTCCCAGGTTTTAAAATAAAATAAATTATGTTATATTTATCTCCTTTGTGGGAAGTTATTTAATTTTATATAAGAAATGCAATAAATTTTATTTTGAATGTGGCTTTTTAATGGAAGCGCTCAAGCATTTTAATTAATTCTTATCCCAATAAATACGATTCCATTTTATGCGCATGCTTCAGTCTTAACTCGACTTTTTATTTACACTGTTTGTTTGATAGAAAAAATTCTTCAGGAACTGCGAGGTTAGAGCACTCCACAAACGAGGTTTAAGCACCCCAGTCGGTCCTTTTGACCCGACCGTTCCAAGGCGGTAACTGATGTTTTTTCATTTTGTATCTTATGTCTCGTCCATGTTTTTTGTCACATTTACATTTGCCTTGTTTGCCTATGTATGGAGGTAGTATGTAGTAATTTTGACTGGACCTTTTCTTATTTACCTATTAAGTGCTTTTCAAATATTTTAAAAGTTAAAAATGATCTTTAGTTTTCTGCAGAAACTATATACCAAATGCCTACCCACAAGTAAGGTAAGAAAGTAGTTTTTAATAGAATAAAGCCCCTTTACATACATTCACCGAGAAGAAAAACTTATCGCTTATTATTAACTATAAGTACAAGTACGATCACATTCATTGTTTCTCTCCATTTTTTCTTAGTTATTAGTCAATATTTTTATATGAAGATTTCATTATCATAATTTGTCGTTGCAAAAATAATGCCACACAGACTACCAAATCAAGATGTTACGGTAGAATATGTTACTTTATTGGATGACATACAATTTAATTAAATTCCGGTTGAATTCTTAAGCAAATCGTATCATTATCTTAAGAATAATTGATACACTGTTAAAGTTTCCTGTGATTCGTTTAGTGATTTAGTTTTGATGCGCAATACTTTACTGTTTAATTGAAACATTTTAATAAGGTTTCCTATAAAATAAGGATTTTGAAACAGATATTTAGGAAACATAGATTGAATTCATTTTTAAAAAGTAAAATATTATAACTGTAAATAAACTGTCATATAATAATTGAATTATAATAATTAAATAATAATGTGTTAATGTTTGCAGTATTTGAAAATCCTTGTGCGGATTTATTACTATATGTATATATATATATATATATATATATATAGTGTGTCTATAGGTGTGTGAGTGTGTGTAGGTGTGTCAGTATGTGTGTTTAGGCGTGTGAGTGTTTGTGTGTGTTTATGATGACAACGTCATGTTAAGATTGTTTTATTTGTACGATTTAATACAAAATAACAAATTGGTTCTATTATCTATCAACTATCGTTTTATTTATTAATCCAACGGTGAAACAGCGATTCAAACAAAATCAGACCTTGTCTTGTTCCTTTGTTCAAAAATAGATTGAGTTTAATTTGGTTAATAAACCTTTTATGTTTGGCTGCATTTACATCGAAAAATCTTATGTTTTACCCACGTAAAACGATTGCTGCCGATGTTATCCTGGAGTACTAGCAAATCACAATCGATGATGTGGCTATAAATCTAACTATGCTTAGCTCGTTTTATTTGTACGATCTAATAAAAAAACATAATAAAACGCGAATATCCTATTGTATTGAGTGCTTTAAAAATCCTTCCTGTTATTGTTGTATTGATTAAAGCAATTAAACAGAGATTTAAACAAAATCAGATTCAATCCGTAAGTTTTCTTTGTTGAATAATGGATCGAGTTATATCTTGTCAATAAACCTTTAAAGTTTAGCTGCATTTACATCTGAAAATATTCTGTTTTACACGTATAAATGTTATGCTTGAACAACATTGGTAATATACAAATGCTTTAAACATATTTTTCAGCAGAAATAATGGGGTATATTGGTGAAATGGAAATTGTCTCCCTTATAAGTTAATATCCGATGTATTCCAAACAGTAGGTAGGTCCTTGTAGTTGAAATTCTTGGACCTTATCGCCTGTTCTTTTGCAGATATTGCAATAACAAGCACTAAATTTCTTACTTTTGCATAAATATAAGCTTAAACTTAATTTAAATACTTGTAGAGATATGTTAGTTAAAAAAGAAAATGGACATGTTAATTGATGATGGTAAACCTGGGTATCATAAGATAGGCAGAAAAGTGAACATACACTCCAAAGAGCACAAGCTTAAAAACCGAGTAAAACAAATGAAAGGACCTACTTGCATTGAGGGATTATTCAGTGGGGACTATTCATTAATGTCTCTCACTGTTTTTTATGATTTTTCATTTCAATGTATTAATAATAGGGTCAATATAACATTCAGATGTTGTTTGCTTATGATTTGTTACAGTTACAAGTTGCAAGTTTATTTACTCTCAGCACAAAACATTTATGTGAAATGAGGTACAATGATAATGTTCAAGATACAATAGAATAGAACCGAACCAGGCTGTGTTGAGATGATGAAGTACTGTTCCGAAGAGATCTGACTGTTTTAATATGATATGCCGCATTATTTTAAGGGAGATAATCCAGTTTGTATTTCTTACACAAGGGAGATAATTTTGTTGTGAAAAGATCAGAGTGTTCCGAATTTTTTGTTAGAACCGCATGGTGAATAAACATCGACTTATTTCATCGATTTCGTTATTATTTTCGCAAAATTAGACATCGTCCCGAACATAAGTTGGTAGCAGAGCGAGGTTGGAAGTGGAAGGAACACAAATACAATAGTGACTATCGACAGGTTAGTGTTTATCGGCGCAAAACTATAACATCGCTCGGACCACTGCACGTACGAACTAGATCGTAGGATTCGGACCAGTGCAAATTCGACCATGGCAGAATCGGGACAATTAGAGGATGATATTTTCGAACTCAAGATACAAAAGGCAAAGTGCAAGACCGCATTTACTAAAACCAAAAATAAACTGTTAAGTTCAGTATATGATGTTGAAGAACTAGACAAAACAGAAATAAGACATTTGCAAGATGCATTTGATAGAGCCCAAGATAACGTTTCTTTGACTCTTGAAAAGCTGTGTGTTGCTTATAAAGAAGCAAAAGATTCAGGAAATGTTCATAAGATTCAAAGTGAAATTGAAATGATAAACACTGAATACAGTCAAACACATGAAAAAATTTATGAGGCAATGTTATTAACAAAAAGTACTAGTGATTTAAGTTGTACTGAAGATCCAAAGAAGCAGCTCGGTACTGACATGTGGAGACAGATGAAGAGAGTGTCCATTCCTATCTTTGATGGCGATAAACTTAAGTATGCCTTATGGAAGGCTGCTTTTGTAGCGTGCATAGATAAAGCCCCTGCATCGCAGGAATACAAGCTTTTACAGTTAAGACAGTATCTTAAAGGAGAAGCTCTACTTGCTATTGAAAATCTTGGGCACTCAGCTGCGAGTTATGAAGCAACAAAAGAAAGATTAGAACGTAAGTTTGGAGGTTCGAGAAGGCAGATAGCATTGTATTTGGAAGAATTGGAACGGTTTCCGCCAATGAAAGAAGAAAATGCCAAAAACATTGAGAAATTTGCAGACTTGCTAGATATAGCAGTAATTAACATGAAAGAAGCCAATAAGGAAGAAGACTTGGGGGATGGTTCACTCTACCTACAATTACAAAGAAAAATGCCTGAATCAATGTTGACTAGATACCATAGATGGATTCAGGAGAATGGTCAGAATGAAAGTGTTGAAATACTCAGAAATTGGATAAATTTGGAATCTAAGTACATGACAATAGCAAATGAAACCATCAACGGCTTGGCTCAAGACAGACATAAGAGTAAAAGGCAATCACACTCAGAAACAAGCCACCCAAAAGTAAACAGAACATTTTTTGTGAATGGAAAAAAGCAAACCTACTCAAAGCCACAATGTAAAGTCTGTAAAGAAAAGCATACTATCTGGGAATGTGATATGTTCAAAGCACTCACAACAGAAGATAGATGGAACAAAACAAAAGAGTTGATGTTGTGTTTTAGGTGTTTATGTGAAGGCCACATGGGAAACAGGTGCCCAAAGTCAAGAAAATGTGGAATGAATGGGTGTGGAAAAACGCATAACAGGCTGTTACATGAAACGCCAAATTACATTCTTAATCAGGATGCACCAGTGTTCATTCCATCTGAAACAACTATGACTAGTAATCATAAGAACAATTATATTGCTCTCAGAACTGTGCCAGTCGTAATTTCAGCAAATGGTATTAAAGTAAAGGTGAATGCGTTGCTCGATGACGGAAGTACCAAGACCTACTTGAACCAAGATGTAGCCTCAGAGCTTGGGCTTGAAAGTCAACTTCAGCATGTGAATGTGTGCGTCATGAATGGTAAAAAGGAAAGTTTTCAAACAATGGCAGTTACCTTCGAAATTGAAAATGTTGAAAGCAATTGCAAATTGGGACAAATAGAAGCTTTCACTACTACAAATGTTACAGGGTTATTGAGTCCAATTGATTGGCAAAAGCAGTCATCAAAATGGCAACATCTGAAAGACATAAAGTTCCAAAAATTAGCCAAAACAAACAAAATTGATCTATTGATAGGTCTTGACTATAGCGACTTGCACAGATCACTGAAGGAAGTCACAGGCAAGCAGGGAGAGCCAACTGCTAGATTAACTCCATTAGGATGGACATGTGTAGGTCTAGTTTCAGAGTCTGCTGAGAATAGCACATATTTCACCTTGTTTTCTAGTGACAATAAGACACTTGACAGAACTTTGAGACAGTTTTGGGAAATTGTAAGATGTGATGAAAATGCACTTACAATGACCTGTCTGGAGAGAAAGGTGTTGAACAGTGTAGAACAGACTTTAGAAGAAAGGGACAACTTTTACACGGTATCAGTGCCATGGAAAGAAAACAAAGAATCCCTGACAAACAATTACGCAATGGCATTTAACAGACTTAAAAGTACAGAAAAGAAATTGGAAAAACATCCAGAAGTTTCGAAGGAGTATTCGGAAACAATTGAAAAGTACATAGAGAAAGGCTATGTGAAGAAGCTTGATCCAAGTAGCATTGAAGAAGAGAAGGCTTGGTATCTACCACATTTTGCAGTGGTTCGACCCGGAAAAGAGACGACAAAAGTTCGCATTGTTTTTGACGCGTCAGCCAATTCAAATGGTATTTCGCTTAATGATGTCGTACATCAGGGTCCTAAACTTCAAAGAGAACTGTTTGATGTGCTGTTGAGGTTTCGCAAACATTCGATAGCATTAGCGTGTGATGTAGCAGAGATGTATTTGCAAGTAGGTCTGAATAAAGCTGATCAGCAATACCACAGATTCCTGTGGAGAACAGAACCAGAGGAACGGCCAGACATATATGAGTTCAATAGACTAGTCTTTGGAGTGAATGCATCTCCATTTCTTGCACAATATGTATCTCAGTACAATGCCAAAAAGTATGAAACAAGTTACCCATTAGCTGCAGAAACAGTCCAGAAGTCAACTTACATGGATGACAGTCTTGATTCTGTTGAAACGGTAGAAAAGGGACAGAAACTGTATAGTGAACTAACAGAGCTGTGGAGTAAAGCAGGAATGCATGTGCGAAAGTGGGTGTCAAACTCTCTAGAAGTACTTGAACACATTCCAACTGAAGACCGGGCTTCACACGTAGATTTATCCAGTGGAGAATTGCCCTCTCTCAAGACACTAGGGTTACTATGGAATGCCAATGAAGATTGCTTCAGCTTTCTCTACAATGCTCCAGATGTAGATTTGAACATTACCAAGAGGGATTTTCTGAAGATAATTGCAACTTTATTCGATCCCCTCGGCTTGCTGGCCCCATTCATCATGAAAGCAAAGATTATAATGCAAGATGTTTGGCTCAGTGGAATAGACTGGGATGATGCGGTTTGTGCAGACACAGCGAATGAAATTCGACAGTTGTTCGCTGATTTGGACAACTTAAAGGACATAAAGGTGTCCAGATGCATTCATCAGAGAAGTGTCAGTTTGGGAAATCCAGAATTTTTGTCTGTGCATACATTTGTAGATGCATCAACAGTAGCATATGGGGCAGTCACATATCTCAGATGCACTTACAAGGGAGACAATCCCACAGTCATGTTGATAGCTGCCAAGGGTCGAGTAGCACCATTACAGCCCACGAGTATTCCGCGCCTTGAACTCCTTGGTGCCATCACTGGACTTAAACTTACACAGAGAGTGTGTGAAGCAATCAATGTTCCAATTGAAGTTGCAACATTCTGGTCAGACAGTATGAATGTTCTGTATTGGATTCGAAATCATAGTCGACATTTGAAGCCGTTTGTCGCGAATAGAGTTGGGGAGATACAAAGTTCAACAACACCAGCACAGTGGCGCTATGTACCATCAAAGTGTAACCCAGCAGACATTATCAGTCGAGGAATGACTGCTTATGATCTTAGCAACGAGCTAATTTGGTGGTACGGACCAGAATTTCTCAGATCTGACGAAAGTGAATGGCCAGAAAATAGAGTCGAAATAAAATCTGAGGCAGTGAAGGAAGTGAAAAAGACGAAACAGCCAGTTTGCTTTGTCTCCGTGGAGCAAATCACTGATGACACTTGGAGGCTAAATCCGAAACACTTTTTCCAAATGGATGAAGTTAGTGCGAGTACTTGCATGGGTGTATCGTTTCTTGAACAATTGTATGAACAAAAAAATATGTGGTCCATTGAACTCAGATGAAATTAGAGACAGTGAATACAAATTGATAAGTCAAGCCCAATATGAGGAATTCAACAGTGAAATCCAAGCCATCAGAAAAAGTGGTAAACTGTCTGCAAAGAGCAAAATCGTCATGTTGAATCCAGTTCTTGATGATGAAGGCATATTGAGAGCAAACAGTCGATTAGTGAATGCAGAATTTCTACCGTATTCTGTTCGTTACCCTATAATATTGCCTAGCAAGAACAACATAACATTCTTAATTGTGAGGCACTTTCATGAGCTGAGAAATCATTGCGGAACAAATGATGCTTTAGCTGCCTTATCAGCAAGATACTGGGTTGTGCATCCACGAGAAGAAATCCATAGGGTAGAAAGAGCCTGTATGGAATGTCATCGTCGAAAAGCAAAGACAGCAACTCAGATCATGGCACCCCTCCCAGCTATTAGACTAAGTATGCCACTGAGAGCATTCTCTCATACAGCAATAGACTATGGAGGCCCATTCGTAACAATGCAAGGTCGTGGCAAGAGGCGCGAAAAACGGTATTTTGCCTCTTTACGTGTCTAGCATCAAGAGCAGTCCATTTAGAAATAGCATTTGGACTAGATACAGACTCTTTCCTAAATGCATTCTCTAGATTCACAAACAGGAGAGGTGTCCCAGTGAAAGTGTTGTCTGACAGAGGTACAAACTTTATTGGGGCAGATAGAGAACTTAAAGATTTAGTTTTGGCTATGGACACAGATAAAATTGTTTCAAAATCTGCTCATAAATGAATCAAGTGGCAGTTTAATCCAGCACTAGCGCCACATTGGGGTGGAGCACATGAGATAATGATCAAAGCTGCAAAGCGTGCCATTTATGCAATTCTTCGAGGAGCAGATGTCAGTGACGAAGAACTTATGACCGCTTTCACAGGAGCAGAGTCACTTATTAACTCCAGGCCGTTAACATATCAGTCTTAACATCCAGCGGATGCAACTCCGTTGACGCCAAATCACTTCCTGTATGGACAAATGGGTGGAGAACTGGCACCAGAAGCTGTTGACAACGTCAGCTATAGTCCAGCGAAAAGGTGGCGAAGAGTGCAAGAACTTGTACGTCATTTTTGGCAGCGTTGGTTGACCGAATGGTTACCGAGTCTCGCATCCAGGAAAAAATGGTTCAGTGAAAATCGTGATCTAGAGGTGGATGACATAGTGTTGATAATTTCACCAGATACACCGAGAAGTCAGTGGCCTTTAGCCAGGGTCATCGAAGTCTACAAGGGAAGCGACCAACATGTCCGTGCAGTAAAAATTCGTGTTGGCACTGCAGAATATGTTCGACCAATATCAAAGTTATGTCCACTTGATGCTGTTAAAAACTGAGTGTCAGATGGTTCTGTGTGACTAGATAGTTTTAATTATCAGTGAATGATGTGTTAATGGGGCATAATAATCCCTAAAAGTAATAGGAAATGGTATTTAATCATGGATTGCTGTGTTAAAGGGGCATAATAATCCCCTAAGCGTCCATTTCAATGTCTGCATTGTGTTAAAATAGTAAAAAAAAAAAAAAAAAAAAAAAAAATGTAATTGTCATAGTTTTGTGATCATGATTTATGTCAGTCAATTTAGTAATCCATCTCATTTTGGGCCTATGTTTCTATTGACAGCACGGACGTATAGATAAGCCAAGATCATCATCATAAACATTTATGAAGAAACAGTTGCTTGTCAATTATACAAATGATGTTTTGCATTTAATGTATGTGCTTTCAGCAATTCACATGTAGTTGCTAATCATTTCAAGTTAAAAGTTACAATAGTTTATTGGAAATATGTTTCTTCTTTGTATTTGATGTATTGTTTAAAGCTTTATGTTGATATAACATATCAAAGAGGGGGAGTATGTTCCGAAGAGATCTGACTGTTTTAATATGATATGCCGCATTATTTTAAGGGAGATAATCCAGTTTGTATTTCTTACACAAGGGAGATAATTTTGTTGTGAAAAGATCAGAGTGTTCCGAATTTTTTGTTAGAACCGCATGGTGAATAAACATCGACTTATTTCATCGATTTCGTTATTATTTTCGCAAAATTAGACATCGTCCCGAACAAGTACAGTACAACAAATATTTCAAAGAACAACAACAATAGTAAGAAATGTGTTAGCCAGGCGGGTCTTTAACAGTTTCAAGCACTAAACGAAAGAACTTGCTTAATTTGTTTAATTTCTTAGGGTCATTCTCACACATTACCATTTTAAATAATATTGTATTTGGATGATGTGTTTTAACAAAAAGGATATGCAAAGATCTTTGTGTATTAAAATATGTGCAGCGAAACAAATAGTGAAA
This sequence comes from Sinonovacula constricta, assembly GCA_007844125.1. Lineage (NCBI taxonomy): Eukaryota > Metazoa > Mollusca > Bivalvia > Cardiida > Solecurtidae > Sinonovacula > Sinonovacula constricta. Next base: position 6,336,085 of record CM017573.1, read on the forward strand.
CTCGTCTCCTATCTCGTTTAAGTTGCATAGAGAACATTTACGATCATTGTGATGAACACGCTGCCAGCGTCCCTTTTCAACGGGTAGGTGGTTGTTACGTAGCCTAAAGTTTATAATTGTTTGAAGAGAGTAGTCTGATAGTTCGATATAATTTTTTTCTAATTTGAGTTATTTTTTAAATATTCGTTTGTTTGTCTCCTTGAACCACTTACAGTGACAAAAACTTAAATTTGTATTGATTACATGTTAGAACATGTAGTTACAAAAGAACCGCAATTATTTATACTTGTATTTGTTTGCTGCATCGCTCAAGGAAGAACAAAATTTATAACAAAGCATTGTTTTATATTAAGAGTTCAAAACCATATCTCTAAAGGAAATCATTGTTAACCTAATGGAAATGAATATAGAACCAATTGTAAAACTATAGAAATAAATCAAATTGATATTAAACTTTTTTTTTAAGAAAACAAGTGAGTTCCTTTTTAGGGGGAGGGTATTGATTAAAAACTATATGTACTATAAACATGTATTTTATACTTTCAAACATGTAAACAATTAAAACGTCAATTCCATTAAACACGTTTGGAAAGTTAAACCGTTTGATGTTTGTAAAAAAAAACAATTTTACCATTAAAAATGCTATAGTACGTAATAATATACACTTTGTATCGAACTAGAATTAATGAACATATGCACAGAAGTTTTTCTTATAAAAATCCCCATTTTTTGTTAACGGATTTAATCGTTTATGTTATTCCTTGCAACATTTTACATTTGACGCAGGTGACATGTTTGACATTGCATGTCTGCAACAACGTTTTATTGTGAAGATTCCTGTATAATACATTGTAGAGATAACTTTATCAACAGCCGGTACATGTTGTATCTGTACTGTACATCAACACATTGTTGTATACAAGAACTTAAACGTGGTACCCGACAGTTTACCTGTATATGTAATTAATGAAACAATACCTTACCACTGCCTTGGGGATTGCGACATAATTTCTCCAGAACTTCATATTTTAGTATAAGTAAAAACGGTTTTGAACACTGTCTGCATTGCTAGACAGTACAAATCGGGATAAAAAAAACTCTAAAAGTCATTGCAAATATGTAAAAAAGCGGTTTGCCTTTGTCTAGAGGTAGATTAGATTTAAATATCTGTGAAATTTTTTATAGGACTTTATCTTATTTACCTTTTCATTTATTTACAACAGGATCAAAACTTGTTTTTGACATATTGTGTAGCAAGCATGAAACCTAGGTTTTTAACTCAATGTTAAAACGGCAACTTTTAGGAAATTATGGTAGAACATAAATATGGACATAATAATTATTTTTAAAGAGAAGAAATGTAGTCCCAACGAAGCTTGCTTGAAATTCTGTATATTGAGAAACACTGCTACTAGTAATATAAAATTATATATTGACACGAGATCAAAAGGACTAATAAATTAAGATTAGAACCATTAAAGCATGCTTTTAATGCCGTATAAGTGACATTGTGAATTCGCGCCAAAGTGCATAGAGATTTCTAGCGTATCCATAGCGGTAATTAATGACGTCATTCAGAAACATTTTAACTGAATAATACAAATGATATTAATACAAAAATATGAAATATAAATCAAATAAGTTAATCGTTTAACAAAATTATCTTGAAAAGACAGTATAATTAATGTTGCCATAGAACATATATACCCAGGAAAATACGTTGAATAGGGAAAAGTGTTATTTTTCCCGCTAGTTTGCAATTGTCAAACAGCATTTAGTCTCTTTTAACACAGAAAAAAACGAGAAATTGAGAAATCAAGTCATTTACTTTTAATTAAGGTCTTTTCATTAATATTAAGTTCGGGTGATTTAAATTAGAACGCTGATTTTTTGCAGAGAATTATGTCGGCACGTGCATTCAGATTGCTAGGTTTAGATATATCTCGATATTTTCAGGATCTGTAATGCCATGAAAATGCTTCAAAGGCGAATTTCCGTAGTTATAATACATAACTTTTACTGAATTAGTTTTATTTATATTTGCATGTCGTATACACGGAGAAATACAGAATTTACATAATCGTATTAAGTTTAATTTTAAACTTAAGACCATGTTAGGTTTAACTTAGACATGTAATATATGCTAGACAGCCCAGTTTGTATTTTAGCAATAACAGTAGTGTTGTATTTTAAGTTTTCGCATTTTCTGGAACTGTTAAAGACCAAATAACTGACTGGGTCTCTAAAGTAAGATGCATTTTTTTAATGCCCATGCTATTACTTACAAAAATATATTTAATTTATTACTTTTTTCCGTGAAGTGTCTATGGTATTTATCATAAAGTTTTACTGTGTGTTGTGTTTGTTTTTCAAATTTTCCTTAAGAATAAATGGCAAAGCCATATGAGCATTGCAATATATACCAACATTTGAAAAGGCACGGGACAGAGGTATTCACATGCAAGCCAAAGGTAAAAGTAATAACAACTCTGTGAGATTTAACAAACATGTCGGCAATATGGACCAACTGGGCACAAATTAAAATAAAACAGGAAAATGATTTTGAACTCACACGGCCTGAAACAACTTCCAATTTTTAAAAAGAAACCGTTAAAACAGCATCATGACACGTTCGACTAGTGTATGTGACAAGTTTAACCCTTCTTTGTTCTATCGAAAACTGATATTGCTTTTCGAATCTTTGATAGCAAGAATGTGAACGTATCGGTGACAGTGAAATGTACAACAATTAAAACGTGTATATCTGGGAGTTTTGCTTTAATGTGCATTAAGTTATATCTGCGCGCGCGCACACATGCACACACACACACACACACACACACACACACACACAGACACACACACTCACACACACAAACAAATACCCACACACATGCATAAACACACATACATACATGTACACACACATATATACACGCACAAACACACACATACACACACACATATACGTACACACACACACATACTCACACACACACACATCCACACAACTGCAAGACATAATCACAACCTAATAAATCGTCCTGTGATGGTATTTGTTTCGAATTCAAATTAATATTACCAAGAATACGTATTATTTGTTGTCGTGGCCTCATATATTGTTAAGGTAATTATTTGAAAACTAAATAGTAATTTGAATTAATAACTTCTATGTTGATATTGTAATTATTCTTTTTTTTCTGGAGAGCCTCTGACGGGATAAAATAATAAACAAACAATACCTTTATTCGTGTCATTCATAATATATATAAATATAATAAAAAAAATATTAATCTATACGTACGTTGTGGTTATGTCATATGAACAGTAAATTTATACCTCAACGTTCTTAATTGTCTGAGGATATTGAGCATTTTTAATAGCCAATGTGTGGGTTGAAGATTTGTCGTTTTTATTCAAAAACATTGTTCGCTTTTGGTTATATTTACTATAGAAGTCAGAGAAATTGCAAACAGTAAATTATTGGAAGAAGAAATAATAAAAATAGCGCATTCGCTGAATTGTCATCTGGCAAGTTTGACCTTTCAGGACAATCTGTGACTATGGAATTTATCATTATTGCTATTTATTTCCCATGTGCCAACATGCTATATTTTAAAATTAATTGTCTTTAAAAATACGGCTTCTTTTAATTTTGCATTTTGTTTTCGGTAAAATATGAGCCATTTGTAAAATGTTTGTCTTTTTGCATTGACTTTCATATGATACACTTTTAAGAGTTTTAGAAGCGGATTAGTTCAGTGGTAGGACGCCCAACTCTGGATCATGGCGTCCGTGGTTCGAACCCTGGTCAGGTCGCCGCTAATTTCCTCGAGCAAGAAATTTACCTCGAACGGTTCCACTCTACCTAGGTATATATATAAGTAACTGCGGAGCTTATTCAGGTCATTAATATGACTTTCCTGTGCGATGTGTCGGCTGCCATCGTACGGGATTGACGAATACACCTTATGACCAGGGGATAAACTGTAAAGTCGGCTGGATGAGAAGTTACTTGAAAGTAGACTATAACTTGGTATTACCTATACCATTGCAGATGACATGGTTATCCTCGGTTCTTCATCATTAGACTTGCAACATAAGCTTGATATTTTACAAAACTATTGTTTAAAGTGGGGATTAACTGTAAATATCTCTAAGACTAAGGTTATGGTGTTTAGAAGGCATGGTAGAATGAACCCAAATGAAAAATGGACATACAATAATGAAGAACTTGAAGTGGTAAATGACTTTAATTATTTGGGCACAGTCTTTAATTACACAGGGAACTTTGGGAAGAATCAAGAACACCTTGCAGGCAAGGCACTTAAAGCATGTAATATGCTCATATACAAATGTAAGGATATAAATTTAAAACCAAAAATACAGTGTCAGCTTTTTGATTCTTTTGTCAGTTCTATTCTGTGTTATTCCTCAGAACTTTGGGGTTTTTCAAAAACAAAGGCTATAGAACGTATACATCTAAAATTTTGTAAAAGAATACTGAATGTAAAAATAAGTACAAGCACAATGGGTGTTTATGGAGAATTGGCAAGATATCCACTTTTTGTGACCCGCTTTGTAAAAATTATCAAATATTGGTGTCGTATAATAAATAGTGAAAACATACTTATGAAAAGAGTATACCAACAGGCCCTATATGATTGTAATAATGGATATAAAAACTGGGTCTACAAGGTAAAGAAGCTACTTTGTGATTATGGCTTTGCAGAAATATTTGTAAATGCCCAGTATCTCAACCTTAACAAGTTTTATCTAATTTTTAAACAAAGAGTTCTTGATAATTTTATACAAGAGTGGCACAGTAAAATAGAAACCAATAAAGTTTTAAGCAATTACAAGTATTTTAAGAGTGTTTTTAGAATGGAAATGTACTTTGAAGTAGTTCCATACTCATTAAGATTTTATTTATCAAGGATAAGGTTAGGCATACTACCACTTAAAATACAAACAGGTAGATATAGTAGAAATACTCAACAAAGAAATGAAAGATTTTGTCCCTACTGTTTAAGTATTTCTGTTTCTGAAGTTGAGGATGAATTCCACTTTGTGCTGAAATGTCCTTGTTATAATAATTTAAGAAGGAAGTATATACCTACATTTTATTATTCTTCACCTTCTATGTATAAATTTATTAACTTAATACAGAGTGAAAATAAAAGCAAATTGTTAAATTTAGCATTGTACATTAAAAAATCACTAGAATTGAGGTCCCGTCTAGTAATGAATTACTAGTAAAAAATTTGTAATCCCGTGTTTGTGTTATGTATGGTTTGTCTTTTATTTATATATGCAATTCATTATGAATGTAAATACTGTTAAGAAATGCTTTGTTTGTTTTTAGCCATTTATGTTAACATGATGTGTCAACTGGATTGTTGGAGGACTATTCAGAGAATATTTTTCTTGTTTTTGTTTTTTTATTTCCCAATTTCATTACTAGAGACATGATGAGTTCTTTTGAAATTGTTCTATCAGTATGCCTATATAAATGATATAATATTGTGTATAATTATTTTTACAAATTACTTAACATGCTGTGCATAAATGTTTAGATTGACATAATTTGTAAAGTTTCTGAAAGTGAGTACCATGTATTACATACCAATGCTAACTATTTACAACATACCTGTAAAACAATGCAATTAATACATAAACAAGGGATGCAATGTAGTCGTATCCCATCGATCATCGAATAATTTGATACTCCCACTGTTGCGATACTTCCACTGTTGTAGAGTTGATTTAATAGCTCACGAGCAAAATGATTCAGTTGCCATTGATAATAACACACGACAACAGAAACCATTTGTGCTGCCAGCCACACTAAGACACTTTAATTGCGCTTTTAGACATCCTGTACTCCTTATTTGTTACAGTAAATCCGCATAAGCACTTGTATAGAATCCATCACAGAATTGTTGTCATATCCAAATTTAAACTATATGCACATTAGTCTAGAAATACACCCAAAACTTGTTTTTATAAATCAACACGCGATCATATGCTTTTTGATAACGACAGAGTATTCTCCCTTGCATAATGAGTCATCTTGTGCACGCTCTACTAACTTCTATAAGAAGGATACACTATACACAATTCTAATAATAATTATGATCATACATTGATACTATATAATGTATAATTTAATTTTCACTAGAATCTTTTGTCATTGTATTATAAGTATGAAATAAGGTATATAGTGTAAATAGTTTAAGATTTCTTAAATATATTTAGATATAGAACTCGGAAACTTGCTTCTTTCTCTATTCTATTCTATTTTGTCTAAACTAGCTAACCTTATCATTTAAGTATATACAGAATTTCTTGACGATGGACACTGTTCAAGTCAAATCATATATAGTTTAATGTAAATGATAAGGTTTCGGATATGTATTAAATATAGGCATAAAATAATTAGATACACTTGTATTCTGCATTGACATCTATATCTGATAGTGAAGATATGTATAATAGATATCTACATAAATAAATATGCTTAAGGTCCCCTCGCTAGAGAAGATTTACTATTCATAGACATTTTCTTTTTTAGACCAAATTATTACTTTATTATATACACAAAAACAATTAATGTTTGAAGTTTTGATAAAGCAAAATTATTCGTTTTTTTGTTGTTGTTGTTTTTTTTGGTTCACGTGACATGTTAATTATCTATATGTATACATGTTTTAAAGATGATGTACACTATTATATGTACAAATCTTAAATAAAATTTCTGTTCTGTTCTGTTCTGTTCCTATTACCTGTTTCAGCACAGAAGACCTTCTGTGATAACTTAGACTAAATATGTTCTTTTAACGGTAGACAAATTGATATGAAGAGAACATGTCAATATATTCACAACATAATCAGGAAAATGTACAAAAAATGATACATAACAGAATCGGTAAAGCGTTCAATTAAAAAATCAGGAAAATACAAAAAAATATACAAAACATTATCATTAAAAAAGTTCAATAAAATAATAAGAAAAAAAAGATTACAAAAATGTAACAAAAACTTGTTAAAGAGTTCAATAACCAATCCTATATTTTAAAACAGTAGCAGCTGGTTTTATAATGCAATTTGCATTTATTTATCATAATAATAAACAACCAATGAAGCTTGCATGCTGCTTTCAAAGGCACATCTTGGTAACACAACAAACATATAACCGATTGAAAGCCGATATAACAATAGAAACATGATAACACTTGTATTAAAACAATACATATTTGTATCATATTAATTAAAGAACGTTGACGTAGTTATTCCTTTGAAGTAGAAATGCCGCTTTGATCTCTCGGTTCATTGCCCTGTCCTACACATCATTTACCCTTTGAAAATCATTAATTATGGCTAGGCATTTATTACAATATTATTAATATTGCAATTTAATGTTCATACAATGTTCAACGTTGATGATACGATCACTAAACGCGCTGTGACAGCTGATATTCGTGCATTTTAGAAACAACACACTCGTCTGTAATAGAGTCATAGCAGGTCTGAGTTGCCGAGGATTGTATCTACTGTACATACTGTACATATGTTTATAGTTTATTTTGTTGCTCGTTGTAATGTATGTATATAAGTTCATTGTATTTGTTTTAACTCCCGATGCAGGTGCTTACTGTTAGTTGTTTCACTTTGACGGGATGTTTTTTATTTACACTGGTTGTTTACTAGAAAAACCTTCAGGAAGTGCGAGATTGGAGCGCTCCACAAACCAGGTTTAAGCACCCCAGTTGGCCCTTTTGCCGACTGACCGTTCCAAGGCGGTAACTGATGGTTTTTCTTTATGTGTGTTATGTCTCGTCTCTGTGTTTGTTTGTTTTTCACATTTGCATTTACCTTGTTTGCCTTTGTCTACTGGTGGATAAAATTTAAATATATGTTAGAGTTTTGATAGGACCTTTTCTTATTTACCTATTTATAGCTAAACCCAAGGTTGTTTTTTTTTCATTGAGTGCGATATGTTATGCTAATTTTCGAGTGACATATTCTTAACACCCAGACGAAAAGAAGATAAAATAACAGGATTTACATCTGTAAATATCTTGCAGAGCTTGGCTTATCTTTTTTTTGTATCGTATCGTCTAGGCTATCTTCAGACGACATTAGGATTATTATTTTTGATAAACACCAAGGCCACGAGAGTAGAAGCGTGTTTTAACAACATTTTAACGATACCTTGCTGTTTGACCTTTATTTTATTTTCTTACTTTTGAACTAATGCAAGCGTGTTTTTTGGCAACCGCACTCTGTAAATCATTACGATTCTTCCATTTCGTTTCGGTAAGAATTACCACTGTTTTACAAGTGCTTGTATAACGTGTATTAATCCACTTTCTGCTAAACCAGAAGCACTTAGCATATGCACGTACTTGCTGTTAATGTCTACTCTTATTAGTGTGGTAGACTATGAGAATTACTTCTTATGAATGGAAGTTGCCTTGTTAACTTAACAATAATATAATAACTTAACTTAACAATAATCATGCTTTTGAAAAAAACGTAGAACATTGCACACATTCTTGCAGCTGTATTGATTAATATATTGTTCTGCTTGCCATTGTCAACCTTGGTAAATACGGTTCATATTACATAAGAGGTTTAAATCTGAGTGTAAATTCTAAATAAGTAAATACAAACTCGTATGAACTTTTTTCTGTTATTAGTTTACTGTCTTGACTCTATGCTCAAAGCTATGCCTATTGTCTATTTGTAAGTTGATTTAATTGTTTTGTTATAACTATGTATAAGGTTTTTTTCGTTTTTTTTTCGTTTTTTTATTATTATCACGTAACATCTTCAATGTAACGCATTGTAGTGTGCAAATTGTAGTTCTATTTAAATAATGTATTATATTGTTCTTGTATTGTACATATACATTATGCTCTCCAGTAGTTGGAGGTAATAAAAGATATCTATCTGATTGACCTTGCTGATTGAACTTGCTGTTTTACATTGCTGTTTGACCTTACTGATTGACCTTACTGATTGACCTTACTGATTGACCTTCTGTTTGACATTGCTGATTGACCTTACTGATTGACCTTCTGTTTGACATTGCTGTTTGACCTTACTGATTGACCTTACTGATTGACTTTACTGATTGACCTTCTGTTTGACATTGCTGCTTGACCTTGCTAATTTACCTTGCTGTTTGAATTTTCTGCTTGGCCTTGCTGGTTGACCTTGCTGTTTGTCTAATGAATATGACTAAACAAGTCAGTTTGATGCACGTTTCAAGCAAACTGCTTATTAGCGCAAGGCATACCGGGTAAATGTTTCTCTTTTAAGATAACACAGTTTCATGAAACAAGATGTAGGTGTGTTATAAATGGCAAAATGTATTGTGCTTGCTTATTCAATTTTCCACAAGAGATCAACAATTATGAAATACCTTACAGTTGACGGTCTCCGGAAATGTCAAGCAACATTTGCGACACGCCACTTCCAGGGAATGACAATCCATTTTCAAGCAAGGTTGAATAAGATCATTCATCACGCGATCTGTATTCTAGACACACGTGCACTATCGCAATTTAAAGAAGCAAGAAGAGAGCATTGATGTTAAGCATTAAAGGTCGCCGTCCTCTTTAATAAAGGAGCGGTATTGCCTGACAACAAACCGACCAAGAAAATGCAATAACGTAACTAAATATTTTAAATGCCGTCATTTTAAACACGAATTGTCTTTGGTTTGGAGGCACGGAAAAATGCCCGAATACAAACAAAATAATAGAGCACAGGATTTTGCTTGTGCAAAGTACACCATCGAAACAAATGCATTTTAAGTTCAACAAATCACGCATACACATGTAACATTGACAATTTGAAGTGACAAGGAAAGATGTAGTAACATTTTAAATACAATCAAATACTGATATCCAATGCATAAAAGCGGAATTATATTTATCCTTGATCATATAACAATATATTATACTGAGGCCCGTGCGGATTTACCGATCTACAAGAGGTTTGCCTCCTTGCTTTTAAAGTATGCAAATTCTATACCGTTAAAAAGAAATGATATGGAAAAAAAAGGTTTTAATGCCGATTGACTGTTTAAAGGCGGGGACTGTCGGGTTTTCTCTTTTTGTTAAATGACTCATCACGGATTTGTTCTTACTTTTATATTTGGCTTTTATGTAAATTTCTTTATCCTGTGCCTATTCAACTTTTGGTATAGGCTGCAGAGCTCATAGGACTTTGTCATATATTCTTATTGAGACACCTGTTCTAAGAACAGCAATTTGTCATATATTCTTATTAAGACACCTGCTCTTAAAATGGTCTATTTTTATTTCAATGTACACCCAAATGATAATAACTAAATTGAATTTAATATTTATTTTTTGGTAAAAGTAACAAGACAGAGAAATCAAGAAAACTCAATTCAGACTGGACAAACAAAATATAAACACTTGGTCATGCAAATGCATGAATACTGTTTTACTAATTTATTTGCACTTTACAGCAATGTCTGAATTTTGCATGCCATTAGAGTAATAATAAACACTTTCTTAAAAAAGGTTAACTATGTTTACTTGTACAGATGTTTTTGAAGCTCTGTCTTTTCTGTTAGATAATATTAACATAAAATGAGGTCACACTTTATTCAGACAAGTAATTTGTATTCATATGGGAACCAACTGTGCACCATTAATTGCAGATTTGTTTTTATACTGCTTTGAACGTGATTTCATGTTAACTTTATCCACTTCTAACCAAAGCATATAACAGATGCTTTTTTATTCAACATCGTGACGATATTTTTATTATTGATAATCCTTTAATTTCCCAAATGATCCATCTGATCCGCTATCCCAAACTTACCATTAATAAAGCCGGTACCTGTTATTTAAATGCAGAATTCCTAGACATTGAGATCGCTATTTCCCATGACAACGTCTCTACTAAAATCTTTGACAAGAGAAACGATTTCACCTTCAGCGTTGTGAATTATTAGTACCTTGACTTTGATTCGGCTCGTGATTCCTACTTTGGTATTTACATATTACATATGGTTTGCGTAAGTTTGCAAAAAAAAGATTCAATGCTAGAAACCAATTTATTACTTTTAAATTGTTACAACAAAGTGTTTGACTTCAGAAATTAAAGAATGCGTTTTCAAAATCCTTTAACCGCAATGGTTTTATTGCTTCAAAGCATAATAGCAATATGAAAACACCTTTGCAGCAAAGCATAAGCCATCCTGCGTGTTAATGAATGTTTCATACAAGATCATGAAAATCATGGACTATATAACCTTTCTGACACTTTACAAAAAAAAAAAATATAGATGACAGTCAGTATCCTAGGAATCGTTAGTTGTACTGCATTGCTTGCAAGTAACCCCTTTTACAGTCAAGAACTTGTTGCGTTGCTTTTAAATGACATTATTTAAATGACCGGCAGGCAGTTGAGACTATATGAAAACAGTAACTTAAAGCAAAGCCATAGGACAGTCGCTGTTGGATTTCTGTCTCTTCATCTCTCCACTCGAGCCCGTTATAGGTAAGATACATTGAGCAGTCTCCGTGTTTGTTGCACTAAGCATAACAACGGGCTTATTTATTTGTTTTCCTTTCCTATAAAATATGCCATATAAATCCTTGGCTTTTTGTAACATAATAGTTTAATTTCTTTGCCTATTAACTATTCACAAAGCTACATTTTTTGTTGGTTTAGGATGTTTTCTAAAATTCGATGGTTTCCTTCGTGTTTGTGTGTGTGTGTGTGTGTGTGTGTGTGTGTGTGTCTAATTAAGCTTTTTGACACCTCTGACATATGATATCATGGTATTTTATCGTTCGATGTCATTAAATTGTTCTTATTATAGGTAATTATAAGTAATTCTTGTTTATGTTTTCACTTTTACACATCATTTATTGGCCCCAAGAAATGTAGACAATCTCAATTAAAATTGAATAAACATTATTAATTAAACATTTAAATTCAATTTAATTATAACACAACAATGGTTTAATGAAATCAAAAAGGCGTTTAAGTGTATTTAGCTCTACCAAACAATATTAAAACAGAGCCCACTTTTTTCTGTTGCAATTTCTAAGATGAATTAGCACAATTCCACAAAGCTAAGAGGAAACTATTATTGATAACAGACATTCGCCTAGCCATTACACAGTGTTCTGGCCGCCAAGTCGTTTTAATTTCCTACAAGGTCTCATCTGAATCCCATAGAATAGCAATAACTCCGATCAAATATGTATTTCCTCAGCCGAAATTGTCAGTTTCAAAACGTTAAGATGTTAATAGCACACGAGTTTATGGAATAGGTAAATTTTACAGAGAAAATATTTTATGGATATATTTTTCATTAGATCTGTTTTGTTTGAAGGTAGAATTATACAAGTGTTTAAAATGTGATAAACTGTTAAATAACAAAGGTACTTAAACATGCTATACACAGTGAATGCACAGCACTATTCTGCTTCAAGTGAACACCGTCTCCAGATAAATGAAATACTTTTTATGGGACGATAAACCCAATCAACAAACAAAATCATTTCTATCTAAAATCGCTATTTGGATGCTAAGATATTCAAAAGAGAAGAAATGGAAACATCGTTTTAAAATTGTTTTAGCGCATCTTCTTATGAATATTCTGTTTTGTGTTTTTCTTCGAGATTTTATAGATATAAAAGTTAAACGCTTGTTGTTATGTATAAATGAGCAAACTGCTCGAACCAAGAGCAAACATGAAAAAGAGAAAACGATGTTTTTCACAAAAAAATTGGCAAAACTGTAAATTTCTTTGTTCTGTATGTATGATTAGGAGCTTAAAATACATGTAGGTAAATAAAAAAGGTCCTATCAAAATTTCCAAAGATATTTAAATTTTATCTACCTTTAGACAAAGGCAAACAGAGTAAATGTAAATGTGACAAAAACACAGAGACGAGACACACAAAAAGAAAAACCATTAGTTACCGCCTTGGAACGGTCAGTCGGCAAAAGGACCGACTGGGGTGCTTAAACCTGGTAATTGGAGCGCTCCAACCTCGCACTTTCTGAAGTTTTTTTCTATCAAACAGACAGTGTAAATAACAATATCCCGTCAAGGTGAAACAACTAACAGTAGGCATAAAGAGTTAAAACAGATACAATGAACATATAAACATAGCCTCAAAGTACAATAGGATCAATATAATGTATAATGTACGCTTTTTCAATCAAACAAACAGTGAGAAAAATCCAAATATTTTTTTCAAATTTGCATTTACCCTGTTTGCCTTTGTCTAGAGATATATTTAATTGAAATATCTGTAGAAACTTTGATAGGACCTTTTCTAATTAACCCATCATACGAAGGCAAATGGCAATTTCTTAAGTAATATCTCTCTTCCATCTCAAAAGTGTTCTCTTTTAAGTGACATGTAACATAAATAACACCCATTTTAATTGTGTACAATACCTTACAAAATACCAAACACCCGAATCCTTACTTTTTGGAGGGCTTTTATTATAGTTATAATACCTAACTACTGATATAATAAATAAGTATATAAATTGAATTCACTTTATTTTACAAAACTCAATATGATCCGTGGTCTCTGAAACACATGATATTTAGTTTTTTATGCATCAATTATGGTCTTTACCCTTATTCTATCAAGATTTTTTAAATCTAGATTCGTCCTTCGGTAAGGACGTACTTTTATATTGGCGGGTTTTATTTTGATGTTGTTTTTTTTTGCATTTTAAAACAATTTTCAGGAAACAACAGAAGAACAGGAAAATGCTTAGTCGACAGAAGACATTATATTTCCTTATATAGCAGGAGAATGCACAAAATTTAATTATTTCCATATAGAATGTAATCATTTTTCGATTGGCGGAGTTCAACGTTTCCGGGTTTCATTTTATTCAATAATTATGCGATTTGTGAGAAAGGAATTTCATTATAAGAAATAAGATTAAATTTATTTTTATGAATATAAAAAGCTGTTTTAAGTGGAAAATGTTATGTTCGGTGAAAATGTGCACAATTTATTGGACGACATAAATCATGTGAGCTAAATGGGATCGGAAACCGACATGGGATATGATCTTACATGTAGAGAGGTTAGAGCTCTGTAAAACCGGTTTAAGCACCCCAGTCGGTCCATATTGCCGACTAACCGTTCCAAGGCGGTAACTTCTTATTCTAACTGAACTGCCGTACGTCGGTGGTCCATCCCAGACATATGTCTAGGGACTGCCACGACCCATAATCAGATGAATGTTGCCATGCATCGATAAAAAAAATCAAACTACTTTCTAACATAAAGCTTATAGTAGTAGTAGTAGTACTAGTAGTAGTAGTAGTAGTAGTAATAGTTGTAGAAGCAGTAGTGGTAGTAGTAGTAGTAGTAGTAGTAGTAGTAGTTATAGGTAGTATTAGTAATAGAAGTAGTAGTAGTAGTGGTGGTAGTAGCAGTAGTAATATGAGTAATAGTTTTTACTAGTAGTTGAAGTAGTACTAGTAGTAATAGCAGGAGAATTAGTAGAAGTAATAGTAGTAGTAGTAGTAGAAGTAGAAGTCGTAGTAATAGTAGTAGAAGTAGTAGTTGTAGAAATAGAAATAGTAGTTATTGTAGCAATAGTAGTAATAGTAGTACTAGTAGTAGAAATAGAAGTAATAACAGTACTACTTGTCGTAGTAGTAGAAAAGTAGAAAGAGTAATAGGAGCAGTAGTTGTAGAATTGGCACAAGTATCAGTAGTGGTAGTAGTAGTAGAAGTTATAGTTATAGTTTTAGCATTATCAGCAACAGTAGTAGTAAAAGTAGTAGCAGTGGTAGAATAGTAGCAATAATAATAGTATTAGTTGTAGTAGTAGTAGTAGCGGTAGTAGTCGTGATGGTTTTAGTAGTTATGCTAGTAGTAGAAATAGTAACATAAAATAGTTGTCAAAGTAATAATAATGGTAGCAGTAGTAGTAGTAGTGGACGTTAAAGTAGCAGAAATAGTAGTTGTGGTTACACTATTTGTAGTAGTAGAAGTAGCAATATAAAATAAAAGTCACATTAATGAAGGCAGTGGCGGTGGAATAGTTGTAATAGAAGTAATAGTAGGAGGGTGAGTAGTTGGAGTAGTAGCTGTGGTAGTAGTAGTAGTAGTAATAATAGCAATGTCTAAAATTATTATCAAATTATATTATGCGCTACTTGACATACTCATAAGCCTGGTCAATTATCTAATGATGGTCAGAAATATTGCATAACAATGCGTTTTGAATTTACCTATATGAATTGCACATAATTATGATAATGACAATAATGATGAAGATAATAATAATAATAATTATGATAATTATAATGAAAAAATAAAAGATCGCATAATAATAATAATAATAATAATAATAATAATAATAATAATAATAATAATAATAATAATAATAACAATAATAATAATAATAATAATAATAATAATAATAATAATAATAATAATAATAATAATAATAATAATAATAATAATAATAATAATTATAATAATAATAGCAATAGTATCAGTAGTAATAGCGGTAGCAGTAGTAGTTGTAGAAGTAGTAGTAGTAGAAGCAGTAGTAGTATTAGCGGTAGTATTAGTAGTATTAGCAGTAGTTGTTGTAGAAATAGTGGTAGAGGAAGCATGAGTAGTAGAAGTAGTAACATTATTAGTAGCAATAACAGTAGTAATAGTAGCAGCAGCAGCAGCAGTAGTAGTAGTAGCAGTATTAGGAGTAGCGATTAAAGTAGTAATAGTAGTTGTGACAGCGGTAGCAGTAGTAGTAGAAGTAGTAGTAGCAGTAATGAAGGTGGAGGTAGTGGTAGTATTAATAACACATAGTAGTAAAAGTAATAATTATAATATTTATCATAATAATAGTAGTAGTAGTGTTTGTATAGCTGTACGTCTAGCAGAAGCATTAGTAGTAGCAGCACTGGTAATAGTGAGTAGCAGTTATGGTTGTGGTAGTAGTAGCAATAATGGTGGTGGTAGTAGTGGCGGTAACAGGGGCGGTAGTAGTACCAGTAATGGTGGTGCTAGTAGTAACAGAAATGGTGTTGATAGTAGTAGCAGTAATGGTGGTGGTTGTAGTAGCAGTAATGGTGGTGGTAGTAGTAGCAGTAATGGAAATAGTAGTAGCAGTAATGGTGGTGGTAGTAGTAGCAGTAACGGTGGTGGTAGTAGTAGCAGTAATGGTGGTGGTAGTAGTAGCAGTAATGGTGGTTGTGATAGTAGCAGTAATGGTGGTGGTGATAGTAGCAGTAATGGTGGTGGTAGTAGTAGCAGTAATGGTGGTGGTGATAGTAGCAGTAATGGTGGTGGTAGTAGTAGCAGTAATGGTAATAGTAGTACCAGTAATGGTGGTGGTAGTAGTAGCAGTAACGGTGGTGGTAGTAGTAGCAGTAATGGTGGTGGTAGTACTAGCAGTAATAGTGGTGGTGATAGTAGCAGTAATGGTGGTAGTAGTAGTAGCACTAATGGTGATAGTAGTAGCAGTAATGGTAGTGGTAGTAGTAGCAGAAATGGTAGTGGTAGTAGTATTAGTAATGGTGATAGTAGTAGTAGCAGTAATGGCGATGGTAGTAGCAGTAATGGTGGTGGTAGTAGTAGCTGTATTGGTAGTTGTAGTAGCAGTAATGGTGGTAGTAGTAGCAATAATGGTGGTAGTTGAAGCAGTTATGGTAGTAGTAGCAGTAATGGTGTTAGGAGTTGTACCAGTAATGGTGATAGTAGTAGCAGTAATAGTAGTGGAAGTAGTAGCAGTAATGGTGTTGGTGGTAGAAGCAGTAATGGTGGTGGTAGTAGCAGTAATGTTGGTGGTAATAGCAGTAATGGTGGTGGTAAAAGTAGCAGTAATGGTGGTGGTAGTAGCAGTAATGGTGGTGGTAATAGTAGCAGTAATGGTGATGGTAGTAGTAGCAGTAATGGTGGTGGTAGTAGTAGCAGTAATATTGTTAGTAGTAGTAGCAGTAATGGTTGTAGTAGTAGTAGCAGTAATGGTGGTAGTAGTAGTAGCAGTAATATTGTTAGTAGTAGTAGCAGTAATATTGTTAGTAGTAGTAGCAGTAATGGTGTTGGTAGTAGTAGCAGTAATGGTGGTAAAAGTAGCAGTAATGGTAGTAGTAGCAGTAATATTGTTAGTAGTAGTAGCAGTAATGGTTGTAGTAGTAGTAGCAGTAATGGTGGTGGTAATAGTAGCAGTAATGGTGGTGGAAGTAGTAGCAGTAAAGGTGGGGGTAGTAGTAGCTGTAAAGGTGGGGGTAGTAGTAGCAATGGTAGAAGTAGCAGTAATGGTGGTAGTAGTAGCAGCAACAATGGTAATAATAGTAGCAGTAATTGTGGCTGTAGTACTAGCAGTAATGGTGGTCGTAGTAGCTGTAATGGTAGTGATAGTAGTAGCAGTAATGGTGGTGGTAGTAGTAGCAATAATGGTAGTAATAGTAGCAGTAATTGTGGCTGTAGTACTAGCAGTAATGGTGGTCGTAATAGTTGCAGTAATGGTGGTGGTAGTAGCAGTAATGGTGGTGGTAGAAGTAGCAGTAATATTGTTAGTAGTAGTAGCAGTAATAGTTGTAGTAGTAGTAGCATTAATGGTGGTGGTAGTAGTACCAGTATTGGTGGTGGTAGTAATAGCAGTAATGGTGTTAGTAGTAGTAGCAGTAATGGTAGTGGTAGTAGTAGCAGAAATGGTGGTGGTTGTAGTAGCAGTAATGGTGGCAGTAGTAGCAAAAGTGGTGGTAGTAGTAGCCTACAGTAATGGTTGTAGTAGTAGTAGCAGTAATGGTGGTAGTAGTAGTAGAAGTAATATTGTTAGTAGTAGTAGCAGTAATATTGTTAGTAGTAGTAGCAGTAATGGTGTTGGTAGTAGTAGCAGTAATGGTGGTAAAAGTAGCAGTAATGGTAGTAGTAGCAGTACTATTGTTAGTAGTAGTAGCAGTAATGGTTGTAGTAGTAGTAGCAGTAATGGTGGTGGTAATAGTAGCAGTAATGGTGGTGGAAGTAGTAGCAGTAAAGGTGGGGGTAGTAGTAGCAATGGTAGAAGTAGCAGTAATGGTGGTAGTAGTAGCAGCAATAATGGTAGTAATAGTAGCAGTAATTATGGCTGTAGTACTAGCAGTAATGGTGGTCGTAGTAGCTGTAATGGTAGTGATAGTAGTAGCAGTAATGGTGGTGGTAGTAGTAGCAATAATGGTAGTAATAGTAGCAGTAATTGTGGCTGTAGTACTAGCAGTAATGGTGGTCGTAATAGTTGCAGTAATGGTGGTGGTAGTAGCAGTAATGGTGGTGGTAATAGTAGCAGTAATGGTGATGGTAGTAGTAGCAGTAATGGTGGTGGTAGAAGTAGCAGTAATATTGTTAGTAGTAGTAGCAGTAATAGTTGTAGTAGTAGTAGCAGTAATGGTGGTGGTAGTAGTACCAGTATTGGTGGTGGTAGTAATAGCAGTAATGGTGTTAGTAGTGGTAGCAGTAATGGTAGTGGTAGTAGTAGCAGAAATGGTGGTGGTTGTAGTAGCAGTAATGGTGGTAGTAGTAGCAAAAGTGGTGGTAGTAGTAGCAGTAATGGTAGTAGTAGCAGTAATGGTGGTAGTAGTAGCAGTAATGGTCGTAGTAGTAGCAGTAATGGTAGTAGTAGTAGCAGTTATGGCAGTAGTAGTAGCAGTAATGGTGGTGGTAGTAGTAGCAATAATGATAAGAAGAGGAGAAGGTGACGGTTCTGCATAATAGGTTCAACTATAACACTGTGACGAATGTATATCGGCCATAAATGTAAGAATTACTTTACTGCAAAAACAGTAATCGTACGCTGTATGGGCACATTTTCTGACAAGAAAACAATCCGCTGGGCCAATCTAAATCTTATCATGGTTTGGCACGTCAACTAGGCGGCAGTATGCAAATATGTTATTGATAATTAGAGGATGTGTGGCAATAGTTTGGATTAATATATAATATTCTTTCGGTGTCAAACTTTCTGGGTGAGTCGCAATTTCCGGATGAGAAAAGAAGCAATTGGTTAACTTTTTTGTAAAGAACCATTATTCATTTATAAGTTTTATTTAAATATATTAACAGAACAGAAAAGTGCATGCTTGATTACATTAGAGAATATGATAAAGTCCTGTAAAGCATTGTAACATATACTAAAGTGCGAAAAGGCACAGTCAAAAGGTAAAAGTACAAGTTAAATGTAAAACTGAGAACAAAATTTATGATTTATTAAATACAAACAATTAAATAAAAGCGATTGCTGGGGAACCATTCACTGTAGGTCGGTCTACCGACCAACATTTAACTGGTAGTTAATTCTGACCTCAGTGTATTTTTGGTCGCGTCCAGTAGTATTTATGACAGTTAAAATAAGATTATATGACAAAGTCCTATGAGTATTGCAACATATACCTACATCTTAAAAGGCACAGGACAAAGGTATTCACATGCAAGCCAAATGTAAAAGAACAAATCTGTGATCAGTCATTTAACAAAAAGAGCAAACCTAACAGTTACCGCCTTGGAACGGTCAAAAGAGACCGACAGGGATGCTTAAACCGGCTTTACAGAGCTTTTATCACGTTTTTTT
The DNA here is from genome assembly GCA_007844125.1 of Sinonovacula constricta. Classification (NCBI taxonomy): domain Eukaryota; kingdom Metazoa; phylum Mollusca; class Bivalvia; order Cardiida; family Solecurtidae; genus Sinonovacula; species Sinonovacula constricta. Next base: position 6,355,687 of record CM017573.1, read on the forward strand.
CTATATGGGTTTTCTAAAATGAAAGCAATGAAAGGAAAAACAATCTATTTGATACAATACTGCCCAACTTTGACGTATTCTTAGATATAAGTTATAAGTTATTACAAGTAATGTTATAACTGACAAATAAATTCCACATGGTATTTGGCTTTTAGAAACTCCAGAAAAGATTCTTGATTGTTATTTAAATTAAATCACTGAATCAATAATATAATGACCCTAGAAGAAGTAAAATGGTTGTAACATGCTATTCATGTTGAGATGGAACTTTGGAACCAAAGTTCATTGGTCATTAAAAAAATGCACGTAACAATTCCTAAGTCCTATGAGCATGGCAACATATACAAAAATAAAAAAGACACAGAACCAAGGTATTTACATGCACGCAAAATGTAAAAATAAGAACAAATCTGTGATGATTCATTTTACAATAAGAGCAAGCCCGACAGTTACCGCCTCGGAACGGTCATTCGGCAATATGGACCGACTGGGGTGCTTTAACCGGTTTTACAGACCTCTAACCTCGCACTTCCTGATGGGTTTCTCGAATGCAAGCAATGAAAAGAAAACCGATCCATTGAATAAATGTCCAAGCGCTGACCTTTTCTTTGACAAATTATGACGATTGTAGTGACGTCATTTAAAAATAATGTGCACATAGTGTTTAGAAGACAAAATAGTTATTATTACGATTAGAAAACCTACAAAAAAAACGTTTATAGTAAATAAAATTGAACTTTTTCAAACAAGAAAAAAATGAGACAAGTAAATGGCTGTAGCCTTCTGTTAATGCGGAGATGGAATTGAGGAACCAAAGTCCAATATCCATCAAAGGAAATACAGGTCACAATCCTCATAGGATGAATTAAATGACAACATATATTCCATGTCAAACCTTAATGTTTATACGTTTAAAGATTTTAAGGTTTTACAGAATTACATGCGTATATATAAAATCAATTTAACGAAAGCTCTTTCGGGTTTTATTTTCCAACCTTTCTACTTCTTACTATTTTCACGACCAATTTAACGTCGGACAATTACAATTACAATAAAACAATTTGTTATTATTAAAATGAGATTAACAACAAATGGAATAAAATAATGACAAAAAACAATGAAATGTAGCTTCAGTGGGAAGTATTTGCACTGTTAGAATAACAATGACTTATTTGATTATTTGAAAAAAAATGTTGGTCCAGACTGTCGGAAACCACCTTAAATTAACTTCAAGTCGAAAAAGTACCTCTTTCTTTTCTAATCACGAAGTGCACACTTTTTTTCTATGACGCCACAACTTTCGTCATAACTAATTAAAGAAAACGTCAGCGCTTGGACACTTTTATTTAAAATAGATCGGTTTTCTTTTCGTTTAAGAAATACTCCAGGAAGTTCGCGGTTAGAACTATGTAAAACCGGTTTAAGCTCCCTAGTTGGTCCATTTTACCGACTGACCGTTCCAAGGCGGAACTGTTGGATTTGCTCTTTTTGTTAAACAACTCGTCAAAGATTTGTTCTTACTTTTGCACATTAATATCTTTGTCCCGTTCCTTTTTAAATATATATTGCAATGCCCATAAGACTTTGTGACATATTCTTCTTCAAAAGAATATACTAAAGCCAATGTTTCTAAAAACAACGCATGCATTATTGTCTGGACTACAACACAAACAGTTCAACAATGCAGTATAAAATCGAGTTTGTAGGCATAACCACATTGTTTCCTTTTAAAAGTATTTATTTTAGAAAAAAATAAGTATGAAAATAGTTTATTTGATCAGGAAAATTTCTGACCTAGTGTCCTAGATGGTCAAGAATGAAGTTTAAAATTCTCTTAAATTCTTAATATCAAATGTTGAAATAGAAAACGTTATTTGCTCTCGTAATTACCGCATTATTATTGTGCAACTACACACTGATTTAATACCTTAGTTAACATTAGTACATTTCTTGCAAGGATAATACGAGAAACAGCAAGTACCTTCATTGATTTTACTAATCGACCATTTTCCGACAACGCTTCTTTATTACCCGACATTCTCGAAACTCGTTCTTCTCAATTTATTATGCCTTTGCTGCTGACCTGCATTTTTCTGTTTAATTAATGAAGACAAATGAAAGATAGCAATTAAATGGTGACGTTTATTGCTCTTACCCTAGTCATTATAAAGATGTGTCCTGCTACATGTACATTAACCTAATTCGTTAGTAAAAAAAATACTTCCATATTTTAAACGTTTCCACCGTTTTGATTTCGTTCATGATTCTTGTGAACACTAAAATTAGCTAATGTTACAGTGTTAAAGTTGCAATAATATGCTGTTGATCGTTTTTATTGGTGATTAGAGCAGTTTTATGCCTAAAGCTTGACTGATTTAGAACTCGCTCGATGGAGTTGTTTTCCTTTGTTTGTTTTTTTATAACTGATGTGGTCTGTTATCATTTACAATGCTAAGTGATGTTTAAACTGGATTGTTTTGTTCTGTTTTTGTATAACATTGAACAATTCAGGTCATATTGGCGACTTCCAGCTAATTTTTCGTGGAAGAAGACCCCAGACTTCTGAGAAGAACCAACAGCGTGCCGCAGATAAGCTGAAAAACCTCCTTAGAGGAAGATTTTCTTCCCGACCGGGACTCGAACCCACGCGGCGAGAAGATGAGTTGTTACAGGACAGTGACTCCAACCGCTCGGCCAGTGGCTCTCTCAAACATATGCTGTTATCTTAGAAATAGCATGTGCATCTTGGCTTTCTGATTGTTTTCTGATTGCAAGTGTGTTTGGCGGTACTCTGATCAATCGTAAACAGAAAAGGTTGTGGTACCTTTTTTCATGTCATAAACACACACTTGTACATACAATAATGGAAAAAACATACATACGCGCCTTATTAGCACAGGACGTAGGCATTTTGTTAGCTGTTGTTGTTGTTTGTGTTGTTGATTTTGTTGTTTGGCTTTTGTTTATTTGTGAAGAAATAGTTATAATTTCTACATTTCTCTGAAAATGTTGCCTTGCCTGAACGTGAAATCAGATGGGTTCTATTAAACATGAATATGTGTAAATAATCAGCGAAGTTAAAGTTTTAAAATATTTTAATTGTAAATTATAAAGAAATAGTACATTCTTAATTGTTTGCACCGCATCAATTTTGTCTCTAAAAAAAGAAAAAATGATCTTTGTTTAAATTAAAGCACTGCTCTAAATGTGTACTTATTTATACAACAAAACTCCGTGTAATTGTACTTTTTATATTATTTATTTACCATGATGTTGGGGTACAATTTGTACTGGACCTGATCCTTCAAAGAAACGGTACCCACGTATCTGTACAACAGCATAGCCAGGTCAGATCAGAATGTCATTATAGGTGTTTATAAACACTTGACTTTTGCCACCATCTTAAGCTTTTAAATACTTCATATGATATTCTTTTGTAATTGAGAACAAGTTTATAATTCCTATATAACGCGCATCCTGAAGAGCAAGTGCATTATATTTTCATAAAAACTTAATATAATTTTCATTATATAAGCTTACAGTGGTAAATAAAATTTAGAAACTATATCAGTGAGTATGTATTTACATTTAATACAATGAGATGCCACACACACACACACACAGATATATTAAATGTGCAAATTACCATAATAGATGTTGATACAAATGCATTTGTATATTATTTATTTAACATGATATCTGTCTACAATATGTACTGTATTTGATCCTATAACGAGACGATACCAACGTATCTATACTATAACAAAGTCATTGCGTTTTCGAATTTACAGCAAAAAAGCGCCTTGAAATGCCCTGTGTGTTAACAATTTGCGAAAGACGAAAAGAAATACTTATTATTTAAAAAAGCGTCAAATAATTGAAGCCGTAAACCTTGTCGTCTAAAACAGCAGGTTCTTGTATTGTAACCTAGTGTTTATCATCACTGACATAATGCAGGGTTCCATGCATTTGCAAGAGTTTCCATTGGTCGCAGATGGTAATATTACAACAAGGCTTAAACTCTAGCATTGTTTGCTGTCTGAAAACCGAATTTAATCCTTTAACAAAACAACAGGAGAGATGTTCTACAGCATGGCTAAGAGAATGAAGAATATTAACCTAAATTAGCCTTGAGTGACATTTAACATAAAAAAATCATTTAATGTCTTTAAAGCTTTAACGTTATTTTTCATGTCTTCAGTCAACTCTTGTTCTGTATATGTGCAAAGCCAATGTAACAAAAAATCACAATTTGTGCATTTTGTATTTTCCTTATTCATGGTTCAGCACACACACGCACACACATGAACATACAAACACGAACATACAGACGTATATACACACCCGCACATGCACACTCACATACAAACGCACATACACACGCACATACACACTTACATACACACCCGCACATACACACTCACACACACGCACATACACGCACATACACAGGCACATACAAACACGCACATACACACGCGCACACACGCATATACACAAGCACATACACACCTGCATACAAACATGCTATTTTGCACACACGTACAATGTACACACAGACATTCCCAGATCTATCGTTTATTTTAGTCATATTCAAATTTATTCATGCTGAAGTTAGCATTTTGTCAGTCCTAAAACAAATGTAAATTTTGTTACTTCTCCGGGATAAGTACCATAATTTTAAATCCTTTTGGAACATTACCATATTGGCTTTCACCTAAACAAAACATTAGACACACACATTGCGAAATTGTTAAAGCGCTCGAACGTTATTGTATGTTGAACCTGAAATTTGAAGAGGAATATCATGATTCGATGTCAGGGGAGCGAGAAGTGCACGTATAAGTGACGAAAAAACGATCTGCTCTGCAGATCAGAGTGTCGTAATTGGTGTTTATTGACACCTTACTATTTCATCACCATGTCAAACACTTCATGCGATATTCTTTTGTAATTGACAATAAGTATATATTTCTTATCTAACGCGCTTGGTCATTTTGTATTCAAATAGATCGTTTTTCTTTTCATTGCTTGCATTTGAGAAACTCGTCAGGAAGTGCGAGGTTAGAGCTCTGTAAAACCGGTTTAAGCACCCAAGTCGGTCCATATTGCCGACTGACCGTTCCAAGGCGGTAACTGTCGGGTTTGCTCTTTTCGTTAAATGACTCATCACAAATTTGTTCTTACTTTTCGCTTAGCTTGCATCTGAAATACCTTTATTCTGTGCCTTTTCGGAGTTTGGTATATGTTGCAATGCTCATAGGACTTTGTCATATATTATTACTGATGAGTCAAGGGCAGTATTTATTTAAGAAAAATAAATCTAATTGTCATTAGACTTAGCTTACAGTGTTTTATTCAAATTAAGAAACTATTCCGTTAGTATGTATTTACATTCAATACGAAGAGATGCTGCACACAAACATATATATATTTAATGTTCAAATTATCATAATAGTTGTCATCACATCAGTATGTTACCTTAGCTATGTAAACAGATAATGCATCTTGCAGAATTTACACCTTCGTTCTCTTCGGATATTAGGTATTAGATGTGTAATAGTGACTTAATTGAATCCTGACAAAATAAAAATATCTTATTGAGCATTGTATTATGGATTTTTTTCTTCAAATTTTAACATTTTTTCACCACGACTAACTTGAGTTTTGCGATTTTTTATGTACTAGGTCGAAGTCCTCAAATCTGACCTTTTAATAATATTATACATGTCAACATTGTACGAATAAAAATAAAGAAAACACAGTAATGTTATTTGTTTTCTACATTTTTATTAGAGTATATTTTTCTAAATATTTTTTTTCCAAAAACATGTGAAAAACTACACTTCTTTCATGAGATTGATTACATAACTAATACCTTAATCGGGAAGAGACATTGAAAGGAAATTACTAGTAAAAATGTTTACTGTAGACATTTTGTTGGATTGTATGACATATCTGTTGTAAATCAAAGACAAGAAAAAGTGTGCCTCAGAAAAAGACTAAAGATCACATTTTTATTGACAGTTCAATGCCATATATATAAAAATACACGTTCAATAAATAGTCACTTTTTAGTCTATTTCTACGGCAAAGCAAAATAAAGTTCACAGAAAACGTTCCATTTTGGAACTTGGAATAAGCTGGCTTAATAACAAGAAACAATATTTAAACTGTTTTTGTTTTGTTTTTGTTTTGTTTTGTTTGTTGTTGTTTTTGTTGTTTTTTGTTCTGTTATTTTTTGTATTTTTTTTAGTTTTTGTTATTTTCACAACCACTAGTGCATTTTATTCTGTTGAAAAATAAAAGTAACAAAAATAGCAATACAATGTAATTTGCCGTCTCGCAAATATTAATTATCAAGTATTTGCCTTTTTAATGTAGATTTTGTTCTTAACATTTTCATCGCAGACACGTTAAAAATAGACAAACTGCATACAATATCTTTGTTTTATTAAGTTGAGAACCATGTACAAGAGAAATGGCTGCGGTAACTTGTTTACAAGTTAGGCAAACAAGATAAAAGGAAAATATATTAATTTTGTTGTGGGCATATTGTTTTTGCTGCTTAGGAAAGGGGAAAGACGACAAGTGATGAAAGACGAGTGATGTTGAGAGACATCTAAAAAATCAAATCCATTTTTTCTAACCGATTTATCTTTTTCTGGTTGGTTATTTTATTTCCTTGAACAAGATATTTTCAAAGACTTAACAGCTATTCTGTGCAACCACTAAAACATTCTATATGCACGCAAAGACACAGATTTTCCTGGTGTTTTCTGTTGTTCCCATCCTTTTAATAACCATGGTTTAATATTCAGATTATCAATTTACATGATCAAGTGCTTTGGTAACGCAAAACGAAATATTTGCTTACAAATGGTCGTTTTTAGACGTCAAATTATCAATAAATTAGCTGTGTTCTTGTACTGACCGTATTTGTGTTTCTACATTTTCAAAAACTAATAAGCTTTTATTTAACAAAAAAAATCACATAATTATATTTCGGAGACTAATTATCATTTTTTCTTCTGATTTGAAAATGCAAATCATTTAGGCCTTAACATTTTGGTAATATTTATGATTAAGAAATTGTCAATAAAATGCCCTATTACTTTTCATGTCATTAACTTTGGAAAAAAAAATAAGTGCTGTAGCAACCTTCTTTTGCAGATGTGTTTTGGCGGCTGTTATTAACTTTAAAGAAAATACATTGTTTATAAAAATATGGGACTAAAACAATACTGAAAATACTAAAACAATGAATAAAATATGACAGAGTTATATGCGCATGGCAACTTATACCAACGTTTGTAGAGACACAGGACAATATTTTGTTCCCTTTAAAAAGGAGGGACTCATGCAATCATGTCGACGGGGTAATATTAGCACATACAATCATGAATAACAACATTACGGCCCTTTTGAATGTTTTAATAATGACAAAATAAATAAACAATTGAAACTTAATAAACAAGTTAAACTTATTCGACAGGCTGCTGTTGTTATCATGCATGTTTTGCTTGAAAATACCAAAACTAAGTTAGAAAATACTATACTTGGTAAAATACTCACCACAACTTTCCAACCACAATTTAGAGATTTGTTTAGCAATTTATAAATCGGATTTATATTTGTCATTGTTTTATATGTGGCAAACTTATATGAACTAATTTGGCCCTTTTGCCGATTGACCGTTCCAAGGCGGTAACTGATGTTTTTTCTTTATTTGTGTTATGTCTTGTCTCTGTGTTTTTGTCACATTTGCATTTACCTTGTTTGCCTTTGTCTACTGGTAGATAAAATTTAAATATCTGTAAGAGTTTTGATAGGACCTTTTCTTATTTACCTATTGTGAAATTATTGAATAATCGTCAGTTCACTATTTGAAGGAAATAAACAAAAAATAAATATTTTATACCAAAATGTAGTTTCATATATACCCCGATCAATGTAGCGACGCTTACTGATTGGGGAAGAAAACATACACACGGAATTTGTATTCCTAGAAATCCAAACAATGGATAATGGGTTTGATATTATGAATTACGCTGGTATCGGTATTTATTGTCAACAACTGTACCCATCATGTCAATATGTTTGTGTTGTGTGATATTTACATGGGGACTTGAAACCAGGGTTTGCGTACAACAGCAAAGAAATTAGTTACCGTGGCCCATCATATCAATATGTTTGTGTTGTGTGATATTTACATGGGGACTTGAAACCAGGATTTGCGTACATCAGCAAAGAAATTAGTTACCGTGGCACATCATATCAATATGTGTTGTGTGATATTCACATGGGGACTTGAAACCAGTGTTTGCCTACCACAGCAAAGAAATTAGTTACCGTGACCTATCATGTCAATATGTTTGTGTTGTGTGATATTTACATGGGGACTTGAAACCGGGGTTTGCGTACAACAGCAAAGAAATTAGTTACCGTGGCCCATCATATCAATATGTTTGTGTTGTGTGATATTTACATGGGGACTTGAAACCGGGGTTTGCGTACAACACCAAAGAAATAAGTTACCGTAACCCATCATGTCAATATATGTTGTGTGATATTTACATGGGGACTTGAAACCAGGATTTGCGTACAACAGAAAATAAATTAGTTACGGTGGCCCATCATGTCAATATATGTTGTGTGATATTTACATGGGGACTTGAAACCAGGATTTGCGTACAACAGCAAATAAATTAGTTATCGTGGCCCATCATGTCAATATGTTTGTGTTGTGTGATATTTACATGGGGACCTGAAACCAGGGTTTGCGTACAACAGCAAAGAAATTAGTTACCGTGGCCCATCATGTCAATATGTTTGTGTTGTGTGATATTTACATGGGGACCGGAAACCAGGGTTTGCGTACAACAGCAAAGAAATTAGTTACCGTAGCCCATCATGTCAATATGTTTGTGTTGTGTGATATTTACATGGGGACTTGAAACCAGGGTTTGCGTACAACAGCAAATTAATTAGTTACCGTGGCCCATCATATCAATATGTGTTGTGTGATATTTACATGGGAACTTGAAACCAGGGTTTGCGTACAACAGCAGAGAAATTAGTTACCGTGACCCATCATGTCAATATGTTTGTGTTGTGGGATCAATTTTTTTGGTCATTGACTATGCTCTTCTAAAATTATGATATAATGGCATAGTATCACAGGTAGACATATACATTTACATTAAAGAGAATCTAATTATTTGATACATTGTAAGCGGTGTCTAATGTCATTGCTAACATCCCAAAAATACTAACAAATGTGCGATAATTACAGATGTCTTAAAATGATATAAAACCTCATTTTTTTGTCACACCATATTAATAAACATGAATAATAATCATGCAAATAAACTACTGGTCGATTGTCGAGTTCTACAACATTATAACTTTCAATAAACGCAAAGCAACAAATATGCTTATAATCGTATTATTGATTAGCACATTTAACGATTTGAACATGCTATTCTATAAATTGAATGATTCTCTCAGCAAAACGACATATTCCAAAAGACGCAATGTCATTCGTTTTCAACGGATTTTCTCTACAAACTAAGTTATTTTAATCATTTCATTGCTTATGTGGTGGGTATTTTACTTAATTTATTAAATTGCACCTAGGCAAAGACTAGGGGCATGATAGCTCATGATGTTAGGTATGTCTCTTAATTTATTGCACCGCACTTAAGCAATGCCTAGTGGCATGAAAGCTTATGTGGTGAGTATTTTATTTTATTTATGAATTGTACTTTAGCAAAGACAAGTGACATGAAATCTCATGAAGTTGGTATAACTGTTATGCTTAGTGCTGAAATGCTATTGCAAGATGTTATCTTTACAATTATTTGAAACAACAAGCTTTTGACTTCACACAAACTAGTTGTTTGAACATTTTTAGATTAATAAAGTCAATGAACAATCAGTTAAAAATATAATCAGACTATTTTCATACTATTTTTTACTTTCGCATTTCCATTTGATCCTAAACCTTTAATAGCAGTAAAGGAACACAATTCTAGTGTTGTATTCATAGACAGGTCACAAGTGAGACATAAAAAGCAGCAACAATAAAAAATGCAATCTTGTTTCAGAAAGTGTTCGTTTAGATATAAAACTGCCATGCTGACAAAAAATCACACAATTCGCAGTCGGAGTTTGCTATTTGTGAAACTGTCAGTTTCCGTAATTGTTATTTTAGAGAAACAAAATGCCAGAACAGCATGCATTTAACTGTTACGTGAATGAATAATTTACTCGTGGGTTTGTCCGCAAGGGAGTTGTTTACTAGTGGGTTTTGTTAACTCATGGGTTTGTTTACTCTGGTAGCTTCGTTTACTCGTTGGATTTGGTTACTCGAGGATTTTACCTACTCGGGGGTTTAGTTTACTCACGGGTTTTGTTTACTCAGAGGTTTGTTTACTTGTTGGTTTGTTTACTTGTGGGTTTGTTTACTCGGAGGTTTGTTTATTTGTTGGTGTGTTTACTTGTTGGTTTGTTTACTTGTGGGTTTGTTTACTTGTGGGTTTGTTTACTCGGGGTTTGTTTACTTGTTGGTTTGTTTACTCGGAGGTTTGTTTACTTGTTGGTTTGTTTACTTGTTGGTTTGTTTACTTGTGGGTTTGTTTACTTGTGGGTTTGTTTATTCGGGGTTTGTTTACTTGTTGGTTTGTTAACTCGGAGGTTTGTTTACTTGTTGGTTTGTTTACTTGTTGGTTTGTTTACTTGTTGGTTTGTTTACTTGTGGGTTTGTTTACTCGGGGGTTGGCGTTCTTGTCTTCTACTTTTTTATTTTTGGTTTAATATCAGTTAATAGCAGAAGCAATAACTGAAAATAAATAAATAAATAAATAAATATTCGCCTTTTTCATAAACTATGTTTTACAGTTTTTTCCTCATAAAATATACTTATAAAATTCGTTAAGCGTAGCAAAATTAAGTAAGCCGCAATGATTTAGCAAACATCGTGTTCAATGTTTTGTGTTTTCAAATTAAGAACTTTTTATTTTTCCACTGATCATGTATGCTCAAGGATTTTGGTAGCAAATTGATTAATTTATAAAATCAAAACCTTTAATAAGCATTGTTTTAGACATCTTGTCAATATACTATTTCTTTCCAAGTCGACTTCGCCAAAATTGGTTTAAGTAAAGCTAATTTTTTTTAGATCTTCTGGTTTATGCAAATGTTGTTAACACAGCTGAGTTAAGAGAAATAAAAAGAATAAGTAATTTGTTTCAAAGTCACAGGCTTATGTAAATGTTAAAACTTAAATAAAATGAACGTTGACATTATTGAAAAGATGCACACACGTGCTCTGTTCACTAGTGACAAAATTGATTATTTACAACGTTCTAAATTTGTCCATGCTTAAATTATTACTGGTAAACATCGTGAAAAGGAAATAGAATTAAAATTATTCAAAGGATTTTCTCACAACACACATCGACAAAAATATTGTTCTTCAATGTTAAATGAAGCCAGAAGATTAAAGCTCTACAGAATTCAATGAATGCATTTTTTAAATTATTTTTCCCTTGAATTGTTTAAAAGTACACGTAGAACGTTGAACTAATCATTTGTGCACCTTTGCTCAAACAATAAACGAATATCGTCTAATGCATTTAACATACGATTTCTTTCATACCTTAAATTATAGTTTAAAGACTCGATTTGCAAAAAGATGATTAAATGTTTTCACGTTATGAAAAGTGAACTACAATAAAGATAAATATCATCAATGGATAGCTGGAGCTATAATACAGCTCCTAATACTCTACATATAACCACAAATAACTAAAATAATATCTCGCCTTTCATTGGCTAAATAAACTGTACCGTTGCCGTTTCTGTCTACTTCCTTACTATTTCATACTCTTCAAAAGAATAAGAATATATGACAAAGTGTAATGAGTATTGCAACATATTCCAAAATTTGAAAAGGCACAGGACAAAGGTTTTCACATGCAAATCAAATGTAAAAAAGTAAGAACAAGTCTGTGATGAGTCATTTCGCAAAAAAGAAAACCCGACAGTTACCGTCTTGGAACGATAAGTTGTCAAAAGGGACCGACTGGGGTTCTTCAACCAGCTTTACAGAGCTCTAACCTCGCACTTCCTGAGGGATTTTTAAAATGCACACAATGACAAGAATCCCGATCTATCTAAATAAAAACTACACAAGCGCTGACGGTTTCCTTTAAAGTTATGACGAAAGTAGTGACGCACAAAAACATATTTCAAAATAATTTTTTAGTTGGAATATTGGAACCGAGCATTCTGGTAATCAGCTAATTACATACATGTTATTTATTATTACAAAATTATAATCTTGAATTCCTTTCTGTGTATTTTTAATTATCTTACATTATATATTCATATCAATATACGCAATTAGATACACCTTTAATCACTGTAGAAACTAACAAATTTAATTTGTTGTCTAAATAAACAGAGCATTCGGACAATTTGCTGCATGTCAATTATGTTATACATGAAAGTATTATATAAGGTTTTATAATATTCTCTTCACACATTCTTTTGTGCATAATATTGATCGTCCTATAAAAGAATCCACTATAAGGTTCTCACTACTTTTATGGACTTTATAAGAATATATGACAAAGTCCTATGAGTATTGCAACATATACCAAACTCCGAAAAGGCACAGAACAAAGGTATTTCACATGCAAGCCAAGCGAAAAGTAAGAACACATTTGTGATGAGTCATTTATAAACATAATTTCAACACCATCAAAAGTAATTTAATAATATAATGCTAGATTGTAAATCAATCATACACACCTTGTTAAAATGGAGACGTAACTACATGTACGATGGCTGACAAAGCTTAATGACTTATTACCTGATTTTCATGTGCGTGCGACAATTACTGAGCCTCCTTGTGAAGATTACGTCCATTCAAAAGAAAATAAATTTCTTTAAATGCATTTTATATTAACGTGGAAAAGTAATTACCTGGAGTGCTTGAAAATAAAATGCAAGTGTAATTCTTATGACCTCCTGCCATTAGTTACATATGCGATCTGGCTTGAAACATCCACCAATTAAACCGATCTGTACCATGATCTTGCCATTGGGAAACTAAAGTAGAAGGTCAAATTTTAAAAAAAAACACGATTAAACAACACGTGCAATATAAACGTTTCTTCGAAAGTACTCTTATTTAAGTTAAACATTCGATTTTTCAACTTTAATTGCATCATGTTCTTTTATAATTGAAGTCAGTTTGGTATGATTTTAACCGTCTCTCTACTACAGCAATTACTGCATTAATTCCTAATGCCTCCGTGTCTTCATGAATAAAACATCATGGAAGTAATAAAACCTAGTACGTTTGACTCATTTAGATTTTTGAATAGCGATTTTAATATCCAATCTGTACTCATAGGAACGGAGACAATTAGAAAAAGAATGATCAGAGTTCTGATGAACGCTATATTTCGACCGCCAATTAGGAAGTAATTTACAAACTTGGATTTCTATTCCATTGTATTCTATTAAAAGCTCTGCATCGACATCCCCTAACCCAAAGATAACACCATGCCTTGGGATTACAGCTGGACACTTGATTATATACAGAAATGTCATAGGGAAATAAATCGTGTTACACTAAATGAGGAAGTGGTCGGAAAACACACTTGATGAGTCACATGGGCTCTCTGAATTGCCATTGGTCAGTAACGCTCCAATCTCGCCCCTTTCCTGATAATACTTCCCAAACACACATTAAAACAAAAACAAAACAAACAACAACAACATACAGCTGGATACTTGATTGGTTTATTATACACAGAGATGCCATAATGGAAGTGGTCGGAAACACACTTGATGAGTCACATGGGCTCACTGAATTGCCATTGGTCAGTAACGCTCTAATCTCGCCGCTTACCTGATAATACTTCCCGAACAAAAACAAAACGAAAACAAAACAAACAACAACAACAACATGCTATGAGATCACAGCTGGATACTTGATTAGTTTATTATACACAGAGATGCCATAGGGGAAGTGATCGGAAAACAATTAGTCACATTTGATGAGTTGCATGGGCTTACTGAACTGCGACTGGTCAGTAACACTCTTATCCCACCCATGTCCTGAAACAACTGAAGCTGGAGGCTGTGTCTAGCTGGCTAGACCCACCCCACCCCCACTTCCTGCCCCCAAACCCATTAACCTTCCACTCTGAAAACAGTGTGAAGCCAGATAAGGCCACATTCCAATTTTCAAAACCCTTAAAGTGTCTTCCCAGGTCTTCCGTCAATTACAGTGTGATAAAAAAGCGACGCACTGAAGGACTTTTCAAACCAAACCTTTATAGTTTGTGTTTGTTAGGTTAATGGTCCCACCAAGAGTATTTCAGTTATCTGGAGATGGTGTCCACTTGAAGTAGATATGATGTTGTCAACTAATTAGCAATTATTTTGAGGTTGCCGAGGCTTTCATCTACTGTACATACTGCTTATAGTTTTTATTACTAGATATTGTGTATGTATATAAGTTCATTGTATCTGTTTAAAATTTCCGATGCCGGTGCTTACTGTTTTCTCACTTCTACGGAATATTTTTATTTACATTATTTGTGTGATAGAAAGAAAACTTTTTGTGTTTTTTTTTTCTTATTGTGTGTTATGTTTTTGTCACATTTACATTTACCCTGTTTGCCTTTGTCTAGGGGTAGATTTCATTTAAATATATGTGGAGATTTTGATATAACCTTCTCTAATTTACCTATTATTAACAATAAGATACAACAATGTAAAAGGTTAATGGTGAGAGTCATCATCATATAGTAAATTTACTATTTATACATGGATTATTATTACACAAACAATGCAAATATAAGCACACAACTTCAGGAAATATGGAGCATTCGCCCAAAGAGCTGAATAAACATACTTACTAGCTTCAATTCAGAAGTGACAATTTTGTGTTTTGTGAATTTTGTTGTCTTGAAATATGCTGTGGTACTTTTAAATCAGATTCATTTAGTTCAAACTTCTGCCTATTTTCCACTTTAAAAATCTTTTAACCGAGTTTCTTTCGGTGAGTTTTCTTTTCGGAAATAAAATTCTATCATGCAAACAGAGTGAATAAAAGTATCCCAACAAAGTGATAGGAAGTGCGAGGTTGGAGCGCTCCACCAGGTTTAAGCATCCAAGTTGGCCCTTTTGCCGACTGACCGTTCCAAGGCGGTAACTGATGTTTTTTCTTTATGTGTGTTATGTCTCGTCTCTGTGTTTTTGTCACATTTGCATTTACCTTGTTTGCCTTTGTCTACTGGTAGATAAAATTTAAATATCTGTGAAAATTTTGATAGGACCTTTTCTTATTTACCTATTATAGTAAGCACCTGAATCGGGAGTTAAGACATCTTTGGCCATCTGAGACCTAGTAAGTGTAATAATAAATAAACTTCTCTAATTATCGGATCAAAAGTTGGCCAGTGAAAAACAGCTTTTACACACAGTGTAAAAACGTTTTCTTACATTTAGGAACCCTGTCACTTTAAGTTTAATATTTCTTTCATGTAGCATGTACACGGTTGCCTAGCTAAAACTATTGAATTGAAAATGTGATTTATATTACTTTACAAACGAAATTATTTGTGTTCTCTTTGTCGTTATTTATATTGTTTTATATTCGTTGTGGGAATAATCTATCTATATTTTGATAATTTGATCTCTATATATAGCGTAAATTATACAAATAATAAGTAACTTTAATCAAAGCTGTAACATTTTCATCCGAGCGGTAAGGAAGTCTTCAAAACCAGTAGCACAGCATCAGGTTTTTTAAGTGATTTAAACACATTGACATTTGGAATGTGGCCTTATCTGGCTGCATGCTATGATCACATTGGGATGCTCATGGGTTGGGGAAGTAATTGGAGGGGTGGGTCTAACCGGCTGAACACAGCCTCGGGCAGCAGTGGTATCAGGTAAGGGGTGGGGATTTTTACTGACCAATAGCAGTTCAGTAAACTTCTGCTCATCAAATGTGACTAACTGTATTACGACCTCTTCCCCTATGGCATCTCTGTGTATAATACACTTATCAAGTATCTAGCTGTGATCTCATAGCATGGTGTTGTATTGGGTTTTGAGGGTGGGTGGGGACTCTAAAGAATGCCATTTGACATGCCTTTAAGTCATGTGACCAAATATTGTTCTTTCTGGTATGCAAAATAAACACATGTTTTGATATTGTCAAGTAAAAAAGTTCTTTTTAAAGTATTGTTTAAGAGTACAGTCTTACCGAAGTACTTTTGTTAAGTTAAATGTGTGTGATTTAATCTGTAATGTAAATTTCAATTTCGCCTACGGGAATTAATAAAAAGATAAGGCCAATTAATGCAATACTTAATAAAAGTGAGTGTATTGTACAAAGATTTACAAAGAGTCTATGCTTTTGCACTAATATGCGATGTATTGCAGGCACGTTAAACTATGCGGTTTAAATTTTTATCGATTCACAGTATAATTTATTATTGCAAAAAGATTCTGATTATTTCGTACCATAGTATCATTTCTCCATTGAATTTGAATTTGAATTAGAATGTCTAGTTTTGTATCTTGAATTATTAAATTGTAATTTATTACGTTTAGAAACACGAAGATTGTCTTGTTATAATTATTATTTCTATTGTATATTGTTTTAGCAAGACATTCCGGTAACTATCTATTTGACACATTTTTAAAGAAACGATATCATTTTAAAAAATATGAATAAAGGATGATAAAGACAGTAAATTATTTATGAAGACGGTAAATTATTTATTAATTAAAAAAGGAATTTATTATAAAAAAAACTTGCAGTACTCTTGTCTAATTATTCAACTGAGACATTTTCCAATTATGATTATTGCCTACAAATCTTTCACTATTTCTTTTTATCAATAAACTTTTAACGTTTATAGACATGTCAACAAACATATTTACAATCTAAATCAATTACTAGTGGACTTTCGAATATACCATCACTACTACTAAGGTTTGTGAACATGTTTTAGATATAAAATAGCACTAACATTTTAAAAGCACACCTGATTTTACGTTTTGTGTAACTGCCAGTCATGATAATTGATGTTTTAGAAGAAACAAAACGAACAATAAAAGTCCTATGCGCTGAACATACATATTAAAATGTGTCTTACCGCTAAACAAAGGCACGTACACATCACGCAGTAAGACAGTACTAAATGTCTAATGGTAACATTATTTACAAATGGACCTTATAGCGCAGTTGGTAAAGCGTCGGCGCCACGTACGGGAAGTCCCTTGTTTGATCCCAGGCCGCGACATACCAAAGTCGTACAAATGTTAGTTGTATTGCTTCCTTGCTAACGCTCAAGCAAATATAAGGGTAGTTCCACGAATAGTTGGCCCGGTGTAAGGATAATGGGACTGGGTGTAGTATCATGCCAGATGTTCACGGCATGCGATACACTGTGAAGCCGGCACTATATCTGGTTCTAGTAAACACTGTCTCCAGATAACTTAAATACTGTTGGTCGGACGATAAACACAATAAACAAACATGCCATACACAGTGAAGACAACACTATATCTGCTTCTAGTAAACACTGTCTCCAGATAACTTAAATACTGTTGGAGGGATGATAATCCCAACAAGAAAACAAACACTTTTTTCGAGCGTTTGTTACTGATCTACTTAAGTCAGTATTGCATAAACCAACCATATCAAAGCAAAAGTTAAATGTCTTTTTACTGCCTGTCAGTTGTGTCATCGTAAATAAAGTTAACATGAATTTTCGTTTAGCTGTTCAAACACGAATGCAGAGTTAATGCGATGCCCATGCCAAACAGTGGTTGTGTCAACGTCAAAACGGAAGTGAAATGAGTTTGAACGAAAATGCACAAAAGGTTCCTTTTGTTTGTTTTGTTTTTTTACTGAGAATTACATCAGTCTTTGGTTCATGAACATTAGCTGAAATGTATCCATGATTAATGTGTTAATATTTTTACATCTAAATTGGAAAGTGTGTCTATCAAAACATTGTCCTTGTTTCGTAAGGTTGATTTTATATAAGAATAAAATATTTACTTAATATCATTTAAAAGCACACGTAGATAACAATGTGTATGAATGTAACTACGTAAAGCATTAAATGATTATAATTTCTTCCATATAATACAATTGCCAATAATGTGTCATTTTTCTTTGAAAAAAGGCTTAAATAAAAACAATTTAGACTTGTGTCATTTTTCACTGAAATGTGGATTTAAATGAAACAAGTTAAGTTTTTAAATAAGATGTGTTTAATATTTTCTGATCTGTGCCAAGGTAATTGTAATATGTCTGATCTATGGCAAGGTAATTGTAATATTTCTGATCTTTGACAAGGTAATTGTAATATTTCTGATTTGTGGCAAGGTAATTGTAATATTTCTGATCTGTGGCAAGGTAATTGTAATATTTCTGATCTTTGACAAGGTAATTGTAATATTTCTGATTTGTGGCAAGGTAATTGTAATATTTCTGATCCGTGGCAAGGTAATTGTTATTTTCTTATCTGTGTCAAGGTAACTGTAATATTTCTGATCTGTGGCAAGATAATTGTAATATTTCTGATATGTGGCAAGGTAATTGTAATATTTCTGATCTGCGGCAAGATAATTGTAATATTTCTGATCTGTGTCAAGGTAATTGTAATATTTCTGATCTGTGGCAAGGTAATTGTAATATTTCTGGTCTGTGTCAAGGTAATTGTAATATTTCTGATATGTGGCAAGATAATTGTAATATTTCTGATCTGTGTCAAGGTAATTGTAATATTTCTGATCTGTGGCAAGATAATTGTAATATTTCTGATCCGTGGCAAGGTAATTGTTATTTTCTTATCTGTGTCAAGGTAACTGTAATATTTCTGATCTGTGGCAAGATAATTGTAATATTTCTGATCTGTGGCAAGATAATTGTAATATTTCTGGTCTGTGGCAAGATAATTGTAATATTTTTGGTCTGTGTCAAGGCAATTGTTATTTTCTGATCTGTGTCACGGTAATTGTAATATTTCTGATCTCTGGCAAGGTAATTGTAATATTTCTGATCAGTGGCAAGATAATTGTAATATTTCTGATCTCTGGCAAGGTAATTGTAATATTTCTGATCTGTGTCACGGTAATTGTAATATTTCTGATCTCTGGCAAGGTAATTGTAATATTTCTGATCAGTGGCAAAGTTATTGTAATATTTCTGATCTCTGGCAAGGTAATTGTAATATTTCTGATCTTTGGCAAGGTAATTGTAATATTTCTGATCTGTTGTAAGGTAATTGTAATATGTCTGGTCTGTGGCAAGGTAATTGTAATATTTCTGATCTGTGGCAAGGTAATTGTAATATTTCTGATCTGTGTCAAGGTAATTGTAATATTTCTGATCTGTGGCAAGGTAATTGTAATATTTCTGATCTCTGGCAAGGTAATTGTAATATTTCTGATGTGTGTCAAGGTCATTGTAATATTTCTGACCTGTGGCAAGGTAATTGTAATATTTCTGATCTGTGGCAAGGTAATTGTAATATTTCTGATCTGTTGCAATGTAATTGTAATATTTCTGATCTGTGGCAAGGTAATTGTAATATTTCTGATCTGTTGCAATGTAATTGTAATATTTCTGATCTGTGGCAAGGTAATTGTAATATTTCTGATCTGTTGCAATGTAATTGTAATATTTCTGATCTTTGGCAAGGTAATTGTAATATTTCTGATCTGTGGCAAGGTAATTGTAATATTTCTGATCAGTGTCAAGTTAATTGTAATATTTCTGATCCGTGGCAAGGTAATTGTTATATTTCTGATCCGTGTCAAGGTAATTGTAATATTTCTGATCTGTGGCAAGGTAATTGTAATATTTCTGATCTTTGGCAAGTGATTGTAATATTTCTGATCTGTGGCAAGGTAATTGTAATATTTCTGATGTGTGTCAAGGTAATTGTAATATGTCTGATCTGTGTCAAGGTTATTGGAATATTTCTGATCTGTGGCAAGGTAATTGTAATATTTTTAATCTGTGGCAAGGCAACAGTAATGTTTCTGATCTATGTCAAGGCAATTGTAATATTTCTGATCTGTGGCGAAGCATTTGTAATTTACAATCAAATTTAAAATCAATCAAAGCACGAAATTATGTTGCTATAATGTTTAAGGAAAACGTGAGTTGCGGAAATAACCTATAGTTATCATATTTATATATGAAAATAAAGCATAAATATCTTCGACTTTCTAGATTAAATACACCAAAACTTTCCGATAATGCTCTCACCTAGAATTCTTCTAGTTACCATTTCAGTTAGTCTAAATAACCAGAAGGCAAATGTTATTAAACTGATGACAGCAACGCGTGTTTAAAAATCTGCATTTCACATTAGATTTAAAAACAGACATTTACAGTTTTATGAGACCTTTTTCGAAACAAGACTGAAAGTTTATCATAATAAGAGTGTTTGCTTGTATATTATCGTCTTTTTATCAATTTTAACTCCTGATGCAGGTGTTTGTTGTAAACCGTCTCACTTTGATGGGATTTTTTGTCTTCAATTATTATTTGTGAGAACAAACTTCGGGTAGTGCGAGGTTGGAGCGCTCCAGCAACCTGTTTTTAAACACACCAGTCGGTTCTTTCGCTGACTGACCTTTGTTGTTGTTTTTTTTTTAAATTCCTCTTTCTGTGTTTATGTTGTCATATTTTACTAATTGTAATTTAGAAACTTTGATTCAAGCTTAAACACATCCAATGAGCAAAGTGGCAACCTTACTTACTTGCCTTTCACTTTCTGCTCGTTTTTGTCCAGTAATACAATACAAACAAGCCAATCAGTAAGGTGTCGTTATACATAGTGACTGACATTAAAGATAAGATGCGATGAAATACATATTTACGTTTACTGAAATGTTTTTATTTAATATTTACCAAAATGTGAAGGTCAGCAATTGAACATTTTTATTCAAATTGAATTTTAATTTGATAAACTCCTCAGGAAGTATTAGGTTATATCTATCTAAAACCTGCATAAGCACCCCCAATCGATCTCTTTTGCAGACTGACAGCTCCAAGGTGGTTACTGATTTGCATTTTTGTTAAATGACTCATCATAGATGTGTTCTTACTTTTACATTTAGCTTTCATGTGAATACCATTGACCTGTGCCTTTTTCAAATTTTGGTATAAATTGCAATGCTCATAGGACTTTGTCATATTTCCTTATCAATTATTTATTTATAAAATAGTATGAAGTGTCGTGCTTGAAGCAGAAAATAAGACACAGAGAACGTTATCAAAATAATTGGCATGTTTCAAAGGAAAGTTTAAGGATTTACAAATATTTAGGAACTGTTTGCTTCCCAAATTGTTAATATGTCGGTTTTTATATAAGTTTCATTTTATCAATGTTTCTGATCTTGGTATGTAATGCACGTGCTTTTAACTCCTGATGCAGGTGCTAACTATTAGTTGTCTCACTTTGACGGGATATTTATATTTACCATGTTTGTTTGATAGAAATATAACTCCCGAAAGTGCGAGGTTGGAGCGCTCCTTAAATCAGGTGTATGCCCCCCAGTTTGTCGTTTTGCCGACTGACCGTTCCAAGGCGGTAACTGCATTTTTGTTGTTCTTTTTTTTTTTTTTTTTTTGTGTTATGTCTCGTCTCTTCGTTTTCTCACATTTACATTTAAGCTGTTTGCCTTTGTCTAGAGGTAGTAAAGATTTAAATATCTGTGGCAATTGTGATAGGACCTTTTCCTATTAACCTTTTATTTTATATTCTTACCGTCTATTTTTTATTCCAGAGATGTTTATGTTATGCAGTATCTCAAGAATCTTATGGGTTTTAAGGATAATTGATAATTCATGATAAATTTATTCTTTAAGAAAGAGTGCATATCATTGGAACACTTTCATATCTAGATAATGTTTAACATAATGCATGCACTTATATTCAAAATAACTTAAGCTGATTGCTCTCAGAATGAAAAAAGAAAGATTTGCGAGGAAAAAAATCCAATTGCTTAAATAACTTATATAGCTATGTTGGTTTCAACGCCAACGTTAATATAATGATTAAATGCGCTTAATTGAAATTTACTCTTTATGTTCTAGAATGCAATATGTGTGCAACATTACGCTTAATTTAAAGGCACGTGCATATTCTTCCATAGGGCAGCTTTTTAAATAATAACATTTAATATTTCAACTTATAATATATGTTTTACTTTATTATAAAACATGTGTGTTTTCAATTTCCTTTGTAATCTGACCTTTATGAAAATTAAATTGATTCAAACGGGAAAGACAAATGAATCTAATTTTTATTATAACATTTACCACATTTTGTATAGGTAAAACTGTTTTAAACAAAATATTGCAGTCGTACGACACAATGACTGTAAATAAAAGTTATATTCATTTTAAAAGCATACTCGTTGAAAGATTAATTAAAACACAATTTATGATAGTAACATATGCGACCATTTAAATAAATGCCTGTTTTAGGAGTCAATATCTGCTTTACAGTACCACTTGGAATAAGAGTTAGGAGGTTTAAATATATTTTTTATGATTTCTTTAAAAGGATTGTGAATGTGTTGCGGGTTTGTTTATCGGAGGCGGGATTGTTTGTGTTGTAGTGTGTGTTTTCTGTGTGTGTGTTGTTTTGGTTGTTGTTTACTACTAATAATACTTACTTCAACTTCTACTTCTCCTACTACTACTGCTGGTACTCCTGCTACTACACATATCAGTCATGATAATAATAATAATAATAATAATAATAATGATAATAATAATAATAATAATAATAATAATAATAATAATAATAATAATAATAATAATAATAATAATAATAATAATAATATAACAGTAATATACATATATAATTATAATTATAATTATTATCATAATTATTATTATTATTATTATTATTATTAATATTATTATTATTAATGTCTGCCTTGGTCTAGTGGTAGTAAAAAATTTTCAATATCTGTGTTCATTCTTATAGGACATTTTTTTATTTTTTTCAATTACCGTTCCAGACACCTTTTCTATATCGTCTTACTTATAGCTTAAAACGACAATATACTGACAAAAATAATTGTCATGAAGGTAAATATCAAGACATTTTCTAATTAAAGAATTCTTGAGGTATCTTAATAAGAGCTCGGTTTTGACGTCATCTGCCCTCAAAAATGTCTCTGTTGTGGATATTTTATCAGTCTGACTATATGCCACTATGCGTAAAACATTAATTAACTGGTTATAAAATGACATTATTTGAAGCACGGCTGAACAACTACAAAGTTATTCGAAAGCCAACAGGTCATATATTAAGAAAAGTTTGCTTGCATTTGGTGTTTACAACAGTAAACCAATTACATGTATGCATCATAAGATGAGATGAGTTTGTCTATGGATCACACCGGACCCCGTAGCGCAATCGGTAGAGCGTAGGCTCTAGGTACGGGAGACCTCGCATACAATCCCGGGTGGCGATGTACGAAGTCGTTAAAATGATAGTGGTATAGCTCCCTTGCTGACGCTCAAGCAAAGATAAGGGTATTTCCGTGACTGGTTGGCCCGTTGTCATGATTGTTTGTAGTATCAGGTGTTCACGGCATGTTACTCAAAGTGAAGGCAGCACTATATCTGCTTCAAGTAGACACCGACTCCAAAAAACTGAAATACTGTTGGTGGGACGATAAACCCAACAAACATAATCGTTGACCGGTAATGCGATCGGGCTTTAGATAAGACGTGTGATGATAGCATTAAAACTGTATTTTGGGAAATAATATTTTCTTCGAATAATGTCAAAACTTTGAATAGTGCAAAAAAGTAAATAATCGGAGGTTGTTTTTTACATTAAATTATATAG
Source organism: Sinonovacula constricta (assembly GCA_007844125.1). Classification (NCBI taxonomy): domain Eukaryota; kingdom Metazoa; phylum Mollusca; class Bivalvia; order Cardiida; family Solecurtidae; genus Sinonovacula; species Sinonovacula constricta. The sequence continues at coordinate 6,379,623 of CM017573.1, forward strand.
GGAAAGAATCGGTACCATTTTATCACTACCATTTTATTAACGACTTTGGTATGTCGCGGCCCGGAATCGAACCCGGGGCCTTCCGTACCTGGAGCCGTCGCTCTATCGATTGCGCCACTAGGTTCAGTCAATCATTATGTATTGTCAGTCAAACTGCGAACTGCGAAAGAAGGTTACTCCGGTAACATCGATGTATGGCTTCCTTTATTGGTTAAGTAAGGTTGGTAATTGCAAATGACGTGTTAATAAGTTTGACGAGTAATTAAATAAGCAGATTAACAATTCAATCGAAGACTGACTTGTTTCACTTTGTTTTCCACGCGGAAGTGCAAACTGTTAAACGGTTATGTAAATGCTGACCAATATCACCGTGACCTCAACTGAGGAAACTGGCTGAAATCTTAGCAGAGCTAAGATTGCTAATAACGATTATGTAATGCATGTTGCAGTTTGCGAAAGATGATAATATGTTCACGTATTTTCGACAATGCTTTATACATATATGCATAAATTTTGATCTGCTATTATTTTGAAAAGAAAACAAAAGAAAAAAATATTCATTTCATTTTAAACAATTAACTTTTTTACCTCTGTTTCACTGTTTATAGTATTATGGTGTATATTGTATATGTACGTACATTGCTCCTTGCACATTTTGATACAGATTTGCGGACTCCTAGTCGGAAATGTTTAAAAGTTAAGACAATTTAGATTGTTCAAATCGATGAATTGTTCGAAGTAAATAGGGGATCACAACGAGTTGGAATAACCGAAATTCGACGCAAAGATTTAAACATATACTGGCAAAACTGGCAAAATTATTAATTTTTGATCACGTTTGTTTCTTCGAGCATTAAAATGGTTAGTTAAGGTACACCATTTTATTAGTCAACAAGTTTTAGGTAAAAAAAACCTGACCCAATGACCTGTTTTGTCCAACAACGTTTCGCACATTAATGCAAAGTTAAAAAACACGGCAAACCTGCATACTGCTTGTGTTTGGTCGTTGTCGATAAGCAATAAAAGAGGCAATGGCGGTTCATCATTTTCAACAAGTGTTAGGTTAGAATAGGTAAATAAGAAAAGGTCCTATCAAAACTTACACAAATATTTAAATTTTATCTACCTGTAGACAAAGGCAAACAAGGTAAATGTAAATATGACAAAAACACAGACACGAGACATAACACACAAAAAGAAAAAACATCAATTACCGCCTTGGAACGGTCAGTCGGCAAAAGGGCCAACTGGGGTGCTTAAACCTGGTTTGTGGAGCGCTCCAACCTCGCACTTCCTGAAGGTTTTATCCAATGACCAGTGTGGTCCAACAACATTTCGCATATTAATGCAAAAATAAGACAACGGCACATCCGCAAATTACTTTGTCAGTTCTTCAGGTTTAGTCTTTGTCGATAAGGGGATAAAATTGATGAGAAAAGGTTACAAGAAGTGTGTAACTAAACCCACCTAAAACTTATCGATATATCACTTGTTTAATTCTAGTAAGAATATATGACAAAGTCATATGAGCATTGCAATATATACCAAACTCCGAAAAGGCACAGAACAAAGGTATTTCACATGCAAGCCAAGCGAAAAGTAAGAACAAGTTTGTAATTAGTCATTTAACGAAAAGAGAAAACCCGACAATTACATAATATGCGTGTAATAATTTCACCATTACCCGCAAGCACAGCAAGTTAGTATCGCTTGGTATTTGGAAATAGTTTATGACCACAAGTGCAGTTACTTACTGTTAGCCAAGAGTTTTTCAGCAAAGTCAATGGCTGGATGATATCTTATGTATATGATATATAATCTTTTATGTATAAATAAAATAAAATAGATAAAGTCATCAAACTCTCAAGATGTATATTTATCATTTTCTTATATTTTTCAGATGCAATTTGTATTTCCGCTAAATACTGACGTCGGATCTGAACACCGTATTCTTCAATGACAAAATATTGTGATCGAATATTTGTTTGCAACTTTTTTTTACAGAGGGAATTCCATTGATATAGGTGTTTTTGACTGAGCATCCAGTGCCTGATTTTGGAAATAATTTTCTCAAAAGAATATACCCTTCTAAAACAACATCTCCTTAAAATTGAAAGGACATCAACAAACAGCTTTTTGGACTAACGTTTTATGCAAAAGCCATTGAAAATGTGAGTTCACGGAGTTTGAACCCGGTCGCGACATATCTGCTTTAAGTAGACACCGTCTCCTGATAACCGAAGTACTGTTGGTGGGACGATAACGCCAACAAATAAACTATAAAGGTTTGGTAAGAAAAGTTCTTTAATGCATTGTTTTTTTTCCCTTACACTGTAATTGAGGAAAGACCTAGGAAGACACTTTAAAGGCATTGAAAAATGGAATGTGGCCATATCTGGCTTCACACTGTGATCACAGTGGGAGGTTTACTAGTTGAAGGAAGGTAGTAGGGATGAGGTGGGTCTAGCTGGCTGGACACAGTCTCAGACTGCAATGGTTTCTGGATAGAGGTGAGGGTTAAAGTGTTACCGACCATAGGTAGTGCGGCCCATGTGCATTAAGTGTGACTTATTGTTTTACGACATCTTCCCCTATGAAGTCTCTGTGTATATTAAACTGATCAATTGTCCAGCTGTGATCGCTTCTCTAAAGAAGTCTATTTCAGTGTCTTTAAGAATAAAGTGTTACTGACCATAGGTAGTGCGGCCCATGTGCATCAAGTGTGACTTATTGTTTTACGACATCTTCCGCCATGAAGCCTCTCTGTATAATAAACTGATCAATTGTCCAGCTGTGATCGCTTCTCTACAGAAGTCTATTTCAGTGCCTTTAAGAACATGGTGTTTGAGTTTCGTTAATTGTTATTTCTCGATCAAAGTGATAGAAACCACATTTAGGACTCGGCGCAAAATGGAGAAAAAATACAAGAAATGTATTGATGCAAACCATCAAAGGACGTTCAAGATGGTTTTTAATTAATAAAATACGTTACCTAATGCACAACACAGACACGGACGGTCATCCAATAAGAACTTTGAAACACCAAGAGCTAAATATTAGTTTTATATATTGCCTTCACTGGCATATGACATATGTTGCATCATTTGTTTTGCATGCCATCTAAATGTCTTAAAATAATGCAAATCGGACGGCGTGATCCAAGAACAGAATACAGATATAAAGTCTGTATTACAGCTCAGCTAACGAGTTAGAATAAAATAGGCTTAACCCATGCTTTCAGAAGATGACATAATCTGTATAACTTATGTACGTCATACAAAGTTGTTATTTTTTCAGTCTGGATCATGTAATGATCATTCGTAACAACTCGTTCATTTGTACGAAATAGAGTAGTCCGAACACCGTCTAGTAGTTCCGAAAATGTCTGCAATAACTTGAAATTAGACACACAATTTGTTAATCTGTTTCCCAGCTCGTTTTTTTTTCAATAAAGATTGGACATTACACACGCTATGCTTTATGCTTTTTTTTCTTGTCGTGTGTAACATATTGTCTCTGCATTGTCTGTCGTGTTATTTTTTATTTTTTTCTATAAAGTCGCACACTACCTTTCATTATTTTCCTTTTCTTAATGTCAGTTCATGTACTTATATAGACTAGTTCAAACACCGCATAGTAGTTACGAATGATCTAATAGCTACAAGAACAGCCCATTGACACATTTCTAATTAATTCCACGAAGGGTCTCGCTTCTTCGCCGACGCCAATAAACCTAACTAAGTCTAATATGTTTAAAAGCATGCAAGCTTTCTGATGACATAAAAAATAGTTTAAGACATTTTTGGGAAATGCTTGTAAAGAAATTAATCTTCTATTTCCAAGACATGTTAATGAAATTACTTTCACGACGCGACAATAGATAACAAGTTAAACAAACGATTTTAATTATTGCAAATGTCATAAACTTCAGCCAGTTTAATTTGATCTATCAAAAGGCACATACTTTTGCAAAATATCAAGGGCTGGCTGGTAATAATTTAATGCATATAAAAATAAAGCTTGAATGAATACTATCGACTGGTTAAACAATTCATTTAAACTTTTGAGTAACCTTAAAAGCATGTTAAATCTTATGCGGAAAAAGAATATATGACTAAGTCCTATGAACATTGCAAATAGGTTTTTTTTTCATTGCTTGCATTTGAGAAATCCATCAGGAAAAGCGAGTTCAGAACTCTGTAAGAATATATGACAATGTCCAATGAGCATTGCAGCATATACCAAACTCCAAAAATGCACAGGACAATGTATTTCACGTGCAAGCCAAGAAAAAAGCACGAACGAATTTTTGATGAGTCATTTAACGAAAAGAGCTAACCGGACAGTTACCGCCTTGGAACGGTCAGTCGGCAATATGGACCGACTGGGGTGCTGAAACCGGTTTTACAGAGCTCTAACGTCGCACTTCCTGACGAAGGTTTAATTTATTTTTCACCACTAATGAATATACGCGTTTGATTAGATTAATTAATTTGGAACCCTCGTATCTTCGTGTATGTGCTTATTTGATTTACAGTATAAGGTATGCGTTAGATTAAGTTAATTAATTTTAAACTCTCGTATCTTCGTGTATGTGATCATTAAATTTAATATTTTGTATCTTTGTGCATGTGTTGTTGTTTTGCTTTGTTTTTGAACATTTGTAATTAAAAAGCAGGCTGTTTTAGTGACTATCAGTATTAGCGTATTTTGTCTTTTGGTATAAAATCATTTGCTCCTGGTGCTAAACTGAGAACAAAAAAAAAACGTATTATTTACTGAAAATATCGGTCGCCCTTCCAAATAAAAATGACGATTTTCTAGATTATATAAGTAGTGTATTTCACATACTAAATCCTCTTCAACTTATGTCCTGACTGACCTGAATTGGCCATGTTACTTATATAAGTTGTTACATAAAACCTTGTCCAGGTGATAATTTATATTCCATTCAAATATGAACACATATAAGCAATCAGGATTTGTAAAATTACAACGTGTTAATTAGCATGCACTTATGTCTGTAGCATCGCGAGTTTCTCTAACTTACTGACCTTACGTAAACCAGTTTACCCCAGTCGAACGGTTTGATTGTCTCACCGTTCCATGGCGATAATTGTTTGGATTGACTTTTTGTTCAATGATTTACTTCCTTATATATTGGGTTTGCATGTGAATAACGTTGTCCTGTGTCTTTTCGAATTGTGGTATATGTTGCAATGCTCCTAGGACTTTGTCATATTTATTTAGTCGATATATATGGTATTCCGTAATAAACGGAAGTGTGTTACACAATAATATTCCTTTGGGGATTCAGATTGTTTGCAGGACTTTAGACAAATAGGATTAATTGTATTAGCCGAACTGGAAACCTAAGTCAATAATCTAAAAACGTGCAAAACCGTAATGATTTAGTACACAGCCATCCAACACAGCATTATAAATAAGACCTATAGTCTATAGTTGTCAAAACGTTAGTTTAATGTCAGGCTGTTGACAATTAACGATGTGTACTTTTGTTGTCAATCGTTTCAAATTGTGTTTCGTGTCGGTATATAATACCGATCCTTATAAAGGTCATCGTTGATATACATTTTGTTTATATTTAAGAATTCAGGATTTTTAAATTTTGTAGTTGGAATAAAAATTTACTCTTTCATCGTTTGGACAAATGTACACGCATTTAAGAGATAACATTATTATTAGCACGAACTTCCAAACAGTGTCCCCATAAAAGTTCATTTTGGTCGGTGTATAAGATAATATGTCTCGACGGTTTGACAGGTCTTTCCAAGTTTAAGATGTAGAAAAAATCTCCAAATTGTCTGTGGTAGTCTGTGGTAGTACGGCAAAAATATTGCCCCACGCTGTAATTATTTTGAAAGGACCTTTTCTTATTTAACTTGTCTTTGCAGTTCCGGCTATGGGATTAACGTGTGTAAACCTAACATCTTGGATATCAAATTGAGCTGAACTTTCCGAGTAAAAATGTAAATTAAATATTAGGCTCAGTTGAATGTATCTTATAGACCTCACGGATTTGAATGTTTTTAGTATAAAAACGGCATTGTTTTGTAGCTTTGAATAATAACCAATGTAATGACGGCAGTTAAATTTAGCTTTCACTCAACCAAATTATGGACTGTAACATGATTTGTTATTTCCATTTTTCTAAATGATAAGTCAGCAATTTATGAGTACAATGCAAATGCTTTATTATAAAGGTAAATGGAAAATAAATACCCGTGCTTCATCTTACAAGTGCTGTATCTTACAAGCGCTTCATCTTACAAGTGCTGTATCTTACAAGCGCTTCATCTTACAAGTGCTGTATCTTACAAGTGATTCATCTTACACGTGCTTCATCTTACAAGTGCTTCATCTTACAAGTGCTGTATCTTACAAGTGCTGTATCTTACAAGTGATTCATCTTACAAGTGCTTCATCTTACAAGTGATTCATCTTACAAGCGCTTCATCTTACAAGTGCTTCATCTTACAAGTGATTCATCTTACAAGTGCTGTATCTTACAAGCGCTTCATCTTACAAGTGCTGTATCTTACAAGCGCTTCATCTTACAAGTGCTGTATCTTACAAGTGATTCATCTTACAAGTGCTGTATCTTACAAGTGATTCATCTTACAAGTGCTGTATCTTACAAATGCTTCATCTTACAAGTGCTGTATCTTACAAGTGCTTCATCTTACAAGTGCTTCATCTTACAAGCGCTTCATCTTACAAGTGCTTCACCTTACAAGCGCTTCATCTTACAAGTGCTTCATCTTACAAGTGCTGTATCTTACAAGTGCTTCATCTTACAAGTGCTTCATCTTACAAGTGCTGTATCTTACAAGTGTTTCACCTTACAAGCGCTTCATCTTACAAGTGCTTCATCTTACAAGTGCTGTATCTTACAAGCGCTTCATCTTACAAGTGCTGTATCTTACAAGCGCTTCATCTTACAAGTGCTGTATCTTACAAGTGCTTCATCTTACAAGTGCTGTATCTTACAAGCGCTTCATTTTACAAGTGCTGTATCTTACAAGCGCTTCATCTTACAAGTGCTGTATCTTACAAGTGCTTCATCTTACAAGTGCTGTATCTTACAAGCGCTTCATCTTACAAGTGCTTCACCTTACAAGCGCTTCATCTTACAAGTGCTTCATCTTACAAGTGCTGTATCTTACAAGCGCTTCATCTTACAAGTGCTGTATCTTACAAGTGATTCACCTTACAAGCGCTTCATCTTACAAGTGCTTCACCTTACAAGCGCTTCATCTTACAAGTGCTTCATCTTACAAGTGCTGTATCTTACAAGCGCTTCATCTTACAAGTGCTGTATCTTACAAGTGATTCATCTTACAAGTGCTGTATCTTACAAGCGCTTCATCTTACAAGTGCTGTATCTTACAAGCGCTTCATCTTACAAGTGCTGTATTTTACAAGTGATTCATCTTACAAGTGCTGTATCCTACAAATGCTTCACCTTACAAGTGCTTCATCTTACAAGTGCTGTATCTTACAAGCGCTTCATCTTACAAGTGCTGTATCTTACAAGTGATTCATCTTACAAGTGCTGTATCTTACAAGTGATTCATCTTACAAGTGCTGTATCTTACAAATGCTTCACCTTACAAGCGCTTCATCTTACAAATGCTTCATCTTACAAGTGCTTCATCTTACAAGTGCTGTATTTTACAAGCGCTGCATCTTACAAGTGCTGTATCTTACAAGTGATTCATCTTACAACTGCTGTATCTTACAAGTGATTCATCTTACAAGTGCTGTATCTTACAAGTGATTCATCTTACAAGTGCTGTATCTTACAAATGCTTCACCTTACAAGCGCTTCATCTTACAAGTGCTTCATCTTACAAGCGCTTCATCTTACAAGTACAAAATCGCACACATGCTGATATGGCAGGTAAAATTTATTTGCATATAAATATTTTTCTGGTATTTTAACAATCCTTAAATTTTAAGTAAAGAAATGGCAAAGTTTTTAGATTAATACAAATTAAAAAGGCAGAAAGTCAGCTGAGTTGGAAGAGAACTATTACTTTACCAGTGTGGCGAGAGAAAACAATTCGATTGGCAGAAAAAACAATAATTTACATAAGAAAATATTTGCACACGTTTCCATTTGTTTTTTTTTTGCTTATAATTAAACTTAATCGACAGTATAAAACGTCTCTGCTAAGTCATATCTGCTTTGAATCGATCGATTTCAAACAGAAAATGTGACCAACAAGAGAACCAGTCATAACCATCATGTAATTTGATTGGATTTCAGAAAATATCTGTTTTTATATTGTTGGGAACAAAGTGTGGCGTGTTCTGTAGAGTTAGCGAAAGAAATAATTAAACAAAGAACGCCGGCGGCAAACTTAACTAAAAAACTCAAATTTATAAGTAACATCGTATTTAATTTTATTAGATCTTTAATCAAGTTTTCATTATAAAATAGTATCATTTTACATATACTTAAAGACTAGATAAAACCATAATTATCATTGAACGCCTACTCACATTGTTTGCAATTGCTAGCATAGTGATTTATTCTTCGTTAGAATACTCGCAAGAGATCAAACAAACATCTTGGCGACGATCAACTATAAGTGCCAAAAGAGACCCAAGACACATATGAACGCGTTACAAGGAAAGGAGATCGTTAAGGATTTTAAAGGAGCCTAATAATTCTTGAATTAATACAAAGAAAGTAAAATTTGTGTTAGATCTTCGTACAACTGTAGGCATAAGACAATCAGAAACAATAATATTATCAAATAAGAAAACAATATAAAATCGGACATGATTTCTCCAAGTCGGTCCTTTTGCCGATTGACCGTTTCAATGCGGTTACTGGTGGTTTTTCTTTTTGTGTGCTATAGGTAAATAAGAAAAGGTCCTATCAAAATTTTCACAGATATTTAAATTTTTATCTATGTCTCGTCTCTGTGATTTTGTCACATTTACATTTACCCTGTTTGGCCTTTGTCTAGAGGTAGATTGGATTTTCATAAATGTGGAAAATTTTGATAGGACTTTTTCTTACTTACAAATATGTAAGATATACTAACAAATTTTGTCTTAAGATGCAGCGTATAACTACTAATCAAACGACTTGATAAAGAAAGTAAAAACAAAGTAGTTCACACAAAAACATAGCAGTCTCTCGCAGATTTCAAAATATTCATTTTGTTACTTATGAGGGCGCGATTCCAATACAAGAAAACTTAAAGTGTATCGTACAGTTAACGTGTGTGCATATAATATCTAGTTGTAATGTCTTTCTTTTTGATAGTATATATATATTTATAAGTAACATCAAGTCTGTGATGAGTAATTAACCAAAAAATCACACGGATGAAAATAGAATTGAGTAAGCTAATAAAAATAGAATTAAATTGAAACAAACCGGATTGTTACTATATAACTGCATGGACAGACGATTTTCTTGCATATATGCATATTCTATTTTGTTGCAATTTTAGTAATAAATTAACCTTGGAAGAACTTTTGAAGAGTCTTGATACACTTATGCTAATTGTATACAAAGGAGACTTTCTAAATATCTACACAAAATTTAACGTTATGTATCTGATCGATTAAAGAACTACCTTCAAATGAATTAATAATAAATAATTACAGATTTTACAATTACAACTAGGCTAATTAAGCACAGTTTGTTTTCTAAACTATGGATATTGGTTACATTCTAAAAAATCGTACTTTTATCTATTATAGTAATGTCCGTAAACTCGTTGTTAAGTTCAATATTTTCCAATGCAAGGAGTGGAAACATATTATCCGACATATTCTCTGAAAACTCTATTATCAATTGTCAATGTGTATATGAGTAGCTAAACTACTACTTTCCTCGTAAAGACAAATGTGCCCACGTTTGTCAACTTATCAATATGCAACATCAATCTGGCATGAATGTAATTTGTTGTTCCAACATCGTTTTACTCTCGTTTGGTATTCCATCTTCCATTTTATCTCGACAGGCTGAAATGATTACCGGGAGTGATATGCAAGACATTCATCACACTGTCAGAAAAAGAAAACTTTCTAAGACCCAAACTTAACATGTTTCTTATCATTGTAGTTTTGTTTGTAAGATAAATACATATTTAAGTTAACTTTAACCTAATGAGAGCTAATATGTAAGAAGTCTGAAAACTAAGATTAACAACACCTGGAGAGAATTGTGTTTTATCTTTGTCTTGCTTTAAAATATCATTTTTTATAACAATACGTTTAATAAAAATGTTTCGACTTTGACATTTTTTTCAAGTAGATACGTTATCTATCGTAATAATTTATGTAGAAATAAGGGTTAGCATACAGACACAAGCGTCCATGTGATGATATATTAAGTGCCGACTGACCGTTCCAAGGAGATAACTGTCGGATTTGCTCTTTTTAATTAAATGACTCATCACAAATTTGTTCTTACTTTCCACTTGGCTTGCATGTGATATACTTTTGTCCTGTGCCTTTTAAGAGTTTGGTATATGTGGCAATGCTCATAGGACTCATATATTCTTATTGACATAAAGAAATTGTAACTGTGCGTGAATAATACCGTAACAATCGTTTGTTACAAGGAAATATCACCTCACAATTAAAACAACGTCGAGCCTACAAAATGAATGCTCGTTATTAATGTTGCTGAGACATGAAACTAGCTCATGAACAAATTCATTATGCAACCTCAATTTAGCAAAACCCATTGTCGTGCAAACAGTTTTGCGGTTAATTATGTAAAGACACCATAGATTCTGAAGGCATTTGCGTGAAGTTCTATACGTATGTACTATATGTACTATATTAATGCTTTTACATCTTAACTTTATGCAAAAAGATGGCGATATTATTTGCAGAGACACGCATGTGTTGTAAACGTATATTATATTTAAAAAAAGATAATGAAATGTCTAGTTGTCAAAATACTGTCAAAAGAAATAATATATAATTAAGAATATATACGTCAAAGTCCTATGACCATTGCAACATATACAACAATTTGAAAAGGCACAGAATAAAGGGATTCACATGCAAGCCAAATCTTAACGTAACAAACAGTGATGAGTCATGTGACAAAAAAAAAGCATAGCCGACAGATACCGCCGTGGATCAAATGTCTGTCACTTAAGTAGACTAGTATACCTCGTGATAATTCGCCTTTATCTGAGACAGCCACCAGGAAGTGCGAGTTGTGAGCTCTGTGAAACCGGTTTAAGCACCCTTGTCTGCCCTTTCGCCGACCATGGTTACCACAGTTACCATGCTGATAAAATGTTCAGAATTCATAACGAATATACACTTTGTACTTGTGTGTACTATACAGAAAATAAAAAATTACATTGTGTGATCTGACAAAGATTATGCCAATCGTATAATGGCGTAAGACTGCTACATGTATTCAACTTACCCAATCGGAATAGCTCGGATAATTTACGAATCATCTCTCGGATGTATGTAAAAAGTTGGATCACCACGGTCATATCTCTAAATGGGACTACTTTTGTGACAGATGACAAAAAAACAAAGATGGCAGCTCGGATAACAGCTCATTACAGTACGATGCCTGTAAAAACTTCGTACTTAAATCATTGTAATTTACCCAGCGCAGCAGATACACAGCTGTCAAACGATGCCAATGTTTGTGTTTTGTGCGAGCTACATTTTAGGCATATTCCTCTTCTGACTTCCGGTGAACAAAACGATCGTGATTTTGTAAGTATCATTGCTCCAGATACATCCTAGGGATGATTTCCCGAGGACTAAATTACCCGAGGATTTCCGATTGCTACTTATTAGGATGCAGTTCTGCCATCTGGGACAACGGTAAAATGCTGCATAAACCCATGTTACTTAATTAGAAATAGGTTCTCAAAGCGAAATCCCATGGGATTATACATTACGTGCCAAGATGCCTACAAATATGAATCCATACAGTTTAATTAAATAAAGATGATAAAGTTAGACTTCCAAATGCATAAAAGATATAACAATTTCCCAATGATTTTTTTTAAATTATGCTATTTTCTTGTTGAACATATAATATTGTGAAAAAGTGTAACCTTATATATTGGACCAGTGACAAAAATAATTAAATGGAATATTTAATATTGTATTTTGATATTGAGTACCAGTAAAGAAATGAGGACACTTTAACCCATACCTCCTCCACAAAAAATGAACAACGTTGTATTTATTTTAATACTTTTCAACTTTATTTAACTTATTTCCCCATGGGAACATTAAATATTAAAACGTGTATTTATCTTTATCACAATGGACAATAAAATAATCAGAAATGAAACATTTTCCGGCACATATAAAGAATCCTTTTTATTTTGATAAGTTGAGAATTTCAATAAGTATTACGTTGATTTATTGTACATGTTTTTTATGAATTTCTGATCCATCTTAAAACTATTGTTTATACGATCGATAGTATAAGGAATGAGCATACATTCATATGGACCAGCCATTGAAATTATATTTGGTTTAGTTTTTCTATAATATCACAGTAGGATTGCATCAACCATGCGTATAACCAGAGCTCCAAAACAGGAGAAGAACTTTAGAAATTAAGAATGTGACCTATACGTATTGCAACATAATAACAAAATTTGAAAAAGTACAGTTTTTATCTCCTCTATATATTGTACATATGGTAATATTATAATTAGTGTTATTGTGTTAATGTGTAGTATTATTGTATCAGTTTTTTAAATGAAGTGCGAGGTTGGAACGCTCCACAAACCAGGTTTAAGCACTCCAATCGGTTTAATCGTTCCAAGGCAGTTGTTGTTGGTTCTTTTTTGTGTGTGTAACATTCTCGTCTCTGTGTTCCTGTCACTTTTACATTAACTGTCTATGCGTTTGTCAAATTATATTGTCTATAGTACTTCTCATAGGACCTTGTCTTTTTCCGATTGTTTTTGAATCGGAAATGGTAATCTGATAACGTATACAGCTTTCTTTTCATAACTTGCATTTGAAAAAAAAAACATCAGGATGTGCGAGGTTAGAGCTCTGCAAAACCGATTTAAGCACCCCAGTCGGTCCATATTGCCGATTGACCGTTCCAAGGCGGTAACTGTCGTGTTTCCTCATTTTATTAAATGACTCATTACAGATTTGTTGCTGTGTTTACATTTGGCTTGCATGGGAATACCTTTGTTCTGTGCCTTTTCAAATGTTTGTACATGCTGCAATGATCATAGGACTTTGTCATATATATTCTTATTGTTCCCGTTGTCAATGTGTTTAAAGTTAAGGTCACTACCAAAATATGTTTTTTAATGACTGGATAGTAGAACAACCAGTTAAGAGTCTGTATATGTGTCTTTGAAAGTGACAAGCTCAACATCACTTTGGTCGAGTCACTAGTGTCTATACCCATAAGTAAAAGATCGATTCTACCGAGCACCTGTCAAACGGTTTTTTAAACCTAAAACTTAAAAAACATTACTTAAGACAATGTATTCTGCCACTAGAATATTCAAATGGTTTGCCTTAAGTTCGAAAGTCAATATTCAGATCGCTCATTTATTCTTATTTTTCTAGCTATTGAGGAATTTCAAATCAACTTGAATTGGCGCCGTTTTCAAACGTTTATATTTTTATACTATATTATATATGAAATATCAATTTATTTATTTAGAGACATCAATCTTAGATATTCATAAAAAGAAATTACTCGTTCCTAATTTAAGTGAACACGATTTTATACGTTATATAATATAGGAGTAACTCAATCAGTTAATGTTCATGACAACATTTTATTAAATGTAAACTGCTCCTCTCAAAATCAAGGTGAACTTTAGATTGCAATAATTATCTATTAATTATTCTTAATACCTAAATATTTCTTTAAAATGTGATTTATTAATACGTTCAGAAAAAAATCGATTCTATATGGTATTGCTACACACATTTGTGCTTTTCCATTCAATGAACTTCAAAAAAGAGTCCGTCCTTGTGTGGATATGCAATGGGAAAAAATACCCACACTGTTAATTGCTAGCTGTAAATCGCTCACACCAGTTCCCGTTTTAATTAATTAAAGAGAAATAGATACTTCGTGTATTTCCTGCTTCATAGAATATAACAATTGTGATTATTCAGATTATCCGACAGTTTGGAAAATATTTTTATTAAACATCTTAGTAAATCATTGTAATTTGAACAGATCACGTAAAATGTTATTTATTGATGTCCTTCACTTGTCTGAAAAGTGCACCATAACGCCACAATCATCATTACAAACACGTATTTCCTATCTGAGCCTCCCTGCACAGTTGGCTATTTTTAAACAAAGAAAACTATGTGGCCAATAATGTTTCAGTTCTACGTCATTATCTGTGACGTCGGTGTCTTTTTTAGCAGGAACTCCAATCGTATTTATTTATAGCAATTGGGACATATATAAGATGTAGACAAACTGTCGGATACCCCCTTTAAGTGAACGTAAAGTTGTATGGTGTATGCATATAAAATGTAGTATAAAAAGTGCCATAAGCAGCATACACATGGACGGGTATTTACATTGTGTGTGTCAAACATATGGAATATTTAAAATAGTGTTCTCGCCGAAGCAAACAAACCAACAAATGTAAAAACAACAAAATTGGCCATGTGGTCACTTGTAAATTACTTAAAAATGTTACAAGATTCCCTTATATACGGAAAATAATTAACATTCCTCATTTTCATCCAACTTTATGACACACGAAAAAAAATGTGATAACGAGAAATGAGCTCATTTATCACATCTGTCAACGATAGCTTCTTTAATTAAATTGTTTGATATATTCCTCTTCTTACGACAATATCGCAATATGATTTGTGAGTCAAAAGTACATGCCAGGAAAGTACTGGTTATCTTTCAACTTTTCATTAAGTGTAACCGGCTTTATCGATTTCAAGAAAGTGGAAGAAAGGCAATTAAATATGAAAGATATTTTCTGAGAGTGCGTGTATGCGCGCGTGCGTGCGTGCGTGCGTGTGTGAGTGCGTGAGTGTGTGTGTGTGTGTGTGTGTGTGTGTGTGTGTGTGTGTGTGTGTGTGTGTGTGAGTGTGTGTGTGTACAATATGACAGAAAATGCATATTTGATGTTAAATGTAAATCGCCATGTGCATAATATATTCCACAAAAAGTTGAATCGATCGTTTCAATGCCGTGTTTAAAATGTTGATCAAATAGTGTATTTCTTTAAAACAAATAGGTATAAGCAGAAAAAAGGTTTTTAGCCTATTTCTGTACTTTTTTTCTTTTTCTTTTTTTTCTTTTATTTTGAGCGATATTTTAGCTGACCTTCGATGCTACCAATAAGAATATGTGGAAAAAGTCCAATGGGAACTGCAACATATACCAACATTTGAGAAGGCACAAGACAAAGGTATTCAAATACAAGCCAAATGCAAAAGTAACAACAAATCTGCGATGAGTCATTTAACAAAAAGAGCAATCATATTTCTGCGGTCTTATTCTATCAACGGCATATGAGCTTTGTCATTTAACTGGATATTTTTTTCATATTTATAAAAAAATATGGTGCAACCATAATGACTGGGCATTTAATTTGCTGCATTTTAATTAAGTCTAGATGTTTTATTAATAATACCACAAATGACAATTATTTTACTTCTAGGTTATAGGAATACTTTGTTCAAACTTAACCGAATCAACATCCGAACACTCATCACACTATTACTTGCGCCAATGCTTATTATTTTGCAGGAAAAGTACATTCTTCCAATCCTTACGAAACAAATTAGCATTGCACATGTTGGCAGACAATGTTGCACTTATTTCAACTCTTATACAATGAACATGAGCAAAATAAGGTAAAATATTTCCCTCCATTACAGTTAAAGTGTGCAATTTTGATCCACTATGCTGGCACCAAAAAAAGGCCAATCACGCAAAAGTAAACAATTTATTAACAAAAGATAGAAACTCAGTTCCACTGGTCTTAATTTTCTCAAAATTAGTTCATGGGAATAAGTTAATGTGTGTTACTTAATTGATATTGCATCACAAACACCTGTCTGGTAATTATATTACACGAAGTATTACGTTACCCTATCAAAATTAAAATACAATCCCTTATCTCTTTATGATGATATTATACAAAAATAGTTATATTTTTACCATATTTCAAATTTTGTGTATCCTGACCACTGTATGCTTTGAAGCATGCAGAAAGCACGTGTATTTAAAGAGAACTTTTGAAGACATTTTAGATCTACATCATCATTGATGTTTTTAAGAAAATAACTTATTATTCATCAACGTAGTACCTTGATAAACTGTAGACCTATTTTTATTATGATTCACAAGTATAGACAATTACATGATTGTTGAATTTCTGCGCATTTGGTGTGTTTGCCAGGAAATACGGGTAAAATAGTATTCACATCACCCAAAAGCGATATCAGAAACGTTTGTGGATTGTATACGTTCATTGTATCAGATTGTATCTGTTAAGTAAATTACTTATTATTCATCAACGAAGGACCTTGATAAACTATAGGCCTATTTTATTATGATTCACAAGTATACACCCTCAAAAAGACAAATACATGATTGCTGAATTTCTTAGCATTCAGTTTGTTTGCCTGTAAATACGAGTAAAGTGCTGTTCAATGGGTTATCAGAAACGTTTGTAGGATTGTATACGTTGTATCCTGTCAACGGCACTTACCAAGACTTACATCGTGTTTGTGTTGTCACCATGTTGGAAGGATCATGAGACAGGATTGCACCTCCCTGTATGACAGGAGGTAGGCATGTAATTTAATTAGATTGCTGCTTCCCAACTGATAAATACATAAAAGATAAATAATTAGATTAGAGTGCAATTCATGATAGTTCGTAAGATTTTTTTCTCTCTAAAAATCGTTTAATCTTATAAAGAGCGTTTCATTAATATTACGAAAATCACTATCAGGGCGAAATCGCTCTTAAATCTTAAGAGTGATGTTGATCGATTTGCTGCCAATCGCACTGACGACAGTTTGTTGAAAAGCACACAGGATTTTTTTGCTCGTAAAAAAGAAATTTAAGAACGTTTTCAAATCGATCTTAAGATTTAAAATGAAACGCACCATTAATCTTTAGCTGTACATCATTATAAAAAAGTAAAACGGAAAGTTTTTACATGAAAGTGTACGAGAATTACAGTTAACTGAGGAAATGTTGCTATGTTATCTCTGTATATTATCCTCTACTATAAATATATACATTATCGATGTTTAAGATATTATTTACCGTATTTCAACATTCTCCTAAACTGAAGGTAGGTATAAAATATATTAAGATTAGATTGATACTTTGAAACTGATAAATACATAAATATTATATTTAATATTTAGATGAACAGAATTGTGAAACGTAAAAATGCCGACTTTGTATCACTTGAAAGGATAAGTAGATTGCGGTTAAATAAGGTAATATATTTTTATCTCTGTTTGTATATCATGCTGGTTATAAATGTATGCATTATCAACAATTATTAACAGTATTACAATATTTTCTTTAACTCTTCAATATATGTTGTTTCACAATAACTTCTTTCGTTTTTTATATTATAAAGTGTCTATGTAGTACATTGTTCTTAAAATGCAAATATTATAATTATAACCTTCGATATTGGGCTAGATAAAAAGTGGTATTATGTACAGGAGAATAAAGTGTCGACATTTAGGTGGATAATAAACGCCAGTGATAGTTACGGCCTATGTCTGTGAAGAATATTTCACTTCACGCTAAATTATACATGCCATTCGCACATATTAGGCTTTATACTTAACACTAATGTACACCACACGCCTTGCAAAAAACAAACAACAAATATCTTAATAACCGGTATTTTGTGCAGATAATTATATATAACTTTGTAACTAAATTGTAAATGATAAATTTCTAAAGATATATGCATACCATACCTTATGTTTGACATTTACCTGAAATTTCAATGAAGAAATATGACAAAGTTCAATGAGCAATGGAACATAAACTAAAATTTAAACAGACAGAGCACATTCAAGCCAAATGTTAAAGTCAGAACAAATCTGTGATGAGTCATTAAATAAAAACAGCCAACTCTACAGTTACCGGCTGAAAACGGTCAGTCGGCAGTGAACGAAAGCCCATTATTCGGCGAGACAAAAGCCCACAGTCACGGCTTGATCAAAACCCAAAACAGACATACCAAGCTTTAAGAATTCTCTTAATTATGACATTAGGTCACCATGACCTAATCTTACAGCTAAGGTCGTAATAAAATTGTGAGTGACATGTTTCTGGTTATGTCAATATTTATTATACCCTTAGCCGCAAATAACGTGTAAAATTTGGCAGAGTAAGCAATCGTTCCTTAAACTATCAGGGGAAAGTTGATGATAGTCTTTGCATAAACATGCCAAAACTATTAGATTGTCTGGGTACTTTACAGGATAAAAGAACACAAATGCACACATTCAGTGGAGCGAGTTTGGAACTCGGTGGAAATTTCTGAAGACATAATGTCAAATTAATGACCACCTGTCTACTTAAAGACGTGAGCACATTTGTTTATGGATTAAAATATGTCCAGGGTCAGTGGATTGATTTCTGTACTGTCCAGGTCTGTTTGGTGATATATGTATATATGATATAAAGGCAGTAGAGTTAAGCAAGCATAGGAAATATATTAAATCTGTGTAATAATGCGCACGCGTGTGTGTGTGTGCTTGTGAGCGTGCATGCGTGTGTGTGTGCGTGTGTGTGCGTGTGTGCGTGAGTGTGCGTGTGTATATGTGTATGTGTATGGGGTGAGTGTGTTCCTATGTTATAATGATAGAAATGTCGCTGGACAAAAATGCAAAAATGCCGGCAAATATCACTGTTGCTATAGGCGCACACGCTATTTTTAATAGAGATTCTAAATTGCAAACTGGACCGATACAAAACCGCCGAGCACAGTGTGTAAAGTCTTGTTTCTGCTTATATAAAACGTTTTTCAGTCTCAGTCCTGTGTGCGTTCCTTTCACATCACCACACAGTGTTATCAGAGACGTTTGCTGGAATGTGTACTTATTTAGAATATCCAAAAGCTGGCGGGGAATGAAGCAAAAATAAATGTTCACAATCTAATGATTATTAAATTCTCCTTTAGGTGTAACTACATCTAGGCAAATGGTGAGCACCTTTAAAACATACCTATACCTTCTTGCAATACGTTTTTTAATAAAAACTACAGATGTACTCATAGTATAATACTAGCTCTCTGCAATGTCAAAAGTGTTTTTGCTTTATTTTATCTCTAAGATTAGCCTTGCCTCCAACATTGCATTTTGGATTTACAACGGCTTTGTCCAGTCTGACGACATAATGGAAAACGATGTGTGTCTTGTGTCTTGTAGGTACCGATGAATGACTACAGACCATCTTGCTAACAATAATAATATTTTTATTACTATTATCATTATTATTATTATTATTATTATCATTATTATTATTATTATTATTATTATTATTATTATTATTATTATTATTATTATTATTATTATTATTACTATTACTATTATTATTATTATAATCATCATTACTATTATTACTATTATTATTATTATTATTATTATTATCAATTTTTATTAATATGATTATTATCAATTTTTATTATTATCTTATATAGAGGTGCCTTCATCACAAGAGTGCCCAAAGGCACGTTAAAAAATATAAAAATGTAACTAAGAACATTGTCAAGAAATAAATCATGTGTAGCGATTGGCAGTGATATATAAAATAATTAGATAAGAATATGTAAGAAATTAGTGAAAATGAGCATTTATTAAAAGGTGTGTTTTCAGAGCCCTCTTAAAGCTTGCCAGTGTTGAAATGGCCCTGTGGTTAACCGGAAGGCTGTTCCATAGCCTCGGGACAACAGAATTAAAGAATCGTTTCCAGAGGCGTGACTTGGCGTTACTTGGCGTGACCTGGTCCTAGGTGTGACTTTGTCCTAGTTGAGTCGTTGATCACTTGACAATACAAATGTCAACCTACAACGAACGGATTGCTCCGAACTTGAAATCCTTGTGTTACCGTCCTAGGTTTAGTGGTAACGATATAATAGTGGTTAAACGAAAAAATAATCTTATCTTCGCCGCGCACGAACACTGCGTCTATATATAATTGTTCCGGGAAAAGTACTATGAATGACGCCATTGTGATCTATCAACAATTGAAGTGCGGCATTTCTTTTATTGAATTTCTGTTAATAGTCAATTTGAGTGAATAGCAGAATTATATAAGATTGTAGTTTAAAATGTTGATATTACTTACCACTTATTTTTGTTAATGTTCCGCTTGTGTATGTATGATTTGTTGTTGCTTTTTAATTTAATTTGTTGCTATGTACATGTCAAATGTTATGTTCTATTCTGTTGTTTGTATTAGGAGCTTTTTCCATGTGAGCAAGATGGTTTGTTACTGCATATAATTTTGAGACATGAACATTTGACGGCATTGTAAATCTTACTCATAATAACAACAAGGATTTGCTGTTTCTTGGTCCGTTTGTTGTTAAGCAAAAATGTTCCATTGTTGAACCGGACATCGACGACGATCTTTGATTCTTTGCATCCAGTCTTTTCTCTTCAATAGTGTGGTTACAAACAGGTATTTGTCTTATTTGGGAAGTAAGGTAAATGTTGTTTAGCTGTTATCTTTTGACCTGCGTCGTTTTGCATTATGATAACTACTCTCATTTTGTTATTATGTGAATGCTGCTCTTCTAACTGAATGGGCATTAAAAAACATAAAACACACTAAATTGATAGACTTTTATTTAATACTTTCATAAAACTTAACAAAAATCTTATCAAAGGTTATATTGTTGAAACTTTGCATAATCTATATAAAACAAACGTACAGTTATCAATATGTTCTTAAAGTCCCAGTTTATGAAAACATATGCTATCTGTTAACACTGTAAAGGCATACCGTTGAAAATTAAAGACATGATGTTATTTTCAGAAAGTTAGGACACACCAATGGTTTATTTAACTTGACTTGGTCGAGTATAAAATAAACACAAATATGCAAACATTAATATAAAATGGTAATTATAATTAGAAAAGAATAACGAAAACGATGTCCAAATGAAATTCACTTTTATACTTGTTGTACAAAAAAGGGAAAATGACAAAATCCTATGAGTTGTGCAACATATATTAAAAGGACAAGAACAGCGTTATTTTAATGCCATTTAGATGTTTAAGGTTCAATAAAATTGTGACGAGACACATTTGATTTGAAAAGGCGCTGGATGTAGGTATAAACATGAGATTTTTATACGAGCCCTTTTTAAATCATAAACAAAATGACTTAGCGAATAATTTATGGCTTGCTTTTAAGAGAAATAATTCATTTATAATATGTCAATTTCAATTTTTGTGTGATAAAAATTTTGTAAAATAAACTAATTTAAGTCACTGAAAACAAAATGATTACTTTTTTGTATCAACGCATAAATTATCTATTATCTAGATGTTAATCTATTTTAAAATAATTTTATAATGTTTAGTTTCTCTATTGAAAATATGTAGTGTTTTAGCAATAAAACATTGACGTGTTTAACCGAACCATTGATCCTGGTTGCTTGACAACGGTTTTCTATTTATGTTAATAGAAACGAAATATATTGCTGATAGTATAATGATTTAAGTTTATTCCAGCTAAGATATTGACTTGTAGATATATAATATAATATAATATAATATAATATAATATAATATAATATAATATAATATAATATAATATAATATAATATAATATAATATAATATAATATAATATAATATAATATAATAGTATAGTATAGTGCAGTGCAGTGCAGTGCAGTGCAGTGCAGTGCAGTACAGTACAGTACAGTACAGTACAGCACAGCACAGCACAGCACAGCACAGCACAGCACAGCATATACGACACTATCTATATTTTACATTTATGAACAAAGAAGCATTTTGCCATGATAAAACGATATATCACGGCACAAACCTGCATTGTTTTACTGCAACCGAAAAACTGTTCTTTTTACTACCCTACCCATTATATTATTGTCAACCTACGGCCTTCGTGGTTAAATTAACACGCATCTGAACTCGAAACCGTGACATATTGGACGTTAGACCACGCCAACATTATTATATTATATTACATTACATTATATTATATTATATTATATTATATTATATTTTAATACAACACTAACATTTTACCTTTATAAACAAACAATATCATATTATAGTTAGGAAATATATTTTAAGTTTGCGTGATATAATATAATATCATATCATATAAATTTATATTTTAATGTATGCATATTTTTTTCTTAATTCTCTAATAAAACAGAATTATAATAAAAAGACCGTAATACATATTCCTATGATTAATAACTACACGAAGAATTTAAATGTAGAATATCTACATAATCTAGCTATGTCAATCATCCATCTAGATTAATAAATAAAATCTGGGTCGGATAAATTCGTTGATTTACACGTTGGCACAGCTGTCAGCATCTGAGTTGCCATTTATCTGACGGCCCATGACACACGACGTTCCAAAAAGTTCTCACAATGAAACGAAAACCAAGCTCCAAATAGAATGTTTGCTTTTGGAATGTGATACAGTTCATCCACTTTTGGTAATAAAGATGCAGCCTTTGATACTGTGAAGACGTTTGAAAATATATCGAGAGTTACAAAAAGTGAGCATGACTGGTATAGCAACTAATGTTGACCATTTTAGCATTAAAAATAAAATATAGCAAAGTTAAACAAGTACTCATGTCCATTCTACTCCACGCCACACCACTCCATTCCATACCACTCTAAATTATTCCACACCACACCACTTCGTTCTGACAATTCCAAATCACCACACTTCACACCACTCCATTTCACTCCAAAATACTCCATTCCGTACCACTCCACTTCATACCACTTCATACTCCACTAGTCAGTTCCATACTATACAACACAAAACAGCTCTACTCCACTTCTCTTCAAACTTTAAGAGACTACACCAGACAATACTCCACTAAACACCACTTTATTTAACACCACTATATTCCACAAAACACCAAATCCCTCTATACCACTCCACTATACTTCACTCTATCTAATCCACATGACACAACTCTACTGGAATCCACATTATTACATTCTACACCACTCCACTCATCACCACTCCACTCCACTCTGCTCCACTCTACTCCACACTACTCAACCCTACTTCACTGCACACCACTCTACTCAACTCCACTTCTTCACTCCACATCATTATATTCCACTCCACATCACTCAACTCTACTGGAATCCAAATTACTTCACTTTACTCCACTCCACTCAACCCTACTCCACTGCACTCCACTCCACTCAACTCTGTTCCACTGCACATCACTCTACTCCATTCCGCTCAATACCACTCCACTCTACTCCACACCACACCTCTCTACTCAACAACACTCAACAATTCTCCATTATACTCCATTCCACACCACACTACTCTACTCCACACCACTGCAATTTACTCCACTCCACACTACTCCACTACATATCATTCCATTCTACTCAACACACACCAACTCTACTCCACAGCAACCAATACTGCTCCACTATACTTCTCAACCTCAACCCTCGACTCTGCTCCACTCTACCCCACACCACTCCACTCTACTTCACTGCACACCACTCTACCTAACTCAACTTTACTTCACACCAGGCCACAGTAACCTTTTAACTAAACTTTGACATGACATAACAACTATACAGTATATGGCATTACATTACATGACATTAAATGACATGTCTTATTAATTAATATGTCGTTTACCTTCAGAAATATTAAAGTGTTTAACTGCACGAAAAATCAAACACACTTCGAGATTTTTGTAGCCTGATATTTTCAGCTAGAATATACATTATTCGTTTATTACTGTTTCAGAGTGGTTATGTCATTTTTATAAAACAATATTACGCAATATTCATAATTTCTTGCTTAGATGAAAGAGTAACATATCTCTTTCCGAGTTTAGAATTATTAATAGCCTGAAATCGATTTATATTGATTTGCTTCAAGCGGGTGTGAATGATGACCGAAACATCGACAGATTTTTTTATAAAATTCATTGCCAAAAGAACTGCTGTAGGCAATAAAGAATAGTTTGTGTTTATGTCGCATGAATGTTCTGTGTTTCTGACTAAACGTTGCAAGGCGGGAATTGATGGTGATTGATTTTCTAAATATGTGTTTGCCATTTGTGTTTACTTCATTGGTATAAACCGACCGCAATAGCTCAGATGGTAGTGCGTCGGCCTGCGGATCGGAAGGTCGTGGGTTAAACCCCGGCCGGGTCAAATAAAAGACTTAAAAATTAGAAGAAGTGGCTTCCCTCTTAACACTGGGGCTAAGGGGACAGCATTACGCTATTCGTTTTTTCTTACTATAATGATATAATAATATATTGTATATTATGTCTCGTTTTGTGTGTTTTTACTGTTTTTTACCCTGTTTGCCTTTGTCTGGACAGTATGTGTAGTTTAAATTCGAAATAGCTGTGGTAATTCTTGTATGACCTTTTCTTAGTTGCTTATTCGTTTAAATTTAGGGTAGTTATTCAGCACTGATAATTGAAGTTATTAAAATGACATATACGGCATATTTTGGAATGATCTTTACACATAAATGAGGGATGCAAAGGAAATCACAGTGGGGACGTTCGTAAAAGAGTATCGTGAGTAGTTTGTCTATGCGATCGCACTTAATGATTATTCACGTGTGAAAAATTTAATAAAAATGAAATTAAAAGCTAAATTCACATGAAAATGCCTATTTCTATAGCCTATTGCAGCATGTGACCGTCTGTCTACGGGAATATTAAACACAACAACTACAACATATCTCTCTTCCCAATAACTACTTAAAGATTTTTCTCGTTTGCTTTTTAAGCACTTTTTAGGGGTAAATGAATTGCCGCTTTCTGATTGGTTACACTTTTCTGGACTAGAACGACCCATTGCTTTTGTTGGTTAGGTAAGCCTATTGTGTGAACACGTTTCAAGAATTCCAGTTTTTAGGCCAAAATAAAAAGAATGGTTATATCCATACATGTGTATTCATCCATATGATGCTAATGCTGAAGGTTTGTATTTTTTCTGGATGCTCAACGATTGAATATGGGACGAAAAAACATTGTTGCTATTAATCAAACTTTTAAGGTTCCAGAGCTCTATGAAATTGGTTTACGCTCCTCACTCAGCCCCCGTTTTTTTTCGTTTTCCGATTGATCGTTCCAAGGCGGTAATTGTTAGGTTTGCTCTTTTCTGTTAAATGATTCATCATACTTTTACATTTGGCTTGCATGTAAATACCTTTGTTCTGTGCCTTTTCAAATTTTGATAAATGTTGCAATATATGTTTTTTTAAGAAAAGGAAAATAAATGCGTGGCCAAGACAGACATTCTTCACAAAAAAACATATAAGAAAAAAAATTAGGGGGAAAAAGCGAAAGATGTTTATCGCAAGTATAATGCTATACACGTTTCTAGTTGATGATGTAATTTATCAACAATTTAGAGTCAAATTGTATTGGCAACACGTATTCTGTTAGAGGGAAATTAAGAATAAATATATTTGATGGCATTTGTACGTTGTGTTATATTGTTGGCTGTTTAGTTTTAAACATTATTTATTTGATAACACATAGCAATTCGACAAACGAAACTAAGTCCATAAAGAATGTTGCTGGATTGGAAAACACATTTTTAGAACCTTATTTAAATTACTCTTCATTGTCTGGATTTAGGTAAGTGAACGTTTCATTTGTCGACAGTTTTGTATGTATACATACATTTTATTAACATTTGCAGGCTGCCTTGATTGAACTTCGTTTCCCAATTGTTACATTGTTAGTTTCACAGATTTTTGTTATAAGATAAAACGTTTTGATTAACCAAAAACAACTCTAGCAACAAAACCAACTACACAGTGGTTGGGTTAGTTTCTTTCACAATTTTTATTTAGTTAATAAACATAAATGTAACAAATTGTCGGATGATAGTGCTAACTGCTTAGAATACATTGAAGTATGCAAATTTATGAAAACAGCTAACATTTAATTTAACGTTCTTTTCTTAGCTGTTACGTAAATGAAATTAACTATTATTAATGGATTCAGAAAATTCAGGTGAGCCGTTTAATTATCGGTGTTGCTCAATGGTTTAAATTCATGAGTTGGAGTAATTTCTTTAAACTACTTTTCCCGCTTTAATCAGCTCTTCGTCAAAGCTAAAGAATCATTAAGACATAGTCAACCATCGACCATTCTTTTAGCGCATCACATATTGTAAAAAAAATCCTATACATTTTAAGAATTTACACAAAACAAATATATAATTGATTTGTCGATATGATATTTCCCAGTTTTCATCTTGTATTTTGTGTGTTTTACGTGTTTATTACTGTGTCTTAAATGCGTCATCTTCAACTGGGAGCAATGCATCGTTGAGTATTTCGCCCCTGTAATCCCAGAACACTCCAGCATGGTGGAGCTACAATAGTGATCAGGCATCGCACTTTGGTAAATAGTTCCAGCTGTTGTTGGTTTTTCTCGGAGCCAATTCCAGCTTGATGCCTTCTCGGCATCACTGCATAAGCCAATATTCCTTGTTTTCTGTTTTAACAGGAAATTCAGTTGAAATCAGAGTTGTAAACACCTGCCACATGTAACTAAGAGAAACGATTGGCATGTCTCTTATAAATAAAGACCTTCTAAAGACCCATGCAACCCATCCATTCTGTCTGTGCAATTTGAGGTGATTGTTCTTAAAACAGATTGAATAAGGAAATATGACACGGTTTAAACCGATTTTACAGAGCTCTAAACACGCACTTTCTGGGGGTTCTGAAACGCAAGCAATGAAAAGAAACCGATCTATTTGAGTAACATATTGTCCAAGCGCCGACGTCTTTTAATATATAGGTTATGATGACGTTAAATGCAAGGTGAGATATAATTAAAAATAATGTACATGTGGTATTTAAAAGAGAAAGAGAAATATAATTGCTGTTAAAGATCTAACAACATTGTTGATTTAATTTTTGAAGTTTGCAATGACAAAGGAACCACTTGTTATCAGATCTATTTTGGAACGAATTGAATACAATTGGGATTAAAACCGTGGATGACTTTTTGTTTTCAAACCCTTTTCCTTTCATATTAATATCAGATATTTTAAGAGACATTGTTCATAAAGTACTGATAATTTGCTATCACAAAAGTAACATTTTATATCTTCGGTTTTAATAAAGGAAAATAAAGTATAAGAACTGTTAGATTTTCAGTAGTTTCTTAGGATAAGATTAAAAGTGCAGTCTGTCAGAAATTATTCTCCTAAAATATCAAAGTTTATGTTTATGACAAACAAAACTGTATATTCTCAACTTAGTTATTTCAGAAAAAATAGATTGAAATCGTTGACCTTCTTAGACGCTATTTAAAATGATTAAAATGAACCGTAAGAGGTCTTAACAATAATAAGCTTATTTGTACACCACTTGGCATAACATAATAAGGTTTTCACAGCTTGAATATCTGGGGATAATTTGAATTTTCTCAAAGCTCGCAGATGGGGACATCTTAGCTTAGCTGTTAAATTTTAAAAATAATATATAAAATCTAGTACTTGCGAGGTCAGAGCTCTGTACAATCAGTCTGTCCTTTTTTTGCCGACGGACCGGTCCAATGCGGACACTGTTGGGATTACTTTCTTTTTTTTTTTTTGGTTAAATGACTCATCACAGCTTTGTCCCTTCATTTCCATTTGGCTTGCATGTGAATACCTGTAATGTGTCTTTTCAGGGTTTGGTATATGTTGCAATGCGTTTAGGACTTTGTCATACATTCGTATTCTAAATTGTGCGAGGTGTATAAAGCGGCGTGGATACAGTTAAGGTTCACTGTACTTTCGACAGTGGTTCACGTCATTCGCATTAAGACAGCATTTTTGTTTTTTGCTCGTGACTAATTTATTGATCTTTTTGCCATTTTAGTTGTTGTTTCCCGCGCACTGTCAAATGTTCAACATTTGTACCGCTCCACGTTAAAGAGTTACCGGAAATTATGCACATGAAAATAATAAATGTACGCCGAGTAGATGCTCAGCTAAGTACGTACTTAAGTAATTTGGTTCATAAAACATCGGACAGCATGTAAACATCATTTTTGCACTGTGGAGTTTCAGTTTGGTACATGTTGCAATGCTATTAGGTTGTGGTCATATACTGGCATGTTCTTCAGGTCTGAATAAATCTAATTATGTTCAGAACAACATGAGACTGTATGAAATTTATTTATTAATTTTCTTCATGTTCATAGAATACATATAGAAATAATTAAATGTAAGGAAATATAATAAGTCGCGTGGATTCGAGTCACGTTGTGTGGCGAAGGATTTAATGTGAGAAGGTCTTCCAGCTGACCAGCGGTGCGCCGGTGGTTCTACCCAGACATGTGTCTAGCGTCCTCCTCTACCGAAATAGGTGGACGTCGCTATAATGATCATATTAAGTCGCTGCAATGTATTTCAAAAACAAAGAAACATCAACCTTATTCAACAATAAATATATATGGCAAAGTCCTATGAGCACTGCAACATATACCAAAATTTAAAAGGGCACAAGACCAATGCACGTGCACGTCAAATGAAAAAGTAAAAGAAAATATATGTGTATTTTTGAAAAAAAAGAAAAAACAAACCCAACAGTTACCGCCTTGGAACAAACAAAAGGGATCGCCGGGGGTACTAGATTAGTGATATGGACCCTTACATCATTTCGAGTGGCCAAAGGCTATATTTTACATTTTGCACACATTTTGTAGAGAGAAGTAAACGCGAAGTAAATGGATATCCTAAATTATTCACTGGTTCAGAGGGAAGATAATGTCTTGGCGGAAATGGTATGTGAGTTTTCTTTTTTTTTTCTTACGATTATCCGCCATACTATTAGATACAAGTAATGTCAAAGCTACGTATACCTTATCATACGGTATCATTTAACTGTGCGCGTGTTCTGGTGAAAAACACAGCCAAGTATGATTCCAATTTCTACAAAAATATAATAAAAGGACAATTCTACGTCAAACGACGATCATATTATATATAAATATATTTATTTACATATTTTTACTCGATTTTCAATAATAATCTAATACATTTTATTTAGATTCTCCGTTTAACAAATTATCATAGCACTAATTTTAACATTTGTTATTTTACAGTTGTTTTACTAAATAATAAACCGTTTCAGTGATATGGAATTTAACATCTACCGTGAATGCCTTTGTTTAGAGGTAGGTCAGATTTAAAATATTTGTGGAAATTCTTATAGGACCTTTTCCTATTTTCCTACTTCGTATTCCGCCATTTTTCACTTTGTGTAAAATGCGTGGTCTGACAAATAATGTTACTGTGACTGGTATTTCTATTAGTCAGAAGTCGACAAAAGGCTTTGACATAGAGAGAAACCGTAAATATTCAGGATGCATTAGTCTTGGTCATTATATAGAGATATTTCTATGTGTTTGTACAATTTATGTATTCTCAGAAAATCGTTTAATTAAATATCGCTGCTGTAAATACCAGCAGTAGATTGAATTTAACAGGCAGGCGATAAATAGGGCCATGGTGTCTAGAACAGAACTGAATAAAAAGTTCAACTGTATTATTCATCCTCGGATACCCACGCTCAACTATTCCGTTTACTACATTCGTCGACCTTGGATTTAGTTGTAAATTGTCTGCCGTCTTAACGAACTGAATAGCATAAGAATTAGCCAAACCTAATTCTGCTTACAAAATCCATACTCTTCAGCCTGGAGAATAGATGTGAAAAAATGGCTGCGCCCAGTCTTATGAGCAATGGAACATGAACTAAAATTTTAAACAGACAGAGCACATTCAAGCCAAATGTAAAAGTAAGAACAAATCTGTGATGAGTCATTAAACAAAAACAGCAAACTCTACACTTATCTTCTGAAAACGGTCAGTCTGCTGTAAACGTAGCCCATAATTCGGCGAGACAAAAGCCCACAGTCAAGGCTTGATCATAACCCCAAACAGACATATCATGCTTTAAGAATTCTCTTAATTATAACATTAGGTCACCTTGACCTAATCTTACAGTTAAGGTCGAAAAGAAAAAAATGTGAGTGGCAGGTTTCTGGTTATGTCAATATTTATTATACCCTTAGCCGCAAATAACGTGTCAAATTTGGCAGAGTAAGCAATCGTTCCTTAAACTATCAGGGGAAAGTTGATGATAGTCTTTGCATAAACATGGCAAAACTATTAGACTGTCTGGATACTTTACAGGATAAAAGAACACAAATGCACACATTCAGTGGAGCGAGTTTGGAACTCGGTGGAAATTTCTGAAGACATAATGTGAAATTAATGACCAAATGTCTACTTAAAGACGTGAGCAATTTGGTTTATGGATTAAAATATGTCCAGGGTCAATGGATTGATTTCTGTACTGTTTAGGTCTGTTTGGTCATATATGTATATATGATATAAAGGCAGTAGAGTTAAGCGAGCATAGGAAATATATGAAATCTATGGAATAATGCGCAAGTGTGTGTGTGTGTTTGTGTGCGTGCATGCGTGTGTGAGTGTGTGTGTGTGCGTGTGTGTGTGTGCGTGTGTGTGCATGTCTGTATGTGTATGTGGTGAATGTGTGTGTTGTGTGTGTGCGTGTGTGTGTTCTTTTCACATTACCACACAGTGTTATCAGAGACGTTTGCTGGAATGTGTACTTATTTAGAATATCCAAAAGCTGGCGGGGAATGAAGCAAAAAATAAATGTTTACAATCTAATGATTATTAATTTCTCCTTACGTTGTAACTACATCTAGGCAAATGGTGTGCACCTTTAATAAGAATATATAAGACAAAGTCCTATGAACATTGCAACATATACAAAAACTGAAAAGACACAGGACCAAGGTATCCACGTGCACGCCAAATGTAAATTTGAGAACAAATCTGTGATGAGTCATTTAACAATTAGAGCAAACCCGACAGTTACCGCCTTGGAACGGTCAGTCGGCAATCAATAGCAACCGACTGGGGGGCTTAAACCGGTTTTGCAGAGCTCTAACCTTGCACTTCCTGATGGGTTTCTCGAATGCAGGCAATGATAAGAAAACTGATCCATCTGAATAAAAACTACAGAAGTACTTATAGTATAATACTTCCTATCTGCAATGTCAAAAGTGTTTTTGCTTTATTATATCTTTAAGATGAGCCTTGCCTCCAACATTGCATTTTGGATTTACAACGGCTTTGTCCAGTCTGACGACATAATGGAAAACGATGTGTGTCTTGTGTCTTGTAGGTGCCGATTAATGACTACACAGCATCTTGCTAACAATAACAATAATTATTATTACTATAATTATCATTATTATTATTATTATTATTATTATTATTATTATTATTATTATTATCATTATTATTATTATTAATTATTATTATCATATATTTAGGTGTCTTTATCACAAGAGTGCTCAAAGGCACCTAACAAAATATAAAACTCTAACTTAAACATTGACAAGAAATGAAAAATGTGTAGCGATTGGCAATGATAGATAAAACAATTAGATAAGAATGGGTGAAAATGAGCATGAATTAAAAGGTGTGTTTTCAGAACGCTCTTAAAGCTTGTCAGTGTTGAAAGGGCCCTGAGCTTAACAGGACGGCTGTTCCATAGCCTCGGGACAGCAGAAATAAAGAATCGCTCCCAGAGGCGTGACTTGGCATGACTTGGTCCTAGGTGAGTCGTTGATCACTCGACAATAAAATGTCAACTTATAATGAACGGATTGCTCCGACCTGGACTTACAATCCTTGTCTGGGTGGTAACGGATTAACCGTCCTAGGTTTGGTAACGATATAACAATGGTTAAACGAAAAAATAATCTCATCTTCGCCGCGCACGAACACTGCGTCTATATGTAATTGTTCCGGGAAAAGTACTATGAATGACACCATTGAGATCTATCTACAATTGAAGTGCGGCATTTCTTTTATTGAATTTCTGTTAATAGTCAATTTAAGTGAATAGCAGAATTATATTAAATTGTAGTTTAAAATGTTGATATTACTTACCACTAAATTTTGTTAATGTTCCGCTTGTGTATGTATGATTTGTTGTTGCTTTTAAATTTAATTTGTTGCTATGTACAAGACAAATGTGATGTTCTATTCTGTTGTTTGTATTCGGAGCTTATAATTTTAAGACATGAACATTTGACGGTATTGTAAATCTTACTCATAATAACAACAAGGATTTGCTGTTTTTTGGTCCGTTTGTTGTTAAGCAAAAATGTTCCATTGTTGAACCGGACATCGACGACGATTTTTGATGCTTTGCATCCAGTCTTTTCTCATCAATCGTGTGGTTACAAACAGGTATGTGTCTTATTTAGGAAGTTAGGTAAATGTTGTTCTACTGTTGTTTTTGACATGCGTCTTTTGCATTATGATAACTACTCTCATTTTGTTATTATGTGGATAATGCTCTTCTAAATTAACGGGCATTGAAAAACATAAAACACACTAAATTGATAGATTTTTATTTAATACTTTCATAAAATTTAACGAAAATCTTATAAAAGGTGTATGTTGTTGAAACTGTGCATAATCTATATAAAACAAACGTACAGTAATCAGTATGTTATTAAAAGGACAAGAATAGCGTTATTTTAATGCCATTCAGCTGTTTAAGGTACAATATAACTGTGACTAGACATTGCATATATAACGATTTGAAAAGGAGCTGGACATATTGTATGTACATGAGATTTTTATACGAGCCCGTTTTTATAGCATGAACAAAATTGCTTGGCAAATAATTTATGGATTGCTTTCAAAAGAAAAATCTAATTAATAATATGTCAATTTTATTTTTTGTGTGGAAAATTTATTTAGTAAAATATACTACTAGTAAATCACGTCACTTTAAACAAAATGATTTATTTTTGTATCAACACATAAATTATCTATTATCTAGATGTTCATCTATTTTTAAATAGTTTTATAATGTTTAAATTTTCCATTGGAAGCACTAAAGCATTTAAGTGTTTAACCGAACCATTGACCCTGGTTGCTTGACTAGGGTTTTCTATTTATGTTAATAAAAACGAAATATATTGCCGATAATATAATAAGTTAAGTTTATTCCAGCTAAGATATTGACTTGATACTATACTATACTATACTATACTATACTATACTATACTATACTATACTATACTATACTATACTATACTATACTATACTATACTATACTATACTATACTATACTATACTATACTATACTATACTATACTATACTATACTATACTATAATATACTATAATATAATATAATATAATATAAAACAACACTATCTATATTTTACCTCTATTAACAAAGAACATTCTACCATGATAAAATGATATATCACGGCACAAACCGGGACTATTTTACTGCAATAGAATAGCTGTTCCTTTTACTTTCCCTACCCATTATATTATAGTCCATCTACGGCCTTTGTGAGTAAATTAACACGCATCTGAACTCGAAACCGTTAGATCACGCCAACTTAATTATATTATATTATATTATATTATATTATATTATATTATATTATATTATATTATATTATATTATATTATATTATATTATATTATATTATATTATATTATATTATATTATATTATATTATATTATATTTTAATACAACACTAATTATATTTTACCTTTATAAACAAACAATATCATATTATATTTAGGAAATATTTTTAAAGTTTGCGTGATATAATATAATATAATATAATATCATATTAATTTATATTTTAATATATGTATATTTTTTTTCTTAATTCTCTAATAAAACAGAATTATAATAAAAAGACCGTAATACATATTCCTGTAATTAATAACTACACGAAGAATTTAAATGTAGAATGTCTACATACATCTAACAGTGTCAATCATCCATCTAGATTAATAAATTAGGTCTGCGTCGGATAAATCCACTGATTACATGTTGGCACAGCCGTCAGCATCTGAGTTGCCATTTAGCTGACGGCCCATGACACACGACGTTTCAAAAAAATCTCACAATGAAAGGAAAACCAAGCTCCAAATATAATGTTTGCTTTTGGAATGTGATACATTACAGCCACTTTTGGTAATCAAGAGTATCTAGAGTTACAAAAGGTGTGAACATGACTGGTATAGCAACTAACATTGAACATTTTAGCATTAAAAATAAAATATAGCAAAGTTAAACAAATACTCATGTCCACTCTACTCCACGCCACACCACTCCATTCCATACCACTCTAAATTATTCCACACCACACCAATTCGGTCAGACAATTCCAAATCACCACACTCTACGCCACTCCATTTCACTCCAAAATACTCCACTTCACACCACTCCACGTCACACCACTTCATTTACCACAAGTCCATTCCACACCATACAACACCAGACACCTCCACTCCAATTCTCTTCAAACTTTAAGAAACTACACCCGACAATACTCCACTAAACAGCACTTCATTTAACACCACTCTATTCCACACAACACCAAACCCCACCCCCATACCACTATACTCTACTCCACTCCTATCTAGTCCACATGACAAAACTTTACTGGACTCCACATTACTACATTATACTTCACTCCACTCCACTCAGTACTACTTCACTCCACTATACTCCGCTCTTAACCACACCACTCAACCTTACTCCACTGCATACCACTCTACTCCACTCCACTTCTTCACTCCACATCATTCCACTCCACTCCACATCACTCAACTCTACTGGACTCCACATTACTTCACTCTACTCCACTCCACTCAACCATACTCCAATGTACTCTGCTCCACTGCTCACCACTCTACTCCATTCCCTTCAACTCCACTTCACTCTACTCCACTTCACTCAACACTTCTCCACTATATACTCCACTCCACACCACACCTCTCTACTCCCCTTCACTCAACACTTCTCCACTATATACTACACTCCACACCACTCAACTCTACTCAACACGACACCACTGTACATCACTCTACTCCACACTACTCCACTCCACTCAGCTCTACTACATACCCCACCACTCTACTCTACTCCACTCCACTCCACACTACTCCACTACATATCATTCCACTCTACTCCACACCCCTAACTCTACTCCACTGCACCCAATACTGCTCCACTATACTTCTCACCACTCTACTCTGTTCCACTCTACCCCACACCACTCAACTCTACTTCACTCCAGGCCACAGTAAGCCAAACTTTTAACTAAACTCTGACATGACATAACAACTTTACAGTAAATGACATTACATTACATAACATTAAATGACATGTGTTATAAATTGATATGCCGTTTACCTTCATAAATACTGAAATGTTTAACTGCACGAAAATTCAAAGATTTTTCTTGGCTAACACTCTTCGACATTTTCGTAGTCTGATATTTTCAGCTAGAACATACATTATTCCTTTATTACTGTTTTGGAGTGGTTGTGTCATTTTTATAAAAATATCACGCAATATTCATAATTACTTTCTTAGATGAAAGAGTAACATATCTCTATCCGAGTTAAGAATTATTAATAGCCTGAAATCGATTTATATTGATTTGCTTCAAGCGGGTGTGATAAATGACAGAAACATCGACAGACATTTTATATAATTCATTGCCAACAGAACTGCTGTAGGCAATAAAGAACAGTTTGTGTTTATGTCGCATGAATCTTCTGTGTTTCTGACTAAACGTTCCAAGGCGGTAATTTATGGTTATTCTCTAGATATGTGTTTGTCCTTTTTGTTTTACTTCATTGGTTAAAACCGGCGGCAATAGCTCAGATGGTAGAGCGTCGGCCTGCGGATCGGAAGGTCGTGGGTTAAACCCCGGCCGGTTCAAACCAAAGACTTAAAAGTTAGAAGTAGTGGCTTCCCTCTTAACGCTGGGGCTAAGGGGACAGCATTACGCTATTCGTTTTTTCTTACTATAATGATATAATAATATATTGTATATTATGTCTCGTTTTGTGTGTTTTTACTGTTTTTTACCCTGTTTGCCTTTGTCTGGACAGTATGTGTAGTTTAAATTCGAAATAGCTGTGGTAATTCTTGTATGACCTTTTCTTAGTTGCTTATTCGTTTTAAATTAGGGTAGTTATTCAGCACTGATAATTGAAGTTATTAAAATGACATATATGGCATATTTTGGAATGATCTTTACACATAAATGAGGGATGCAAAGGAAATCACAGTGGGGACGTTCGTAAAACAGTATCGTAAGTAGCTTGCCTATGCGATTACACGTGATGATTATTCGAGTGTGAAAATTTGAATAAAAATGGAATTGAAAGATAAATTCACATGAAAATGCCTATTTCCTTAGACTATTGGTGCCTGTGACGGTCTGTCTACGGGTATATTAAACACAACAACTACAACATATCTCTCTTCCCGATAACGTTTTTAAAGATTTTCCTCGTTGGCTTTTTAAGCACTTTTTAAGGGGTAAATAAATTGCCGCTTTCTGATTGGTTAAAATTTTCTGGCTTGGAACGACCCATTGCTTTTGTTGGTTAGGTAAGGCTGTTGTGTGGACACGTTTCAAGAATTCCAATTTTGAGGCCAAAATGAAAAGATTGGTTATGTCCATACATGTGTATTCATCCACATGACGCTTATGCTGAAAGTTGTTTTTTTCTGGATGCTTAACTATTGATTATGGGACGAAAATACATTGTTACTATTAACCAAACTTTTAAGGTTCCAGAGCTCTATGAAATTGGTTTACGCTCCTCACTCGGCCCCCGTTTTTTTCCGATTGATCGTTCCAAGGCGGTGATTGTTAGGTTTGCTCTTTTCTGTTAAATGATTCATCATACTTTTACATTTGGCTTGCATGTAAATACCTTTGTTCTGTGCCTTTTCAAATTTTGATAAATGTTGCAATATATTTTTTTTAAGAAAAAGAAAATAAATGCGTGGCCAAGACAGACATTCTTCACAATAAAACATATAATAAATACAAATTAGGGAAAAAAGAGAAAGATGGTTATCGCATGTATTATGCCATACACGTTTCTAGTTGATGATGTAATTTATCAATAATTTAGAGCCAAATTCTGTTGACAACACATATTCTGTTAGAGGAAAATTAAGAATCAATATATTTGATGGTATTTGTAGGTTGTGTTATATTGTTGGCTGTTTAGTTTTAAACTTTATTTATTTGACAACGCATAGCAATTCGACAAACGAAACAAGTGCAAGATTGTTGCTGGATTGGAAAACAAATTTTTAGAACCTTATTTAAATTACTCTTCATTGACTGTATTTAGGTAAGTGAACGTTTCATTTGTCGACAGTTTGTTTGTATACATACACTGTAATCAATATTTGCAGGCTGCCTTGATTGAACTTCGTTTCTCAATTGTTACATTGGTTAGTTTCACAGATTTTTGTTATCAGATAAAACGTTTTGATTACCCAAAACCAACACCAGCAACAGAACCAACTATACAGTGGTTGGGTTAGTTTCTTTCACATTTTTATTTATTTAATAAACATAATTGTAACAAATTGTCGGATGATAGTGCTAACTGCTTAGAATAAATTGAAGTATGCACATTTATGAAAACAGCTAACATTTAATTTAACGTTTTTTTCTTAGCTGTTACGTAAATGAAATTAACTATTATTAATTGATTCAGAAAATTCAGGTGAGCCGTTTAATTATCGGTGTTGCTCAATGGTTTAAATACATGAGTAATTTCTTTAAACTTCTTTTCCCGCTTTAATCGGCTCTTCGTCAAAGCTAAAGAATCATTAAGACATAGTAAACCATCGACCAATTTTTTAGCGCATCACATATTGTAAAAGAATTCCTATTCATTTTAAGAATTTGACCCATAACAAATATATAATTGATTTGTCGATATGATATTTCCCAGTTTTCATCAAGTATTTTGTATGTTTTGCGTGTTTTTACTGTGTCTTAAATGCGTCACATTCAGCTGGGAGCCATGCATCGTTGAGTGTTTTGCCCCTGTAATCCCAGAACACTCCAGCATGGTGGCGCTATATCGGTGATCAGCCATCGCACGTTAGTAAATAGTTCCAGCTGTTGTTTTTCTCGGAGCCAAATCCAGCTTGATGCCTTCTCGGCAACACTGCATAAGCCAATATTTCTTGTTTTCTGTCTTAACAGGAAATTCAGTTAAATTCAGAGTTGTAAACATCTGCCACATGTAACTTAGAGAATAGCTTGGCATGTAATTTCTACATGGAAAGGTAAATAAGAGAAGATCCTATCAAAATGTTCACAGATATTTAAATTTTATCTACCAGTAGACAAAGGCAAACAAGGTAAATGCAAATATGACAAAAACACAGAGACGAGACATAGCACACATAAAAAAACATCAGTTACCGCCTTGGAACGGTCCATCGGCAAAAGGGCCACCTGGGGTGTTTAAACCTGGTTGGTCGAGCGCTCCAACCTCGCACTTCCTGAAGGTTTTTCTAGCAAACAAACAGTGTAAATAACAACATCCCGTTAAAGTGAAACAGCTAACAGTAAGCACCTGCATCGGGAGTTAAAACAGATACAGTGAACTTATATACATACATAACAACTTGTAATAAAATAAACTATAAAGACCAATGCACCCAATCCCTTCTGTCTGTGCAATTTGAGGTGATTGTTCTTAAAACAGATTGAATAAGGAAATATGACACGGTTTATACCGATTTTACAGAGCTTTAAACTCGCATCTTCTGAAGGGTTTCTCAAACGCAAGCAATGAAATGAAACCGTTCTTTTTGAATAACCTATTGTCCAAGCGCTGACGTTTTCTAATATAGGTTATGATAACGTTAAAACAAGGGGACCTAATTGAAAAATAATGTCTGTCCACGTGGTATTTAATAGAGAGAGAAGTATTATTGCTTTTTATAAGATCTAACAACATTGTTGATTGTGAATTGAATTACATTTTTTAAGTTTACAATGACGAAGGAACCAGTTGTAATCAGATCTATTTTGGAACGAACTGAATACGATTGGGATTAAAACCGTGGGTTTTCCTAACTATTTTGAATTTTAGTGCAGTTAACAAGATACTAACAAAGAAACTAAACAATGTATTACTTGAAATAATGAAAACGCGGATGACTTTTTGTTTTCAAACCCTTTCCCTTTCATATTAATATCAGATATTCTAAGAGACATTGTTCATAAGATACTGATAATTTGCTATGACAAAGGTAACATTTTATATCTTCGGTTTTAAAAAAGTACAATAAAGTATAAGAACTGTTAAGACATTAAGAAGTTTCTTATGATAAGATAAAACGTGCAGTCTGTCAGAAATAATTTTCCTAAAAGATCAAAGTTTATGTTTATGACAAACAAAACTGTATATTCTCAACTTAGTTATTTCAGAAGAAATAAATTGAAATCGTTGACCTTCTTAGACGCTATTTAAAATGATTAAAATGAACCGTAAGAGGTCTTAGCAATAAGCGTATTTGTACACCACTTGGAAATAACATAATAAGGTTTTCACAGCTTGAACATCTGGGCATAGTTTGAATTTTCACAAAGCTCGCAGATGGGGACATGTTAGCTTACCTGTTAAATTTTAAAAATAATATATAAAATCTAGTATTTGCGAGGTCAGAGCTCTGTACAAACAGGTTTAACCTACCCAGTCTGTCTTTTTTTTTTTTGCTGACGGAGCGGTCCAGTGCGGTAACTGTTGGGATTGCTTTTTTTGTTAAATGACTCATCACAGATTTGTCCCTTCTTTTCCATTTGGCTTGCATGTGAATACCTGTCATGTGTCTTTACAGGGTTTGGTATATGTTGCAATGCGTTTAGGACTTTGTCATACATTCTTATTCTAAATTGTGCGAGGTGTATAAAAAAGGGCGTGGATACAGTTTAGGTTCACTGTACTTACGACAATGGTTCACGTCATTCGCATTAAGACAGCATTGTTGTTTTTTGCTCCTTACTAATTTATTGATCTTTTTGCCATTTAAGTTGTTGTTTCCCGCGCACTGTCAAATGTACAACATTTGACCAGCACCTTAAATTGTTACCGGAAATTATGTACATGAAAATAATAAATGTACGCCGAGTAGATGCTCAGCTAAGTACGTACTTAAGTAGGTCTATGAAACACAAGATAGGTAATATACTCAACTTAGTCATTTTCTGTGCTCAGTTCAAAGCTGAGAATGAATATTAAGTTAAGTATGTGCTTCATTTGGTTCATAAAACTGCGGACAGCATGTTAACATCATTTTTGCACTGTGACGTTTCAGTTTGGTGCATGTTGCAATGCTAATAGGATTAAGTTATATACTGGCATGTTCTTCAGTTCTAAATAAATCTAATTATGTTCAGAACAAACATGAGACTGTATGAAATTTATTTATTGATTATCTTCATGTTCATAGAATACATATAGAAATAATTAAATGTAAAGAAATATACTAAGTCGCGTGGGTTCGAGTCCCGTTTTGGGGCAAAGGATTTAATGTGAGAAGGTCTTCCAGCTGACCAGCGGTGCGCCTGTGGTTCCACCCAGACATGTGTCTAGCGTCCTCCTCTACCAAAATAGGTGGACGTCGCTATAATGATCATAATTAGTCGCTGCAATGTACTTCAAAAACAAAAAACATCAACCTTATTCAACAATAAGAGTCTATGACAAAGTCCTATGAGCATTACAACATATACCAAAATTTGAAAAGGCACAGGACTAATGTATTCACAAGTCAAAAGACAAAGTAAAAGAAAATATATGTGAGTCTTTTATAAAAAAACGAAAAGCCAACGCCAACAGTTACCGCCTTTGAACAAACAATAGGGATCGCCTGTGGTACTAGATTGGTGATATGGACCCTAACATTATTTCGAGTTGCCAAAGGCTATATTTTACATTGTGCACAAATTTTGTAGAGAGAAGTAAAAGCGAAGTAAATGGATATCCTAAATTTTTCACTGGTTCAGAGGGAAGATAATGTCTTTGCGGAAATGGTGTGTGAGGATGTTGTTTTTATTTTCTTACAATAATCAGCAATACTATTAGATGCAAGTAATGTCAAAGCCATGTATTCCTTATTATACGGTATCATTTAACTGTGTGCATGTTCTGGTGAAAAACACAGCCAACTATTATTCCAATTTCTACAAACATATAATAAAAGGACAAATCTACGTCAAACGACGATCATATTATATATAAATATATTTATATACACAATTTTACTCGATTGTCAATAATAATATAAGACATTTATTTAAATTCTCCGTTTAACCAATTATCATAACACTATTTTTACAGTATTTATTTAACAGTTGTTTTACTAAATAATAAACCGTTAATTTCAGTGATATGTGTGTTTGTCACTTTTGCATCTAAGTTGTTTGCCTTTGTTTAGAGGTAGATCAGATTTAAAATATTTGTGGTAATTTTTATAGGACCTTTTCTTATTTCCCTTCTTCGTATTCCGCCATTTTTCACTTTGTGTAAAATGCGTGGTCTGACAAATGATGTTACTGTGACTGGTATTTCTATTAGTCAGAAGTCGACAAAAGGCTTTGACATAAAGAGAAACCGTAAATATTCAGGATGCATTAGCCTTGGTCATTATGTAGAGATATTTCTATGTGTTTGTACAATTTATGTATTCTCAGAAAATCGTTTAATTAAACATCGCACACACACACACACCATGACGCACGCAAATGACTATACACACGTAGTTGTTATAAATAGGAAATTAAGAAAAGGTCCTATCAAAATGTCCACAAATATTTAAATTTTATCTACCTGTAGACAAAGGCAAACAAGTTAAATGTAAATGTGACAAAAACGCAGACGAGACATAACACACAAAAAGAAAAACCATCAGTTACCGCCTTGGAACGGTCAGTCGGCCAAGGACGAACTGAGGTGCCTAAACCTGGTTTGTGAAGCGCTTTAACCTCGCACTCCCTGAAGGTTTTGCTATCAAACAAACAGTGTAAATAAAAATATAAAAATAAAAATATAAAAATAAACTCTGCGAGGTGAAGAGAAAAACAAAAACAAAAAAAAACGTTTCCGCATTTTATTTAAGCTGTAAAATGGTTAACGGGGGTGGGTAGCCCTGATATACGCAGCGCTTCGACCTCACACTTCCTTAAGACTTTTCTTCGCGAAGACAAGCAGACTGTGTACATAAAATCAAATAAAAGAGAGACAAGTAAAACTGTGTAGATAAAAACAATCCCATCAACGTAAGACAATTAGCAATAGGCACCTGCATCGGGTGTTAATCATTTAGAGAAAAAATAAACTGCATAACAATAAACATTCAGAACTGTAAAATATATAACTCGGCAACACACAGGCTTAGCAATTCGCCGTATCATCAATAGAAAAATGGTTTACAAGAAAATCATAAAGTTACTGTTGCTATAAACCGGCCGCAATAGCTGAAGTGGTAGAGCGTCAGCTTGCGGATCGGGAGATCGCAGGTTCAAACCCCGGCCGGGCCAAACTTAAGACTTTAAAGTTTGTAGTAGTGTCTTCCCTCCTAACGCTCGAGGCTAAGGAGGCAGTATTACGCCTGACTCGTCGGTGTCAGTATAATGGACCTGCCGGGTTCAGTCCTTGGGCACCTCATAAGTGCCACTGTGCTATAATGATAGAAATGGCGCTGGACAAAAATGCAAAAATGCCGGCAAATCCCATATATATATATAGTCTGAGCCGTGTATACTTAATACGCTGGAGGTTGTTATTAAGATTTACCTCGTTGGCTTTTTAGGCACGTTTTAAGGGATTAATGAATTGCCGCTTTCTGATTGGTTAAAAAATTCTGGTTTTTATGGCAACGGTCCTTTGCTAAACGTAAACGAACAGTCTTCTGCCTTTGAGAGGTCTTCACTGTGGAAGTGAAACCGTGACTTTTTCTTACTAGTCCCAGTCCAAATACTTCTTATTTCAACAGAGCTCTATAAGCTTTACCATTTTGTACACACCTCTGTTTCCAGGACTAACGGGGTTTTTTAATTTCTTTTTGAGCAACAATAACATTGCCAAGGGATGGCTTTAGCAAAGTACGCAATAATAAGAATATATGACAAAGTCCTATGAGCATTGCAACATATACCAAACTCTAAAAAGGCACAGGACAAAGGTATTGCACATGCAAGCCATGTGAAAAGTAAGATCGTGATAAGTCATTTAACTAAAAGAGCAAACCCGACAGTTACCGCCTTTAAACAGACAGTCGGCAATATGGACCGACTGGGGTGCTTTAACCGGTTTTACAGAGTTCTAACCTTATAATTCCTGATGGGTTTCTCAAATGCAAGAAATGAAAAGAAAACCGACCTATTTGAACATAAAATGTTCAAGCGCTGATGTTTTCTTTGATAAGTTATGACGAAATAAGTGACCTCATTGAAAAATAATGTCCTCTGTGATTAGAAAAGAAAAAGGGGTATAATTTTGATTAGAAAAACTAAACATAAATTGTTGATTATAAGTGAAACTAACTTTTTTTAATCAGGAAAAGACATGAAATGAGAAAATAAGTGGTTGTAGCATCCTGTTCAAGTGATGATGGAATTGTGGAACCAAAGTCCAATGTCCATCAAAGGAAATAGACGTAACAATCCTTATAGGATGAATTAAAAACAACATCGATTGCATGCACGGGGGGATTTTAATGACCGCCACACTGCGCAAGTAACAATGTTGTGATCTTGAATAAGAATATATAAGACAAAGTCTTATGAACATTGCATGGCAAAGTTTAAATTAAATATAAATATCGTTAATATGAACAATAGTTTTAAAATGTCACTAGGTTAAGGTGGATTTAATGTTGCTTAATTGTTCTTTAATTAGAAGCTTTAATGTCAACAAACATATATACATGTATAACCCATATATTTTCAGCGTATCTGTCAGAACTTTCTTTTGACCTACTTAGG
Source organism: Sinonovacula constricta (assembly GCA_007844125.1). Classification (NCBI taxonomy): domain Eukaryota; kingdom Metazoa; phylum Mollusca; class Bivalvia; order Cardiida; family Solecurtidae; genus Sinonovacula; species Sinonovacula constricta. The sequence goes on from CM017573.1 coordinate 6,423,787, forward strand.
GATGCTGAGGCATTGCAGGATCAGATGAAAGATCAAAGAGCTTCACGTTTTATAACTTACCCAATGCGCAAATATTGTAATTTTTAACATGATTCGCACCAGACAAACAACGACTAAGAGATACAATAATACAAACATCTTGAACTCTTTAAAAATCTGCAATATACATTAATCAAATACCTGCTCTGTCATGGTCCAGTGAAGTAGCATATATACGGAATTACATTATTTCTTAAAAACACGTTTAAAACCAGTTAAAGCAGTGTATGTAAATAAATAATACAATAGGTATGACATTGTTTGAGTTTTTGTTGCTGTTTTTTTATTTTGTTTTTTGTTTCCGATTGTATGACCTAGTTTCTCGGTCTATAAATAAGAATATATGATTAAGTCTCTGATACGTTATGACGGAAGTAGTAAACATAAAACACGTTGGATCAATCCTTCAAACTTAGCTTAAATGTCGAAATCTGAGGAAAAAAAGCTGGTAATTTAATGGCACATGTAACTGATTGTAATCCATATAGAAATAAGATTTATGAGAAAACGTATATTTTTGTAGGCATAACTAATGCTATTTATGATGTGTTCTTTCATTTGTCGTTATATGGAGTCCTCCAAAATCTTTGTAGAAAATCAATCATCATCTTAAAGCTCTTAAAGTTTATTTTTGCTGAAGCTTATAATATTTGCAGAATTAAAAAGAAATCATATTGCTTTCTGTTTTTATTCTTATGGTTCTGATGTTTCTATATATATAACACATGTTCAAGGTGTACAATCCTAGTTCTGAATTTCACAGAAAATTAAAGTATTAGATGTGTAATAGTGACTTTATTGTGTCCTGACAAAAGATATATCACATTATTCAGCATTGTATTCTGGATTATTTTCCAAATTTTAACAACTTTTCATCTCGGCTAACTTGAGTTTTGCGAATTTGTATGTACTAGTTTGATATATGGCAAATGTGTGATAGCACTGCGTTAAGGTCACTACTGGTTGAATGATCAGAAGAAAGTACATCATATTCCCAGCTGAATGACACAGACGCAATGTAACTATGAACCTTACATCAGAAGCATAATAAACGTTGACATTCGACCGTCGTCTTGACGTGGGTTACCGTTTAATCAAATAAGTAACGTCGGTGAATGTCGCCGAAGTTTATTGCGAAAATCAAAATATCTCCCAGGTGGATTACAAGAAAATGTTTGATTAATAAAAAGGCAAATTTGGCATTGTTCAAACGTGATATATGTTGTAGAATAGAGGTCATATCTCTCCATATCTTATATTCATTTCTTGGTATTATAAAAAAAGTTTCTGTAACAAGATTTTGAATTGTTTCGTACGGTCATGTATATATAATCATTTGTATAATGACTAAGTGGAGTAAAATGCCATAAACGAACAGTAAGACATATTATATAAAACAAAAAGCAGGGACAGACAACAGTGCATTTATCATCAGATTTAACTGATCTAGTACGAGGTTAGTCCAACTTATCAAGGCATATAATGCAATAAACACGAAACACTAAACAAATGTTGAAATAACAAGTTGTATATAGTGTATTTGCATCAGTCATGCCCTCTGTACAAGGACACCTTTCGGCTGCAACAGTTTTCTGTGCCTCCGTGAAATGTTTCTGTGAAGATGTTTTACTTTATGTAAGTCTTTTATGTTTTATATCTGTATGATTGTTATAAAGTGCACAAAAATGCAGATACATGTCTTATTTCATACTTTCGAGATAATATCGGGTTAGTATTTAGTATTAAAATGCCTATTCTTTCTGAACCTGACATGTGAATCAAGGTTTCTGTTGTGTAGCGCTAGATTTATTAAGCCTTCCAAAATTGTTAAAATTTAAATGTATTTATATGCAAAAAAATACATTACAATGTTTTAAGTTGTTTTATATAAAGGGAACTAATTTTAAACGTATATCATATTCCATATTAAATTTATGCAGTTACGTCTCGCCTGCAGAAAGGTTCCTATATTGATATCAGTCAGAGAGCTATAAATATACAGATTTATATTTGCACAATGTTTATCATTATAACAGTATTTATTTAATTTCAATCGCTTAATGCATTGCAAAGTCTCAAGTATTTATAATAGATAAATTAAGCAGATTACAGAAAATATGGTATAATAATAGCTTATTTCCATTATTCGAAATTAACGAATGATAATATTTAAATATTTCCGGGATGAGGTGGGGGTGGGTGGGTGGGTGGGGATTCAATTTCTTAAACGTGTTAAGATATATCACGTATATGCCTGTCAGATGGCTTGCAAAAACTGAAGTTGTATGTCAATATTTTTTTGTAAATCTGGTTTACATGTGTACGTTGTTTCATTTAAACTATTTATGGGACCGGCATAAAAAATAAGTGTTTATTTTATCTGTAGTGGTTGGAAGTATCATGGTGTTTCTTAAATAATAGTAATTACAACAGTTAGAAAAAAATAGTACCCGCAATAGCTCAAGTGGAAGAACATCGGCTTACGGATCGGGTGGTCGCGGGTTCAAACCCCGGCCGGGTAAAAAAACAACAACTTTAAAGTAACTAGTCGGTGTAAGTATAAAGGACCGGCCGGGTTCAAGCTTTGAGCACCTCATAAGTACCCCTGTGCTATAATGATAGTAATGTCGCTGCAACAGTATCTGCAAAAATGCTCATATTACCCGTAAACCTGCTTGTACTGACAATATGTATGAGATGTTTTATTAGCGTATTATTTCTTTATTATCATAACAATCTAAATGGAAATTTCTGTTTTACTGGTGCAAAAGGTGTCTGTAGACTCACATAAAATGTTAATGTCATAGTATTGGAAATAAACTTTGAGTTATCTTCAATTTAATATTTTATATTACTGTTAATGCCTATTTTGTCTGAAGTTTTCAAACGAATCAAGGACGGTCTGAGTCTAGGTGTAGGATAAAATATATTAAGGTAACCGAAGTGCAAAAAGTTTACAGGCTGTGATTTAGATAATATATCAGCGCTTGGGCTGTTTTATTTAAACTATTCTCTCATTTGAGATTTTTATTTTTACGTTGCCGAGGCTTTTATCTACTGTAAAACTGTACATATGTTTATAGTTTATTTTATTACTAGTTATTATGTATGTATATAAGTTCATTGTATCTGTTTTAACTCACGATGCAGGTGCCTACTGTTAGTTGTTTTACTTTGACGAGATATTGTTATTTACACAGTTTGTTTGCTAAAAACACCTTCAGAAAGTGCGTGGTTGGAGCGCTCCACAAACCAGGTTTAAGCACCCCAGTCGGCCCTTTGCCGATTGACCGTTCCAAGGCGGTAACTGATGGTTTTTCTTTATGTGTGTTTTGTCTCGTCTCTGTGTTTTTGTCACATTTACATTTACCCTGTTTGCCTTTGTCCACTGGTAGATAAAATTTAAATATCTGTGGAAATTTTGATAGGACCTTTTCTCATTTACCTATACTTAGATACACATAAAACATATCATAAACAAACTATGGTGCTTATGTCTATACTGTGAACAACATATTTGAAAGAGAGAACCAGCATGTGTATACAATAGTGTTTTTTTCACCTAAATATAAATATATACTAACAAATAATGAAAAAAGTAGTAAAATATAGAAATACGTTAATATAGGTAAAATGCAAAAATTAGAAAAGATATTTTTAAAGAACTTATTTCAGGCGAAACAGAATAAAATGTACTTTTCTGTGTCATCGTTTCAAACACGTGTGCATACATTACTTATATGATAATTCGGTAAATGTATTTCTAACATTAAAATTTGTCTCTACATAAATTCCTTTCATCAGTTTTATCTCCCGATGCTTGATGTTAGTTGTCTTTATTTGATGAGATAATTTTATGAAATTCGTTTGTTTGAATAAATTTCCTTCAGGAAGTACAAAGTTGGAGCGCTTCACAAATCAATATAAAGCACCCCAATCGGTCCTTTTGCAAACTGACCTTTTTAAGGCGGCAACTGCCTTTTTTTTCTTTTTGTGTGTCTGTGTTTTGTCTCTCTACATTTACACTGTTTAGAGTTAGTTCAGATTGAAATATATGTGATAATTATTATAGGATCTTTTCTTTATTTTCATGTTGTCTTCAAATCATTAACAATCGAAACACCTCCGATAATCCACGAATCATCTCTCGGATGTATATAGGTAGTCGGATTACCTCGGCCATTTCCCTAAATGGGACTTCTTTTGTGACAGACGTCAAAACAGAAATGGCAGCTCGGATGACAGCTCACTACAGTACGATGCCTGTAAAACTTCAATTTGTGGCGGCTCCAAATTTAAATCATCCAAGGTTAATTTACCCAGCGCAGCAGACACGCAGCTGTCAAACGACGCCATTGTTCATGTTTTGTGCGAACTACTTAGGCATATTCTTCTTCCAACTTCCAGCGAACAAAAAGATCCTGATTTCAGTGAGTATCATTGCACCAGATACATTCGAGGGATGATTGTCTCGTGGACGGAATTACCCGAGGAGTTCCGATTGTCTCGGTTGTATGTAGGTAGTCGGATTACCTCGGAGTTCTGATTGATCATTTAGATGTTCCCGACATTGACTTACTAATAAACTTTCGCATTATTTTTCTTTTATATTAGGGTTATTTAATTAGTAAAGATTAAATAAATATAACAAAATAAGTAGAATTCATACTCATTGTACGTCTGAATTCTGTTTCGTGATTTCTCAACTGTCTAGATTTAAAAGTCCGGCATTGTTCATATATTCTCCCCAGTCAATTCGCAATAAAAAATTGAGCTCTTAATGCAATATGTATACTGATGAAATTGTCATGTTTTTTGTTTGTATATCGCCTAGGTTAACTTCTGATAACTTCTGTTATCGCTGCGTTGTTTAAAAAAGAACTTAGGTATTATTGTACGACTTAACGTAGTCACGTAAGATGTCTGGTCAAGAATGATTTTGCATTTTAAGCTTTTTAAGAAGCTATAAACGCTTCTGGAGGCCACATTTGAGATACGCGTAAACATTTATTCCTATATGTATAGGTTTTTTGTGTTGTTTTGTTGTTGTTGTTGTTTTTGTTTTGAAAAACATTGCATCGACCATTTATGATCATTAAAGCAACATCCAGCTTTTTGGTGAAGGAAGACCTCAGACAAATGCCTGGGTAGAACCACCGGCGCACCGCAAGTCAGTTGGAAGACCTTCTCACATTAAGTCCTTCGCCCCAAACGGGACTCGAATCCACGCAGTGAGAGGCTAAGCAGCCAGAGGAGTTACACATCGGCGACTCTACCACTACGCCAAGGGCACCGCATCTGTTAGTATAGCCATGTAATTTTCCTTCGTCAAATTTTTAACTAAATTATGTGATTTTGTGACAGGTTCATGAATAATCTTTGTGGCTTTGAACAAACTGAAACTATTTACATGGTTACTTTACTAGATTTTAATAATAATTTTCTCTTTCCTTAAATAAATTGATAAGAAACCGTAATTCTTATTATATTTTAGAGCTGTCACCATACATGCATACATGATCTACAGTAATTGTTTCTTGAAGTGTACATTTAATTATTATAGCCTTTTTATGTATTCACATGGAGAAAAAATGTCTTTAGACAATACAAAGCATTACATTAAAAATGAAAGTTTTAATCTTGAACTCCACGAAAGACTCTGGCACAGAAAAAAATACTTTAAAACATATTTTAACATTTTTTCTAGTAAAACAAAGACTGTTATTTTTCTAGTATCTAACATCGCTTACAAAAACCTTTTAAACGTCGTTTCTTTATGCTCCTGTATATATTTAAGAACTGGCTTCGTTAGAGACAAAATATGGAGATGATCAAATCTTCAATTTAAAATATATTATCTAGAGTTATAAATTAATTTATAGAACGTGATGGTTTATGAGATGTTCAGCATTAGCATATTTTCTGGAAGTAAAATTATTATTTAGCCATACAATATCTAGAGAAAGTATTACCTTAAGTAACTGGCATTGTTGAATGATGGCTTGGGTCACTGATAAGCTATGTCTTCCGACAATGAAACATTTTCTTTTTACAGACATGCCAGCAACAAAATGTGGAAAAGTGCTTTCTCACCATATTGCTTAACCACACTTATCCATAACTTCTGAAGACATTTCTTGGCCACGAACATCACGTGTGATGGATGACAGAGAAAAGGAGTGATTGATACTTCTACAAACCTCTATAATCAACGGGAAGTTTCATTTCTGGGGAAAATACTTTGACGTAAGCATTATGTGAGAAATAATACATAATACAGACATAATTTATATTAGTTTGTTACTTCAAAGGTTATTTGATAGGCAGTGGGGTAAAACCTGATTGAAGTTGTATTTATTTATAGAACTGGCAATTGGTAAAATTGATGATAATAAAAATAATAATTATAAAAATTTCATTAGTAATGATAATAATGATAAAAACGATACTACTACTACTACTACTACTACTACTACTACTACTACTACTACTACTACTACTACTACTACTACTACTATTACTATTACTACAATAACAACAACAACAACTACTACTACTACTACTACTACTACTACTACTACTACTACTAATAATAATAATAATAATAATAATAATAAAAGTAATTCTAAATGCCTGATCACACATTAAGGGCACTTTTTGCTTCGCAAGACAGGGTGTATGAGAAACAAATAAATAAGAAACAGTAAACGTCCAATAAGGACAACCACGTTCATCCCCGTCAACATAAATCTTGATCTCTTGTCATGCCCTTTTGAGATATAATCCTTCCAACGCCATATTTAACTTCGCCTCTAGTTTTTCTCCAGTATTCACCAATAATTGAACGTTATTCTTCCTATGTGGTCTGGTAAATAGCAATCCAAACCAATAACCTATAATCAAGGGCCGATTCACACAGACTAAATAAGTTAATCGTCATGTTATATTACCCGCCCACATCCCATCATATGTCGACATTGCTGGGCAATATTTTAATTCCGAAAGAACAATAAGAATATATGAAGAAGACCTATGAGTATTGCAATATATAAAAAAAATTGTAAAGACACATGACAAAGGTATTTACATGCATGCAAAGGTAATAAAATATGTAATAAGTCATTTAAGAAAAAGAGCAATCCCAACAGTAACCGCCTTGGAACGGTCAGTCGGCAATAAGGAACGACTGGGGTTTCTTAAAACGGGTTAACAGAGCTCTTACTTCGCATTTCCTGATGGATTTATCAAATGCAGGCAATGAAAAGAACACTATTTTATATATTGCGATTATGTCGGGTCCTTTTTTTTGTTTGTTTTCTTTTGTGTTACAACGCACCGCAATTATGGTCATATTGGCGACGTCCGGCTAATGATTGGTGGCGGAAGATCCTAGACATACGTCTGGGTAGAGCCACTGGCGCACCACAGGTTAGCAGGAAAACCTCCACACATAAAAGTTTTCACCTCGACTGGAACTCGAACCCATGCGGTGAGGGGCTTCGGGTTCTCTTTTAGATAAAACAAGACCTGAGGGAAATAAAAACGAGGTTAGTTGATTGATGCATTGGCTCATTGTTGGGACTCGGAAGTCTTTGTGTTTGAAAAAACCTATTAAAGGTTTTAATTACCTATTTTATTTGAGAGAGAAATATGAGTTCAAACAGGTTTGTATGATTAATTTGGTAAATTGGATATTAACCTATATAGTCACGAATCATTATTTTGTTTTATTAGGCAATGTGTGCAATTATGACTATTTAAGAGAATGTGCGTTGAATTATTTTATATGATTCATATTCCTGACAAAGCATGTGCATATAAATGACTCAGCCGAAATCGTTATATTAAAATGAAGCAACAAATCTAGTATTTTACAAGCAAATACCTTTTTAAGTTATATAGGTGTCTCTGGTATTTTCATATACCTTAAGCTGTACTGTAGACAGTTATTATAAATCTACTTAATATGTCATAGAATCGTTGATAAATTTTATATGATTTTAAGTGTACAATTTTTATGTATTTGTCGTTACGATGGTTACAGAATTTTGCTTATTCTATGTTATTTGTTTTATTTATGGGCCAAACATTTTTGGTGCAAACTCTTTTAGTATTCAGGAACACACGAGAATTAGGTTCAGTGAATACGAATATTTAATTTTTTTAGCTTTTGCTTAAAAATAGATAAAATAGCGTTGCCCTCGATTGACCCAAGTTGTAAACAATTAATTAATATGCAATACGAACTCGCAATGTTGTTGAAAACATACTTGTTTATATTTTGTTTAAATTCACAACAAAATAGCTGATGATTATTGTCTACAGCACACATTTAAATATTAGGAATTGAAAATTAATGTTTTCTTAAATGTATTTAGATTCTTTGCATGTTGTTATAGTGATATTCTTTTCTAAGTAGACATTTTTTATCTTTTGGAAATATTTTAGATTTATTGATAGGCTAAACAATGTAACTGTTATCTATATATCGTTTCTTATCCTATATTCACAGATCGTTCATAGATTTCAGGAAACAAAGCTTAAGATTGTGGAAGTTTCTTCACGAAAAAAACACAGCTTTTCTTTTAGGGTACACGAATTAGAAGGTTTTCCTAAAATATTCAGATATCTGGGTTTATCAAGTTTACATATAAAAATAGTCAGATACACTTGGCTATAAATGATTATATCATATGATTTCAAGGTTTATTTATTTAAGTTGTTTTTGTTTATTGGTACCACACATGATACCACTCCCGGTCAAATTATCCTAATACCGGGCCAACCAGTCGTGGAACTATCCTTATATTTGCTTGAGCGTTAGCAATTGAGCTATGCCACTACAATGTTTAACGACTTTGATATATCGCGGCCCGGGATCGAACCCGTGGCCGCATGAACCTGGAGCCGACGCTCAACCGATTGTGCTACCACGTCCGATCTCTTTTGAAGTATCTTCGTTTTCTAAATACGAGTATTAAGTGTAGATTTAGATAAGAGGTTTTAAACATTATGTGTATCTTTTTTGGCAAAAACATATGCCAAATAGAATAATACCTCATTAATTGTTTTTCATCCTGGAAACATCGTGTTATCAACACATTATATGTTTCTTATTAACAAGCAGTACAAACCTAGAATATAATAAGTTTACCGTGGTTTCCAAATCCGTCGCAGGTGGTTTGTTGTCTATATGTTATGATGCGTTACTTTTAAACTATTTATGGTGTGACAGAATATAATAGAAAACACGTGTGGGAGTCATGTGCCATACACGTGCGGTTTCCTCCAACATAAACATGACCATGATGTACAGCCACGTACTCCTCTGATCACGTTTTATTTACAATCAGCAATTTTGTGTAGTTCTCATGTGGAAAGTTGTTTTCATTTACATTACATTTTTTTTACCGACGTCATTACTTATCAAAGAAAATGTCCCCGCTTGAACATTTTATTCAATAAGTAGGTAAATAAGAAAAGGTCCTATCAAAATTTTCACAGATATTTAAATTTTATCTACCAGCAGACAAAGGCAAACAAGGTAAATGCAAATGTGACAAAAACACAGAGACGAGACATAACACACATAAAGAAAAACCGTCAGTTACCGCCGTGGAACTGTCAATCGGCAAAAGGGCCAACTAGGGTTCAACCAAGCTCGCACTTCCTGAAGGTTTTTCTAGCAAATAAAAGTGTAAATAACAACATCCCGTCAAAGTGATACAACTAATAGTTCAGATCAGTTTTCTTTTCATTGCTTGCATTTTACAAACTTCTCATGGAGGCCGAGGATAGAAGTTTGTAAAACCGGTTTAAGCACGGCAGTAAGTCCTTTTTAGTGACTGACCGTTTCAAGGCGGCAACTGTTGAGTTTGCTCTTTTGGTTAAAATACTCTTCATTGATTTGTTCTTACTTCGTTATTTAGCTTGCATGTACATATATTTTGTCATGTGCCTTTTCAATTTTTGTATATGCTGCAATGATAATAGGACTTGGTCATATTTCCTTATTGCTGATCTGATTACAATCTTATTAAAATTTACGTGTTTTCTGTTTTGTTTGAAATGTTTGAGAACTATTTTGTCTCGATGAATTGGTGGCGTGAGCTTTATCAGATTTCAATATAACTTAACTCCCGATGCTTACTGTTAGTTCTTTCATTTTGACGGGATATTTTATTTGCACTGTTTGATAGAAAAACATTCAGGAAGTGCGACGTTGGAGCGCTCCACAAACCAGGTTTCTCTTGCCGACTGTGGTAACTGGTGTTGTTGTTTTTTTCTTGTTGTATGTTATGTCTAGTCTCTGTGCTTTGTCACATTTACAAATACGCTTTTTGTCATATGTCTAGAGGTAGATTAGATTTAAATATCTGTAGAAATTTGAAAAGGACATTTTCTTATTAACATATATTTTTCCCTGGCAACGATAGACAGAGAGAATATCCAGAAGTAGATATTGTTAAACATTCAGTCAGCATAAGACCGATACTAGTTTGGTTGCTATCTCAAAAAAGCGGGCGGATCATGTAAGGTCTTCAATCTATTATATACGAGTAAGATTACTTTAATGTTGGTTCTTGCAGTTACTTGTCTCCCTTTCATGGGACATTGTTACACTTTTTATGTGAAACAACTTTAGAAAGTGAGAAGTTGGAGTGCCCTACGAACCAAGTAGGCATCCAAATTGGTCTTTTGCCGACTGACCGTTCCAAGTTGGTAACTGTTGTTGTTGATTTGTTTTTATATGTATTGTCTCGTGTCTGTGTATTTGCTTTTTACATTTACTTTGTTTGCTTCCTTTTTTCTAATGTCAGTTCAAATTTTACATATATGTGTCTAATATGCCATGTTCTTGTGCTATGTATCGTTTTATAGCTAATACAAATAGACTGTTTAAAAAGCAGTTAAAATGAATAATGCATTTATGTTTATAACGTTCGGATATTATGGCTATTAACATTGCATAAAATAGTGTTTGATTTATTTTATCAGGGGACATGCCAGAGGTAGACTGAGGATTTTGCACTTTTTTAAGACTAAAATACATTTTTACAATGTTTCTTAGGTGCTTTCTTTAACGATGTCAGGAAAGGAGGCAAAAATGCGCCAGGCTGTTAATACGTTCACGTCTATCGAGAAAGTATTGTTAAATTGTGATAACATCCTTTACGCAATCACCATACTTTCAAACATTTTTTTCTGTTTCTCATATCTATCAAATAAAAATGATTTCGTAAGTACGTGTTTTACATGAGATTATGTAAATAAAATCATTGCATTTATGAAGGATTCTACGACCATTCAGTGTTGGTCAAACCCTAGTTAGCTGAATTGACTTTAATAATCTAGTTCTCTTCTTTCTCGTCTTCAACGTCAACTACATACCCGGTAATCTAAGGGAAAAAAGAAAGGTGATCAGCTGTTCTTAGGCGGTAAATATTTGATGGTGTGTGTCTATGTGCATGCCTGCGTGCGTTCGTTCGTGCGTGCGTGCGTGCGTGTGTGTTCATTTGTAGTAGTAGTAGTATCATTATTATTATTATTATTATTATTATTATTGTTGTTGATTTTGTTGTTGTTGTTGTTGTTATTATTATTATTATTATTATTATTATTATTATTATTATTATTATTATTATTATTATTACATAAGCATATTTTTATTTTTTTATGGAAGAGCTTTCTTCTTTTTTTCAGCGACAATTTCAGCATCAAGATATTTAATTAAATGTTGTCAAAATTAGATACATGACGCAAATAAGTACAGATCCAAATATAGACCAATGTGGTTATGTCGTATTAGAATTATAAACAAAAACATTTACAACTCACTAGAGAATGATATAAACACAAAGATTAGATAGACTTTCTATATTTATAGCACAGGGGCACTTATAAGGTGCCCAGGGACTGAACCCGACCGGTCCATTATACTGACGCCAACGAGTCATGCGTAATGCTGTCCCCTTAGTCCCGAGCTTTAGGTGGGAAGCCACTTCTACCAACTTAAAGTCTTTGGTTTGACCCGGCCGGGGTTCTAACCCACGACCTCCCGATCCGCAAGCCTACGTTTGAACTTTAGTTTGACATTGACATTTAAGCCAACGGTTATAAAATTTCTAACATCCGCCGATTCTTAATGATGCAAGTGAGACCGGTGTGTATTAGATGTGTTTCAAAAAAAAGGATCGATGTTCACTCCTAAGTATGCTTTCCATATTAATATGTAAAAATAAGAAAATATCCTAGCAAGACTACCACAGATATTTCAGTCTAAACTACCTCTAGACAAAGGCCAACAAGGTTAATGAAAATGTGACAAAAACCCAGAAACTACACATAACGTACAAAGACCGTCTCCAGATAACTGAAATACTGTTGGTGGGACGATAAACCCAATAAACAATAACTTACAAAAGAAAAAACAGCATCTGGTTTGTAGGGCGCTCCAAACTTGCACTTCCAAAAAAGTTTTGTTTTAACTCCCGATGCAGGTGCTTATTGTTAGTTGTGTCACTTTGACGGGATACTTTTATTTACACTGTTTGTTTGATAGAAAAACCGTCAGGAAGTGCGAGGTTGGAGCGCTCCACAAACCAGGTTTAAGCACCCCAGTTGGCCATTTTGCCGACTGACCGTTCCAAGGCGGTAACTGATGGTTTTTCTTTCTGTGTGTTATGTCTCGTCTCTGTGTTTTTTGTCACATTTACATTTACCTTGTCTGCCTTGGTCTGCAGGTAGATAAAATTTAAATATCTGTGAAAATTTTGATAGGACCTTTTCTTATTTACCTTTTTATCAAATAGCAAGTTCGTTTAAATATTGTCTCATTGTCCTGAGAGCAAACCCGATATGAATGACATGCATTAAGGTTTTGTCATCGAGGAGATTCTTTAGTGCATCTTTAGAACGTTCTTCTAATTAACGAAATGCACACTGGTTCTTGCGTGCGGCACTCCACTTAAATGCGAACAAGCAAAGAAATGCAAATCCATTTATTTTCGTGATGTTGAAACTCCAACATGCAAGTTGTCGGTTTGACAGTTGATCTGCAAGAGTGACATTGACCTTCAAGCTAGTCATCTTTTTCTTGAAGGCAAAACTTCATGCTAAATAAGGCTAATGTGTGTGTCAAAGTATCTTGGAAATCCTTTGGGTCGTTGTGGAATTAAAGAAGCATACTATTAGATATGCTAACCTTGGGCCTGCGAAGGCGACCATGGCTTTTTGAGTTAGCAATAAGGCAAATTCATAATAATTTAATATTTCTAAGATGGAGCGCAGAAGCCGTTGTGCCTGATTAAGGCGACCAACTTACAGATGCGATGTGATTCTAATATCACCCCGATCCAAAATTATATAAACAGTCTTTAATATGTTTGATCTGCTTTAAAAGTTCATGCAATGAGAAGAGCCTTAATTATAAGTAAAACACGCAGTTTAATTATTATTTCCACTTTAAAGTAAAGTTTATAAATATTTTATATCAATTTAATATATTGTAATGGAATTATAGAACGTGAAATGCATAACTCCTCTAACTGCTTAGCCTCTCACTGCGTGGGTTCGAATCCAGTTCGAGGCAAAGGATTTAGGGTCTTCCAGCTGAATTGCGGTGCGCCGGTGGTATTACCCTACATGTGTCTGGGGTCTTCCTCCACCAAAAGCTGGATGCTGCTATAATGATCATAAATGGTCGCTGCAATGTATTTCAAAACAGTTACAACAATAACACTACATAGTCCTGATTTTTGCGTCTTGCATTGGACAAATGTTTAACTTTCGCAATATTTAGGCTTTAACATTAATCTTATTATTATCTACATAGACCTTATCGCCGGCCATTGTCAATAACCATTCATTAGCGTGTCAAACCTGCCACAAGCGTCGCCATGGTTTCCGTATTTGTGTGTGGAAAAAATATAACCTTATGATATGATTAATGCCCGGTCTGATGAATATCTAAACATTGACTGACACTTTCTCCAACCTCAATTCACCAGACGGGTTTAACGCAGACTGAATCAATTTCCATGCATTAGCTGCCGTTTTGATATGAGATTATTTTGTTTCTTTGTTTATTGGGTTTATATCGTACCACCAACAGTATTTTAGTTATCTGGAGACGGTGTCCCATGAAGCAGATATGGTGCTGCCTTCACTGTGTAAAGCATGTTCGTTAATTGTGTTTATCGTCCCACCAACAGTATTTCAGGTATCTGGAGACGGTGTCCACTTGAAGCAGATATAGTGCTGCCTTCACTGTGTATAGCATGCCGTGAACACCTGGCATAATACCACACCCAGTCACATTATCCTGACACCGGGCCAACCAGTCGTGGAACTCCCCTTAAATTTGCTTGAGCGTTAGCAAGGGACCTATACCACTACCATTTTTAACGATATGAGATTATTGCTGAGATTTATTTATTTATATCTGATGTGTGGCTTCTGTACCAGTAGATGATAGTTGTTATTTTAAGATGAGAGCTATTAAGAGTTAAGAATGCGGACGCCTTCTGATAAAATATAAGCATATTTCAAAAATGATTATTTTATAAGTGTGTATTTAAACAAACTTACATTTTTGTAATTTTTTAAATATGCTAATAGTATTGTAAAATCGTTCAGTACGTCAATCAAGACTGTGTGGACTTTTCTTCAAAGTGAATCTTCATACCCAGAAACGATGTTAGACGTTTTATGAAAGTTCAGTTTGAAGTAACGTCCACCAGTAAGGACCGAGGCATTCATGTATAAGATTTTAAATGTCACTTTAAGATGACCCCATGGTGAATGATATATTTAACAGATAAATGTGTAGCGTTTTCGGTTTGCAATTTTCTTTTTTTTCTTCTTCTTCTTTTTTGTCTTTGTTGTTGTTGTTTGTTGCTTTTATTGTGTTTGTTGTTGTTGTTTTGTTTGCTGTTGTTGTTGTTGTTTGTTGTTGTTGTTTTCTCTGGGGAGGGGTATTGTTGTTTTTTTTCTTGTGAGTGTTTTTTGTTGTTGTTATTTTCTTGCTTTTTAGTTTGTTTTGTTTGTTGTTTTTTGGTTTATCCCAGGTACCTGTTCAAGGAGGTTTTACAATTTTGAGCTTTATTCACCGACTGGCAGTTGACCGTTAATTTACGCCAATGCCAAAAAAGACCTTGTCAGATCATACACTGAAATATATTTTGTTGTTGTTTTTTGAACAACATTTGTAGGAGGTGGACGTGTTGTTACAACATTGTATGTAAAAAATACTGATGTTTGTTTGTTTGCTGGGTTTATCGTCACTTGCATGTGAAAAACCTGTGTTCTGTGCCTTTTAGGAGTTTGGTATGTGTTAGAATACTTATAGGACTTTGTCATATATTCTTATTGTTTTCATTTTTACAACTGACTGGCTTGTGAATTCATTTGTCCTTTGCCTTTTCAAATCTTGTGTGGTGTAGAACTCTTATGACTTTATATTTTAATTAATTTTAGCAGATAAACTTTTATTTCTATTGGTTGACAAAGGCATATTTATGACGACTTTTAAGTTAGGAAACTTAAACTGTGCCGTGTTTTCGTCGACAATAAGATAACCGTTGGATCACATGAGATTGCCAAATGTTATGTCTAACGTATGTTAAACCCGAAATTTCCCAGCGGATGATAAGAAAACAGTGTGTAGTTGTTAGAATAAGTGACAATAGGAATATTATTCTTTTTGCTAAGACGTTTAATTCCCCCTGGGATACGATTTAGTGGAATAAATTGACTGCACCGATCTTGATGTCGTGCATTATTAATAACATGTTGTTTTGTTTTGTTTTCTTCTAAAATAGTTATATCTGTGGGTTTTACTAGTCAAATACAACTGAGTTATATAAATTGTTTTGTACATAAACATTAAATAGGTGTTCTTATCTCCTGCTATTGTTGTTCTAACTAATGTCAATCTTTCTCTTTAAAAAAAAAGTAAAATTTTGCCCAACCGCAAATAAGAATATATGAAAAGGTCCTGTCAAAATTTCCACAGATATTTATATTTAAACTACCTCTAGACAGCATGGTAAATATAAATGTAACAAAAAAAAAGAGACAAAGCGCTTCAACCACGCACTTCCTGAAGTTTTTTCTATCAAAGAAACAATATAAAAAAAATATCCCGTCAAAATAAAACAACTAACATTAAGCATCTACATCGGGAGTTAAAACAGATACAATGATCTCATATACATATTTAATATCCAGCAATAAGATATAATAATAACTATCAAAATATGTACAGTATGTACAGAAGATAAAAGCCTCGACAACCTAAATAATTAAAATGGCACTGCAAGTGATACAAATTTTATCAACAAATACGTTGTCAATATGTCTTGTTTTGTTTTAACAAATGAATATATTATAATGAATACATAGAGATTTTGAGACTAATGTTCCGTACTTTATGCTTTAAGAACTAATCTGAAAAGTGGCAGATTTGAAGCCACAGCGCAACTTATTGCGGGAGTTTTAAATTTCCTCAAAATATAAGTAATTTAAATCTACATAGACCTAATTCTTAATGAGTTCATATTTTAAACCGAACTACTTTTGTCGCAAATAACTAAGCTTTAACTGTTTCTCTTTTCTTATTTTCTATGTTTCACATTTTAAAGTACATGTACTTTGTACTTTAAAAATATAGCATAAAACGCAAGAGCAATATCTTGTCAATGCTGTAGTACACTTTTCTCTCCGAATGATTGTAAAAATATTCAGCAATTGTTACTATAGTTAGGCATTATTTAGAAGGTGCCCATGGGTAAATGTGTATTCTTTATGTTTAAAATTCGTATGAAATATCTAGGAATGCATAAAATTGCGATTGCATGCATTCTGCATAAAATCCTTAAGAAATATAACCTATATATAACTTGTGTATCACCATCGGCATAAAATGGAGGATAAAAGTATGGCTTTAACATAAGAATTAACTTTTACAATACTAAGCATAACTTAAGTTGGTTTTGTGTAGATATGAGATGAAAAGTGTAAGCCGTTCATGCATAAAGTAAGAGTCGCCAGCAAGATATGTATTCCTAGGAGCATTGCAAAATATGCAAAAATTGAAAAGACACAGTACCAAGGTATTCATATGCACGCCATATATAAAAGTGAGAACAAATCTGTGATGAGTCATTTAACAATAAGAGCAAAATCGACAGTTACTGCCTTGGAACGGTCAGTCGGCAATATGCTTAAACCGGTTTTACAGAGCTTTTACCTCGCACGTTCTGATGGGTTTCTCAAATGCAAGCAATAAAAAGAAAAAGTATAATATGTATTAATATTAAAAAAAACATCAATATAAGTCCTTTACTTAAGAAATCAAAAATTGTTGTTTGTTTTCAAGAAATAATATTCGCTGAAATTCTAAAGAATATTTTCATAAGGTCATCGTTATTGAGAAATGCAAGGTATATTTTAATGTACACAAGTCGCAATAATAATACTACTAATAATATAATGTCAATGACTTAGAAAATATATCATTCTTAATGCTGTTGATTTAAACTGTTACTGGCTCTTATTATAAGCTACCTCAAACCATGTTTCGTACTAAAACACGGAGGATTTTCTTTACTGATAACAATAAATGATAGAATACATTGTTTTACCATACCGGTCGCAGATGTTGATTGTCGGTATCATAATTGTATTTTATTATTTTTTTTAAATAAATCGCAGAAATGTTTTACAGCCAGTGTGTCCTGTGCCTTAATAATCTTAACAAGAATTAACTTTACCTCACACCGTGTAGTAATGATACATAAACTCGGGGAAACAGCTTGAATATCAGAGATTTATTTGTATTTTTATAATGCTCGCAGCTGGTAACATTTGGTTGTCATAGTACTTTAACAAAACAGTACATCAACAAGGCTTGCTCGTTTAGGTGTCAAAATAACATATTATTATTCACAAAAAATTTCCTCACTGATAAACTTTCTTTTATAAAGGTATATATTACCTCTTATCGATTTTCACTGAATATAGATGTTAAACTATGTGACCAGTTTAAACGCCCCAATCGGTTCATATTGCCGACTGACCGTTGCAAGGCGGTAACTGTCGGGTTTGCACCTTTTGTTAAATGACTCATCACATTTTTACATAAGGCTTACATACAAAAAACAGTTAAAGATTAGTTATATTGCAACAACATTGGTCCTGTGTGTTGTTGTGGTTGTTGTTGTTGTTTTTGTTTTGTTTTTATGTTTCAAACAAACAAGTCTGGCCTTATTTCCCATTTGTACCCAAAGTATTGAAAAGGTTATGTCTATAATCCTGGATTTGGGATTTTGAGAGCAGATATTGGTTCTTAGGATATCATCAGACATAATTCTAAGAGTTTGTAGTCTTACATGGTGGAAACATTAGGGCTTAAGTTAAAAATACTGCTGGCAAAAAAATAGCTTATCGCATAATATTGTAAGGGCAGGGAGAACTTTTGTATTCTGTATTTTTATATTATGGGGGAAAGTGCTTGTCTATACTTTGTGGTCTATTTTATTGTAGTTGTTACATTTGAAGTTGGTATCCAACACTCTGCCTGCATTTTATATATGTTAGAATATCAGTAAATAAAATCAATTCGGATTCAGGCAAAAAATAGACATCGATGTCACAGCGGATGACGTGGATGGACAAAAACATGAGCAGTCACATAGTTTTCTTGGTTTTAAAATAGCCAACTGTGCAGCGTGGCTCAGATAGCAAATAAATGTTTGTATCGACGATTGATGCGTTATGGTTTACTTTTTCGACAGGTGAAGAGCATTAATAAACGGCATTTTACGAGATCTTTTCACATAACAATAGTTTACAAAGATGTATAATGAAATTCAAACTGTCGGATGCCACTTTTAAATATCTGTAGAGAAATCATGTCAGCATAGTACGTAAGATATGTAAATTCACCAGCCTTTCCCTCACACACCGCTAAATTTAAATCAAAATAACCCTCCACAAATCCTTCCTTTGGCATAATGATACAGTTTGTAATCTCTAGAAATTGCACTCAGAATAAATCAACATTATTAATTATTTCTGAATAAATTTTTATTTCTAAATTGTAATTAAATATTATTCTCTCATCTTCATTAATTCTAAAAGCGAACAATTTACGTTTTCATTTTTCAAGGACGACTTAATTAATTAATAACGTGTCATGTTGTTATCTCCGAAAACTTTTAAATAAATCAAAAAATATTAAAGGTCGATTACGAAGCCTCCTAAATTATGGAAATCGGAGTCATTAATATTAATAAAAAAAATAAACTTCTTATTAGTCGTCCGTCTTAAAACGAACAACTTAATAACAAGTATAAATAAAGCGGTTGATATAACATATATTACATCCAAAGCCAATGGGTTAACGTGGCTTGACCTGATTGAAGCTTTAATTAAACTTTAATTGGAGAAATACTTCAACTGAAGAAATACTAGTAATACTTGTCATCTCTTGTCATTTATATTTTTAAACATAGATAGAGATCACATTCAATTAAGTAGCTAATTATACATTATTAATTATAATTCAGCAAACATCCTAAGAGCAGAGAACACATTTATCGTCGCCTTAAGATAAATCAATTTAATCTTCTTGCACATTCTATCTTCATGTACATGTTTTTGTTCTATATAGTTTTGCTGCCGAACTGTCTTATAAAATCAGTCGTTGTTCGTATTTCCATTAGTAGTCTACGTGTGTAATATGATTATAAAAATAAAAGAAGTAAGCAATGTCAGTTAACGGTTATCAACATTGATAGTTTCTTTGAATCACAAAACCTACTGCGCGAGCGTGAGGTAACACTTATGCCTTATATTTGATAACACACTAGTTTGTTATCGTAGTGTGTCGTCATTAAGTATGTGTAGTGTATATGCCATTTCCTGATCACTCTGTTGTCGCCGTTTTGTGCATTTTGTTGGACAATTTCATTTTAATGAAAAGAGAAAGAAACGTTTAGTCATGTTACAAACGAATTTTCTCCTTTTTATGGAAAATGGTTGAGTAAAGAATGGAACTGTTTTTGTGCGGATTCTCCCAAACCGAATTACCGAATGTCAAAGCCGACTGTTCATACTATAAAAAGAGCAAGGAGCATTGTTAACAAAAATAGCTGATGTTTTTGGTTGCGTGATAAATAGAATCTGATATTAGTGTTCATTAGATACTAAACTATTAAACTCGTCAGAGCCGTGTGTGTGTGTGTGTGTGTGTGTGTGTGTGTGTGTGTGTGTGTGTGTGTGTGTGTGTGTGTGTGTGTGTGTGTGTGTGTGTGTGTGTGTCTGTGTGTGTGTCTGTGTGTGTGTGTCTGTGTGTGTGTGTGTGTGTGTGTGTGTGTGTGTGTGTGTGTGTGTGTGTGTGTGTGTGTGTGTGTGTGTGTGTGTGTGTGTGTCTGTGTGTGTCTGTGTTGTAAGACAATATAAATAATATAATTCATAATTATACGAATATTTGACATGAACATAGAATATAATAAAGTTATGGTTTAGCCACAAGCATCAGAACGAAGCTTTGCCGTCCAAATTCATCATTTTCTTCATTGTATATCACTGATATATATATCACTATGAGTCGAGAAATCTAACAGTAAGTTCCTAGGGGTCTTAAATTATGTATCGGGTCAATACGAAGACTGTCTATTTCCCGTAAAAGCTGTGCTTTTTAAAGATTAACATCCATAACATTTGGCAAGTACCAAGTATTGGCACTAAACAGTAAAGGCGCGTATGTGTATCACGTGTTCACGCATACATCGTTGTTAAGGCACAGTTAGATAATTTACAGACCGAAATATTATTAATATATTTACCGACATATCAGGAGCCTCATTTGTTATTAGCTTATTGATCACTACAAAGTAAAGAAAGCAAAGATGCACAAAAATACGATTTAAGATATAAGTAAAACTGTGTTTTGTTGTGTGTGTTTTTCAATTTTTTAAAAAAAGGTATTTTGCTTAACGTTGAGTTTATTTATGAGCAATTGAACGGTGCATGATTGACAGGATGGTTAAAAATGATTGTGTTCTTGCAATATTACCTAAAGATTTCTTGAACTTAAAATCGCATAAAGTGTACACTCTTAAACATTCTGTTTAAATAACAAATCAGTTTGACCTTTTTTTTCATTATATAATACAAATCTCTTACGATTCTTTTCGTAGATATCACCATTTCGAATCAACCATAGTCCAGCGTAACAGTAATTGACACTTCTATTTACGCATCATCAACGAAACGATCTGGCCTAGACAGAAACCATTTATCTTAATGACACACCAACCTACTTCATTAAAGGTGGATTTTTCTTGGTTTTATTTTATTTATTGTCGCACTTTCCCAGCGACATCTATTTGTAATCGTTATTGAAAAAGACTTATGGATGGCGCCATGTTGTTTTATAAATAAGTGAAATGTGGCGCATTTGTGCACTAAATTTCGGTTATTTTTCAACTTTGGTGAATATGAGAATTATATTAATTTGTTGTTTAAAAGTTGCTACATAATTACCTGTTATTTGAAATTGTAATTTTTTCATAATTATGTGTATGTTAGGCAAAAATGATCCCTTCTTGAAGAGGACCTCGACGGTGACCTTTGATGTAAATTCTTGTTAAGACATACGAAGGGATATTCAAATCCGTCTAGGGACTTACAATCAGAATTGGAGTTGGTAAATAAATTTACCCAGTATGACGATTAGATTAATTGTTTAGAATTAGAATAAGCAAATAATGTCTAAAAGACTAATAAGAAATAAAAATAATCTTGATAATATTTGATCACAATATTTTCTATTTATTGATTTTTTAATGCATATTTAACATGTATCTTTTCCATGCTATTTTAGATAGAAAAAGAGACAGTTTAGAAACAGTAATATTATTTTATTGTGTTTTGTAAGGATGCTATTGCAATTTCAATGTTTAACTTCGTACTGTTAGTTAAAGATAGTATTCGACAGAGTGGCTACATTTTTTCGTTTTCTCATGCAACCAAATAGGCTGGCGTTATCTGAAAAGACCGCGACAATGCTATTTAGTGATACCCTTAATCCGTATGAAATGTAAGCATTACTACTAACTTTCATTTCAAAAAATGTATATCTTATCTGAGCTGCAGAGAGAGCTATTTTAACTAGGAAAACCACGTGACCACTTCCCTTTAAGACCATGTTATAGTATCATCTGCTTATCTGACGTCGATATCTAATTTTAGCCGAAGTTCACATTGTGCTTAAATATAAATTTTGAAATAATGCACATTGAATGCGATACTTGTATTGATTTGTACTGCCTAACAACTGATGTAATGTAATAAGCAGTCTTTACCTAAACTGGATTTTTTTGCGGCAAACATGCACAATACACCAGAATGGGGGTAAATTGTTGTTACATGTATATATAGGCAAACATACAAACAGCCGGGTACCACATTTAACGTTAAGTGAATAATTAAACAAGTAAAGTATATTTCAAATTTAAATATAGTTCACAGTGATACATCGTTTTTTATATATGTAAGATCAACGGAAGCTGCGGAACTTTAACGTTAATGGAATTTACAAACAGCATTGCATTTGCTCAATACAATGTATGTCATTAGAAGTAAATGTTCAAAACTTGCAAGCGGATTAAGCTCAAGGGCATGATCTCATAAGCAATAACTTGCTGCGTGAACTTGCACCGGAGTTAGCATTTCCTCTTAGTGTTCTCTTTAACAAATCATTGAAAATGGATGTCGATCCTTCTAATTGGCCCAGAGCTAATGTTTGTGTTGTATTCCATTTGACGAAAGCCCATCTTCTCTAACAATCGTCCAGTGCGACTACTATGTTCACTAGAAAAGGCTTTTAAAATACCTAATAATTTTATAATTATTTTCTTCGATTGAATACTATATTATCTTTTCATTCCGGATTTACATCATGTGACTGAACGATAACGTTTTTTTGTATACCATTTTGTAAATAAAACTAACCTGAAAAATAAAATAGAACCTGGAAAGGACACATAGCTGTATTTTTTAATTTCATTAAATTCTGTGATAAAGTTTGGAATATGGGGTCTTTCACATAAACTGGAGGCTGTGTGTATAAATCTGCTCTTCTGGTTTCAAAATTAACTAGCTGACCGATCTCAGTGTGTGGTACTCACAAGTGTAATCTCTTACCTTATCTGTATTAGAGCAGGTGTTCCCCATGGTTCAATATGAGGCCCACTTCTATTTTACTATACATTAATCATAATGTTGTTGATATCAAATAAAATATAAGACTGTTTTCTACTTGTTCATTGATTGACGTTAATTCCTCTTAATGCACCATTTATACTTTACAATGTTCTTGCTATGATCTCAATTTGCGCTGGCAATTTTTTAGTTAGTTTCAATTCCATAAATGGAATCTTTGACATTTTCAAACAAGAAACAATCTGTAAACGAAAATACTCTTTACAGGAATAACCAACCCATAAGACAAGTTCACACTTACAAACATTTTCTTCTTATTTCTATCTCAAATAAGTAAATAAGAAAAGGTCCTATCGAAATTTCCACAGATATTTAAATTTTATTTACCTGTAGACAAAGGCAAACAAGGTAAATGTAAATGTGACAAAAACACAGAGACGAGACATAACACACAAAAAGAGAAACCATCAGTTACCGCCTTTGAACGGTCAGCCGGTAAAAGTGCCAACTTGGGTGATCTTTCATGACACTATCACATTGAGCACATAAAAGTTAAAGCATTGAGTTGAATATGATAATTGTCATAACATGGCAAGTTTCAATTAGACTAAACAGCAAATGAAGCTGCAAGAGTAGTAATTAGACAGTAAATTAGTTTCTTTCGAACATATAGCCACAGAAACTTGCCGGGACTCATAGGAATTCAGAAGGCACATGCACATGTGAATTTTATGTATAAAATGCTTCATGTTCTTTCCCATATTTTCTTAACGAACTGATTCCTGCTAGGGTTGGACAAGCATCCCGTCATAATATTCGTTATGTAACAAACATATAAAAAATCCAACGTAACTCAAATTCGGTTAATTACTCATTTTTGATATCAACGATGAGACAATGGATCAGTCTTTCATACGAAAATTGTTCTTCGTTTTCGCTCTTTCAGCTTTTAAAAAGTTAATTAATTTCGATAGTAAAGAAACCAAAAGATGTATTTTATTGTCAGCGGAACTGCTAACATCTGTATGAAGTTAAAACCACGGACAGTTATCTTAATATAACATTATATTAATATTCAGTTATCTTACTAAAAGGTATCATTGCTATGGCAGATTTTGCTTGTCATGATATTGATAAATAAATTAAGTTTATATTTAAGAAAAAGACACATTATATGCATATTTTAATTATGTTTGTCAATTATGAAAGCATTTTGAATATATGAAAGAAATCTTTCTAAAACAAGAACGAATAATCAATTTAAATGCACGCGCTTAATGTTAGTAGCACCATACATACGTACTAATTCAATGGCCCGAAACCTTGAACATAACTAAGTTTGACATTTGACCTTGTTTAAGTTTATATGGATTTTGTTGTTGTCAAACATGAAATAGAATATATTATGACAAAGCCCGGTGAGCATTGCAACATATACATGAAAAAAAATGGCACAGGACAAAGGTATTCACATGCAAGCCAAATGTAAAAAAACAAATATGAGATGAGTTATTTAACAAAAAGGGCAAACCCGACAGTTACCACCTTGGAATGGTCAGTCGGCAATATGCACCGACTGGGGTGCTTAAACCGGTTTTACAGAGCTCTTACCTCGCACTTCCTGGTGGGTTTCTCAAATGCAAGCAATGAAGAAAAATGTCGCTCCATTTGAACAAATATCCAAGCGCTGGCGTTTTGTTTGATAAGTTATGATGAAAGTACTTGTTGATCAACTTGTTGATAGTAAATGATATTAACTTTTTGAATCAAGAATAAACGATGACCAAAGAAGAGAGAAGAACAAACAGTTGTAGCATCCTGTTCATGTGAAGCTGGAATTAAGGAACCAAAGAAGTTTCGCCTGCATGTACAGTTTTAAGAAAAACACAGCACAGATAGCAATTGCAGATGACAGTCTTCTTTCCGGCAATTTATAAGATAAAATATACTGTTATATTGTCGTATTATGCGGAATAAGCATGAATTAGTACTTTTAAAGACAGAACCGGAGTATGTGTTGCTTTACTGGAAAAAAAACTATGATAAATGAGCTAATTTGTCGTTATCGCATTTCGTCAGTGTGTAAGAACATATTAAGAAATGTTGATACATCGCTGTATATATGGAAACAGATCAAATCTTGATTAATTCACTGTTCTACATTGAATTTACGTTGAAGAAAATATAGAAAAAATAGCAGTTCAAAGAAAGGATTTTTCATCCGCATTCGTCTACAAATTGAACGAGTAATAATCCTTTACCATTTTGAATATAGGATTTAAATTGATTGTTAGATAAAGCATCATTTATCAAAGCAACCCAATTTTTAGATAAAGCCAAAATGTATCATTTTGAAAAAAAACATGGTATTATAATAAGAAATCGTTTGAATTATTGAAACATTACATTATTGTATTATATCCATTTCTCTTAATTAATGATACTATCTTACCTTAAATATGAACTTGTTTTTCAACCTTTGTATCTTATCTAGTAGGGCGTTCCTGAAAGATTAACATCCCGTTTCTCAATCATACACAGGAGACTGATGCAAAAGATAGGTAGCAGCTAGTAAACTACTGATTTTTATTCTTTCTTATCAGGCTTACATATAACATCGTAATATATATATTTAATAGAACTAGTTAAAATATATATTTACGAAAATATTTACAAAACATGTAAATCTTTCTTTTAGACGAATAAACATCATATTTGGTTTTGTACCCTTAACTTAATTATAATTTTGGTATTGTCGATTTCTTGCTAAATGCCCTTTTAATAATAGTTTCTCGCTTACTTGAAAATGCCTATATTGTCTCTTTCAAGAGTCGTATAAGGCTTACAGTAAAATAACTTTCATAAATGACCAAATCTATTTATAACTATTTTGAAGTAAGGTATAAGATTTTCTTAGTGTCGAAACACAGTGATACGTGTTCATTACCCTGGCTGCTTAAAGGCGTGATAAGACTGTGTTGCAACTTTTTGAATTAATGCGATTGCAAATAAGACGACCTGGCCTAGCAACGCAACCAGCAGAGCGTCGGTTCCAACTACGAGAAGGGCCCGGGTTTGATACCTTGTCGCGACATACCAAAGGTCGTTGAAATGTGAGTGTTATAGCTTCTTTGCTAAAGCTTAAGCCAATTTAACCGTAGTTTCTCGACTTGTTTGCCCGGTGTAACGATAATGTGACAGGGTGTGTTATTAAGCAAGGGGCTCACGGCATGCTATACACAATGAACGCAGCACTATATTCGATTCAAGTGGACACCGTTTCCAGATAACTAAAATACAGTTGGTTGAACGATAAACCCCATCAACAAACATGCTATATACAATGAAGGCAGCACGATATCTTCTTCAAGTGGACACTGTCTCCATATAACTTAAATACTGTTGGTAGGACGATAAACCCAATTAACAAACATGCTATACATATTGACGGCAGCACTTTATCTGCTTCAAGTGACAAGGTTTCCAGATAACTACAATAATGTTGGTGGGACGATAAACCCAATTAACAAACATGCTATACACATTGACGGCAGCACTTTATCTGCTTCAAGTGGACACCGTCTCCAGATAACTACAATAATGTTGGTAGGACGATAAACCCAATAAATAAATATGCTTTACACATTGACGGCAGTACTTTATCTGCTTCAAGTGGACACGGTTACCAGATAGCTACAATACTGTTGGTGGGACGATAATCCCAATAAATTAACATGCTTTACACATTGACGGCAGCACAATATCTGATTCAACTGGACACCATTTCCAAATTACTGGAATACTAAACAAACATGCTACACATATTGAAGGCAGCACTATATCTGCTTCAGGTGAACGCCGTTTCCAGATAACTGAATTACTGTTGGTAGGACAATAAACCCAATAAACAAACATGCTATACATAGTGAAGACAGCACTATATCTGCTTCAAAAGGACTCCGTTTCCAAATAACTGAAACAATGTTGGTGGGACAATGAACCTAATAACACAAACAAATAAGACGATTAATTTCCTTTGCTAATTACGTGCTACAAGTTTTGTTGACACGCACTTTGTAACTTTTGACAAAAAATCGCCGTGCAGGTTAAACTTAGCCGTAACTCCAATTTTGTTGTTTTTCGAATTTAGAAAAAAATAATTAGTGAAAAGTGCATTCGTCTTAAATATTTGTTTTGCTGTTTCCACAAAAATGTAAAAGTAGCATTGTATTTTCGTTAAATGCCAATAAATCTCTGTTCTAAGGAACCTTCCCACACGTTTAAGCACTAATTTGCTCTTGTAGACATTATTTGTTTGTTTTCCTCTTGAAGAATCTTGTTGCATCTTATTATACTTATAACCAATTATAAATCAACTTCTGGGTTGACAGCACGTCTAAAATTAATAATTCTACAAAAGTGAATACATTGGATAGGATTTTTTTTGCCACGAATATAATTGGTATGTCATAACAGTTCTGTTTCATCAATTAGTGACTCTTTCTTGCAGATAATTGAATGACAACAATAACAACTAACCGCACGATTAACTAACGGTACTCTAATGTGCTCGCAGACAGCTATTTTATATGTATTATATTTCTATTCAAGTACCTACAAGCAATATCACTAACAACAATAAATGCAATTTTGTCTTACGTAGACAGAACTTTACACAAATATTGCTTCCATCCATTATGTTGCAAGGCTATCCATAAGTTTCATGTGCCACAGGGGAGTTAAGATAAATAATAAATTGAATGTTTGTAATTAAAATTGTAATTAAGTAGATAAACTGTGTCTTGTATGCTGAACGCCCTCCATTGACCTTTGTGTATCTTGTGTTTATGATGATGGATATTTATAGAAAACCAAAGAAATTTTGCAAAAGAAAGGAACCAGCGAAAAAAGATATTTGCTAAGCGAGTGTCGTTCAAATATGACTTTTGACTGATAGTAAGTAAGAATGCAAGGAAGTGAACACACCTTTGGTATACTAAGATTCAACTATCCATATGGATCCGAGTGATTCCGATTTATGTTTTTGGTTCAATAACTAGCATTGAGGACATATAATATGATATAGTATGAAATGATTCAAATATAATATAATATCAGATCAGATCATATCATAAAATATGATTTAATATAACATAGCAAAATATAACATAACTTAATATAATATAAGTATTAGTATGTTAGTGATATGATACAAAGTAATATATATGTCTGTAACAATCTTAGATGAATTAACACGTTCAATCCAGCTCAAGTGTTCGTCTTATTTTTACAAAAATAATTGTACAGCTTTTAATACACCGATTTCTCAATAAATATTTTGTCAAGGGAGGCTGTGGGAACTGAAAAAAAAACTTATCACAAATAATATTTCAATCCGTCTCATTTTCACATTAACAAAATGAAGGTATATGTTCCATATGGTATTGTATTTATTTATTCTTCTATTTCAATAAGATTACGTCTTGGCAAAACGTATGTTGGCATGTTTGTAAGCTGTTTTTCGACATGGGTTTCACAAAAGTTGCCATTTACTACAAACATTTATCTAACAAGTTCAGAAAAGGTAATAGCGAGCCTATGGAAATGGGTGTGATTCCAAGTATGGATATAAAATATATAAAAAATAAAGAATTTACTAATACAAACGTAGCAGCTTATCACCGTCAGCAACACTGTATCATGTAGAAAAAATAAGAACTAGAGAGAAAAGACAACTTCTTTCCCATTTCTCTCCAAAGACTACCCTATGTTTAAAGAGAAAATAACGCATTGTGGGTATTCTCTTTGACGTAACCCGAAGGTTCTGCACTTTCATCATCATTTAAAAATGTTTTAGGGATCTGTTAGTAAACATACCCTTATAAAACTACGCCCAATTATTAAGTTTAATTGAATTTTAAAAAGCATAGTGTACTTGTTCATACAATTTTACAAGACTACATCGACAAAGATAGGTAACTATATGTCGGCATCAGAAAGTTAATAATATTAATTAGACTTTGTGATTTTTTTTTTCTGAATAAGTAAATTTGCTTTTTTTTCTTTCAAATGTGTCTTACAGTTGTGTTTTAACATTATCTTTCAAAATGAAACAGTGGTTTGACGTTTTGTTTACTTCGATTTAAATCTATTTGTTTTGCTCTTAAAGATAACATCTTGAATCCGCTATCAATCATGAGGCAGTTTTATTATAAACTGCTCTTAAATTATGACATTTCCTATATATCTACATTTTAAATTCCATATAGATAAAATGCTTCTGCCGGCAAAAGTACATTAAGAAACTATTGCAATTTGACATTAATGTAAATGCTACAGTATTGCTTTGTTTCCAATTTATTTTCTCAATTTCCAACCATTTTGGCAGTAAAGATTTTTTCATTTTTTAAAAAAGCTTATGTTAAAATGTGCTTAGAAATGTACTATTTTATTAATGGTATTTAATAGGGGCTTATGTATTTTATAATTGTTTTACCCCGTTGAATGTTAATGTCGTCTCTGTGAAAAGACAATGTTCAAAAAGAAATTGCAATAGAACTGACACGAGCCCACGTAAATGCAATGATCTCAAATATTACAACGACCTTGAGGGTTGTCCTGAAATATGGTATAAGAGACATACCTTTGAAATAAGATGTTAACGTTTGTTTAAGCACCTCCGTCGGCCTATATTGCCGACTGACCGTTCCAAGGCGGTGACTGTCGGGTTTGCTCTTTTCGTTAAATAGCTCATCACAATTTGTTCTTACTTTTCACTAGGTTTACATGTGAAATACCTTTGTCATGTGCCTTTTCGGAGTTTGGTATATATTGCAATACTCATAGGACTTTGTCATATATTCGTATTAATACAATTCAAAATTGCAAAAGCGATGGTGAGAATATATATCATGAGACATCATAATAAGGATCATCGTTAAAACATTTCTTAAATATTAATTTTCCCTAATTGGTTGTCCAATGTCTGTCTGTTTAAAGGTGAAGGTTGATTAATATAAGATGGTTGTACGTTTAAATATAAAGCACGACGACACGTCATCCAGTGTCATCCAGTGTCTGTCTGTTTAAAGGTGAAGGTTAATAAATACTACCTGGCTGTATGCTTAAATGCTAAGCACGACGACACGTCATCCAGTGTCTGTCTGTTTAAAGGTGATGGTTTATTAATATTACCTGGTTGTATGCTTAAAATGCTAAGCACGACGACACGCCATCCAGTGTCTGTCTGTTTAAAGGTGAAGGTTCATTAATATTACCAGGTTGTATGCTTAAATGCTAAGCACGACGACACGCTATCCAGTTTCTGTCTGTTTAAAGGTGAAGGTTGATTAATATTACCTGGTTGTATGCTTAAATGCTAAGCACGACGACACGCCATCCAGTGTCTGTCTGTTAAAGGTAAAGGTCGATTGGAGTAAGGTATGGATGAGCCACCAAACTAGAACGGACGGACGGACAGTTTGCTCCTCTTCAGAGGCATTATACTATTTAAAGGACTTTTGTTTTGCTTTAAGAGGTGTGTTTTCTGTTTTCTTGTTTTCTTTTTGCCATATTCTATTTCCTTATTACAACGTAGTACAAAATCTCTAGGAAAGCTTCATTAAAATTCACGCTTTTCGTTGTAGGCATCAGTTGTACGATCTTGAATCGGAAATTGCTTAGTGTCTTGCTGTGATTTTCTTGTGCCAGATTTCATGATAAAGTTTGAAGGAACTATTTCGTGAATAATTAAATTGATTCATTTTCTTCGATTTTATCTATTAATACAAAAGAAACATATTTGACAATGTCTTATTATCACAATTCCGTTCAAGGTAGTAGCAACTGCCTTATATATATTCAGACCTTATTTGACGTCGATAAATTGGAACTACTAGTACCTACTAATTTTGAATTAAATAAAGAAGCTACAATTATTTACAATCCGTGTATGTAGATTTTATATATTATGGAAGACAGTATGTTTAACATCTAAGAACAAACGTTGCATACAAAACACAAGGGCTGAGAATGTTTCACAAAATGTATGCGAATAAAGTTATTTAATATAAATAAATTTAACAAATTTAAAAACAGTATGTTTAATCAATGAAATGCATTTCTTCAATCCCAGAAAATAAGAGCTGGACCAAAGTATAGTTTTCATTAACATTATGCCCTTTCAGTCTTTGAAAATATTTGGTAATAACAAATCCATACACAGATTTAATAATCTAAAACATGATATTTATGTGTTTTTGTGCAATGCAATTCAAAGAAATGCAAGACAATGAGGTACTCTGAGCAGTGTTGGATGATATTTAGAAGCTTTAAACAGTTCTCTGTTTTTTTTGTAACCTACATAGATAAGTTTGTTTTATACCTCAAAAGGATCTTTAAACAGGGGTTAACAAACGCAAACTGGAAATCCTTTACCTTTCTTGCAAACATTCCATTATAATCAAACGTATCTTATTACAAAATTCAATATTTCATTTTAATGTTTCATTTTAAACATCACAGAAAAAAGATTATCATTTTTATTTTCTATTGCTAAAGAACAAAAGAAAAACAATTTGAATTATTACAAGTTAAATCTCTCTTAACAGCAACAACCCCATACACTGTTATTATCCAATACGTTTTAAGAACGTCTTTACCTCTGAGCAGCAACACCTCTGAGTAAAGACAAACAGCTATACAATTGTTTTCAGAGGCATTTATAATCTCTGCTGGGCATACCAAACGCCTTATTTAAAAAGATTCATAACTCTGTACACTAATAAGGAACCTTACGTTATACGTCATCGTTAGAACTATTTTCTTTCAAACCAATCTGTCATTCGGAAATTTTCGATTGCCCCTGATTCTTCCAGACCCATTTGGTGATATGGTGGGAGTTTTCTTGTTTGTATAACTAGATTTTTACCAGTTTACCACCGATGCAGATGCTTGCTGTTAGTGGTCTCACTTTGATGGGCTATTTTTATTTACACTGTTTGCTTGCAAGATATGACTGGGTGTTGTATTATGGCAGGTGTTCACGGTATGCTGTACACAGTGAAGGCAGCACAGTATCTGCTTCAAGTGGGCACTGTCTCCAGATAACATAAATACTGTTGGTGGGACAATAAACCCAATAAACAAACAAACCTTTAAACATGTACATTGTATGTGATACAACATCAGATTCAGTCTATATGTATTTCTTTTCTTGTGTATGTGGTCTCTTACTTTTTTCATTTATATTTATAATTGACTGCATATTCATATTTTGTTGATTCATAAGTTGCAATATTTTATTTCTCTTTCTATGTAAGTAGGAAAATAAGAAAAGCTCCTATAAGAATTACCACAGCCATTTGAATGTAAAATACCTCTAGGAAATCGGGGTAAATAAAAATGTGACAAAAACGCAGAAACGAGACAAAACACACAAAAAGTAAAGCCAGCAGTTACCGCCTTGGAACGGTTAGTCGGCAAAAGGACCAACATGGGTGCTTAAATGTGGTTTGTGGAGCACTCCAATCTGCACTTCCTGGAGGTTTTTCTATCAAACAGGATAAATAAATATATCAAGTCAAATCTTAATAGTACAAATTCATCCAAAACTGTCGTGAAAACATTGAGTTTATTCTACCGTGAATATTAAACAGAATATAAGTAAACAAGTTATATAAATGATAATAAATCTTCACAATGAAAAATTAGGAAAAATATTGGATATGTCTGGTCCTAACATTGTTAAGCTATATCCATGTTTTGGTGTGTTTTTTAAACTTTTTTAGATTCTCAGTTCGTCAACATTATAGACACAAAAACAACTTTAAGTACACTACTGATACACGTGTATGTAACAGCGTGTCTGGAATTAGGACAAACACTATGAATAACAAATATCATATCAATATGTGATTTATTAAATACCGGAATGTTGGTTCTGAATGTCCCTGTTGTTGCTTCTTTTACTTTTTATTTTCCTTATTTGTTAACATTAAAGGAAAAGAAACAATTTTATGTACACTACTAGTACTTAAATGGGAAAACAATAATATAACAACAAATATTAAATCAATAAACGATTTATCATATACAGACATTTGTGCATTTTGGTTCTGCATGCTTGAAGTCAAGGAAAGAAAAACACATTAAGTAAATTTAAATAGAGGGGATGATTTTTGCCTTTAACAAATATGCGTATTGCAATATAACGCTTTGAATATTACATTTATATAAATATCAAGTCATTATCATTTTTCCTTTAATATTTATATTTTCCTCGAACAAAAATAGTTTTATGTCATTTGAATGGGGAAAAAAAGAAAAGGTCCTATGATAATTAGCACAGCTATTAAAATTTGAAAAACCACTAGACAACGACATACACAGTGAAAAATGGTTGACATGGTGCGGCATCAGGTTGTCTAGTTTCAAACGTTATTTTTACATCGGCGTGTCTGTTATATACTGTGGTATGATTTAATTTCGCTGGCACGAAATTTCGCGCAATCGCGGAAATAGACTGTTTCGCGCGGGCGTAAATTCGCGCAAATAATAATAAAAACATATTATAATCGATAATTGACTGACCCATTAACAATGCTGTTTATTTGAACACTCAAGCAAATCGCGTGTCAGTTGGCCTCTGTCAGTTACCACTTCCTTTGTAACTAGTAGTCAATTATCGGACCGCTGTTTATTCGGAGCCGCTTATTGACAAGGGACCCGTTTGATTCGGACATAAGCACGTTTCGGATACGTATGTGGAACTATATGGTTAAATATTACCTTAGGTTTTAAATTCGCGCACTGGCCTGAGTTCGAAATACGCGAAAATTAAGCCATCTCTAAAAACAATGATACCACGTACGTCAAGCGGACGTCTTCCACGCTTCCATACGGCTCTTGTTGCTGCTGTTGGTGTTTTTCTAATTCCTTATGACACTTATTCAGATTCTCCCCGTAGATAACCCATCCATTTGCATCATTGATCATTCGTTAGGTGATATCTTCCATCTTTGTTTTACTTTCAATGGCATGACATTAAATATTAAAAATAGACATTATGTACATTTCGCCCATAATCTGTCAATAGTTATTAAGCTTTAGAATTAAAGTGACGATATACTGACTGTCGTGTCTGTTTACTATGTCAGTCAAATATACATACCATAGGTATTAACAATATTGGATTATTGGTATTTCAGTGATATAGCATTACATCTTGAAATAACATCCTATTTGCCCTTACATATGTTGATAGTTTTTTATTACTAGCTATTTTGTCTGTATATAAGCTCATTGTAGCTGTTTTAACTCCCGATGCAGGTGCTTACTGTTTGTTGTTTCACTTTGACGGGATATTTTAATTTACCCTGTTTGTTTGATAGAAAAACCTTCAGGAAGTGCGAGGTTGGAGCGCTCCACAATCCAGATTTAAGCAGACTGATCGTTCCAAGGCGGAAACTGCTGGTGTTTCTTTTTGAGTGTTATGTCTCGTCTATGTGATTTGTCACATTTTTATTACCCTGTTTGCTTTTATCTAGATTAGATAATGTAGATAAGATTTAAATATTTGTGGAAATTTTGATAGTGCCATTTCTTATTTACCTATTCACATATTAAATATGATGCAAAAACTCAATTATTCACTTCTTTTTGTAAAATAACTCATTAAAGATTTGTTCTTACTTTTACATTTGGCTTTCATGTGAATATCTTTGTCATATGCCTTTTCAGGGTTTGGTATATGGAGCAATGACTATGTCCTATATATTCTTAGTAGGATATTTGCTGATTGATGATGATGATGATGATGTTGATTTTACCATTTAACCATTTAGCTGCTCGTAACACTTTTCAATATCATTAACATACTCCACCCTAAAGTTGCTTCCAGGAATTAAAGGCTTACGATAAAGCCAATCATTTTCCACGCCACTTGTAAAGTATACGTCTATTCGAACTAATAAATGAGAAAAAAATATATGCTTCATTTAAAAGGATTAGTTTTAAAATTCATTCTTTTCCGAATACCGGCCGCAATAGCTCAATTGGTAGAGCGTCGGCATGCGGATCGGGAGGTCGCGGGTTAAAGCGTAGTGGCTCTCCTCCTAACGCTCGGGGCTAAGGGGACAGCATTACGCCTGACTCGCACCTCATAAGTGCCCATGTGCTTTAATGATAGAAATGTCGCTGCACAGTATCGGCAAAAATGTCGGCAAATCCCAATCCCATCCCACTTCAGCCTTAAGAATTGGGATTTTATAATGATTCGCCTACATTTATTTTTCAGGCTAGAGGTATTGACAGTGTTGATCCAGTGATGTGCAAAATAACTCAAAGCAGTTACATAATTCAATGTTATGTGACAAGAACAAAAAGGGGGTGCCCGTGGCCAAGGGGTTAGAGTCGCTGACTTGAAACTCCTCAGTCCCTTACCGCGTCG
The DNA here is from genome assembly GCA_007844125.1 of Sinonovacula constricta. NCBI lineage: Eukaryota > Metazoa > Mollusca > Bivalvia > Cardiida > Solecurtidae > Sinonovacula > Sinonovacula constricta. The sequence continues at coordinate 6,459,506 of CM017573.1, forward strand.
GTTCGGGTCCCGGGCGAGAACTTTCATGCGGGGAAATTTTCGAGCTTACCTGCGGTGCGACGGCGGTTCTATCCAGACGTAAGTCTGGGGTCTTCCTACACCAATAATTAGCTGGACGTCGCCAACACGACCATTATTGTGTCGACGTGATGTAACAACAAACAAGCAAACAAGAACAAAAAACAACAGAATATATATTCTGAATATGAAGGCAATTTAAATTAAACTTAATTACCAATGCTTTACATTTGTTTTGCTGACATATTAAATGCGCAATATGAGATTGTTGCTTGGTGAATTCGGTTCGTTTGTTTTTTATCAGATTTAGTAATTACCTATTACAGGTAGTACACGTATGTTTGTTGGAAACAAACAACAACAAAACTCCAGAGCCTTATTGTTTTATGCTGAAATATTTCAGTAGTAAAAATTGGCCATCGGCGAAAAACAATCGGTGTGGTATAAACTAACCACGTACCTTAAGGAATGCTGACAGCTACGGGCCAACAGCAAATCAAGGAAAAGTTAATGATTACTTTATCGTTTTTATCCTAACTACTTCTGAAATTGCAAAGTAGTGTCTGTTCATAAAGGATAATTTAAAGTTAATTTAAGACACATATTACCTACTCACATATGTACAACTTCTTCTGCTTAGCAAATTAGATTCCATACTTGTTGAATGCTTATGTGTATCACCCTGTCATAATGTGAAATTCAAGTCTCCCACAATACGCTTAGAATACTTACGTAAATTTTGAGGGCGTACTTCATACGTCCACTTTAAAGGTCGAGTATCTCATTCGAGTTCTGTGGATGATTCAATGCGTAAAAATAGTAGTGGACGCATGTATTCGTTGTTACTTATATAACTCGTGACTATATAAAGGACATATTTACGTCCTTCACTGGTTAAAGCCAGGTTTTTCCTCGATTGTTTACGAAATACCTAAGGGAATGACCGCGGTTGTTTTTACATCGGCTTAATGACGCGTCAAAGGGATACGTGATTGTCACTGTGCTGATAAACAACAAAATGGCTGACATCAGTGACAGTCCCTATAACATTTGTACTGGGATACTGTTATGTAGATTTTTATGATAACATTAAAATAGCCCCGCGCGTTAGGAGGGAAGCCACTTCTACCAACTTTAAAGTCTTTGGTTTGACCCGTCCGTGAATTAAACTCGCGACATCCCGGAACTGGATAAAGGTATTTAACATGCAAACCAAGAGAAAAGTAAGAACAAATCTGTGATGAATCATTAAATAAAAAAGATAATGCTCAACTGTTACCACCTTGGAACGGTCATTTGGCAAAACGGATCGACTTGGATGCTTAAACCGGTTTGACAGAGCTCTAACCTTGTGAATGGTGAATTAAATGCAAGAAATAAAAAGAAATGCGACCTATTTTCTTTTCTCCGATAAGTTATGATATCAGCTAAAGAAAGTAGTAACGTATTTAAAAAATAATGTCAACATGGTTTTAGAAGAGAGAGTATACTTCAACGCGTTCTTGTAACTTCTATACGTACAAATGCAAGAGCAAGCTAAAGGAACATAACAATACTCAGCAGAACGTAACGTGAAGTTGCAGAAATATATTTTTATTCATGTTACTGCGAAAAAAATAATTGTGTATGAGAACAAAGCAGATTTAACAACTAGATGTCCTTCTGCGTGTATGTGCGTGCGTGCGTGCGTGCGTGTGTGTGTGTGTGGGCGCGCGTGTAGGTGCACATGCTTGCGTGCGTGTGTCCAACAACAACAGTTTGTTGTTAATATATAATTGATGTTTAAGGTAAAGAATCACGTGTTTCGTCCTTTTCGAAAATAGATGTTGATGTGACATTAAAATAGATATATTTGTCAAAGCTACGCACGAAGTTCTAACTTCTAAATAAAACAAAGTATTATCTTTTAAGTCATTATTATCCATAATTAAGTTTCGATCATTAATAACCTTAATTATCCATAATAATACTAAATTGCTTTAGTTGAAGAATATTGATGTGTTTTCTCGGAATATTAATCATGGCGTAGGCTTTATTAAAGTCCCTAATATATTTGTGTTTGTAGGATATGAATACAAGTGCAATTTGCTAAAAAATGACTTGTGCATTTTGAAAGACCATACTATATGTCGGTTTGTGGGCTATGCATTTAAGGCAAGATGTTTATTATGCCTGAAGCTTTCTTTTAATCCATAATGTATGTTTATTTGTAGGATTTGAATTAAAGTGCTACTTGCTAATAATGGCGTATGTTTTCTTTAAGTCGACAATATGTCTATGAATGAAGGGCAAATTGATCATAATGGCTGAGTTCTTTTAATCCGTTATGTATGTTTGTTTGTAGGCTTTGAGTTAAAGTGTTTCTTGCTTATAATGGCTGAGTCTATTTAAAGTCCACAATATATGTCTGCTGTAGTCCATATATAGACTGCCTTAGCTAGTAATTTAAACAAACACGAAAACTTTACAAGTATGTATAAAGTAGATACTGTATCCTCACGATATCATATCGAATTTATATTCAAATAAATGCATTTAAGTTTCCCTATGATTTGTCGAAATGTTTCAAATCAGACTGGCAAAAACTAAAATGAGCTTGTTAATAATTCCTAACTTAAACTCCTTAAATTGAACATAAAAATGGCGTAAAACAGTGACACATATATCAATTCTTTGAAGATTTTCTCTTATTTGAACCTACTTTAAAATATCTATGTCATCCACTTACTTTCGCAACTATTGCTTAATATCCTGAGCAGCGGTACTTTAGTCAATTGAGTTAAAGGATAATTTAGCAGTTAACAAAAATGCCCTATCCCATTGGTATCTCAGGCTAAGTGGCTTTAAACTGATAAATATACATAAATGGTAAAGTACCTTTAGGGAGATTAGTTTCAACTCTTTTTTACTGAAAAATTTTCTTCCAAATTGTGCTTTCATGCAAAATGTTTTACCGTAAGGCGTTTATCTAAAGTACGTTTTGTTCCTCTATATAGGTAGGAACAAGCTTTATAACGTGATTGATAAAATCGCTGTTTTATATCTGAGTCGTACTTTCTGGTTCAGAAAAATGTTCTTTCAAATGAGATTAATGTATAAAACCCAGTAATAAGAAATGCGTTTGGGGAAATCATGTACTTAAACTTGAATTTCATTTAGAACTTTGGTATAATAAATTCTTTCCAAATTATGAAGCATAATGGCATTGATAAATTTATTTCGTGGGAAATAAGGTTAATGTTATAATAGCGATGATTTCAAGAATAAGAATATTTGACAAGGTCCTATTAGCATTGCCACATATACCAAGCCCTGAAAAGGCAAAGGACAAAGGTATGCATCAAGAGCAATTTGTAACAAAGATTCTTCTTATTAATGGTGTTGTTGATTAAAATATTATGACTATAAAGTTAAAGGCATTGAAACTAAACTTGGATGTCTGAATTCTTACTGTGATCAAAGTAGGAGGTTCATGTGTTGGGGAAGGAAATGGTCCATGGGGTGGGTCTAGCCGGCTTGACACAGCCTCATGCTGTAGTGGTATTAGCACAGGGGTGGGGATAAGAGATCAACTGACCAATGGCAGTACAGAAACCCCATGTGCATCAAGTAGACTTACTGTTGTAAGAACGTCCCCTTCCCCTATGACACATATGTTTATAATAAACTTATCAAGTGTTGAGCTGTGATCATGGTAATATTTTGGAGAGGTGGCTTATGGCGTGGAACCCTAAAGACTAAAGAAGGCTTTAAAATATATCATCAAAATGTCAAATGCATGCATAGGAACATACAAGAACTTTTAAGAATGGATGTCATTAGACTATTGCGATATATTATCAAAGTTCATATCATTTTTCTATAGGGATAAGTTTGTGGACTGTTAAATTCTTTAGTGGTTTGTTATCCAATGTATATTGTTAACCTATCGTGCGAGTCATGTAGCTATCGTTTTATTCAATTACGCCAAAATATTTGTTGGGTCGTTCTGGTTCTCAATAAAAGGATGGTTTTATGATTGATGGCGATTCCCCTGGAGCATTGTTATTCTTTGAGAAAACGAAATAACCAGGGATATCACGGTTATCAAAGAGCCCGATTTCAAAGGTTGTGAAACATTAATAAAATATTATAATATTTATATGAAACATCTACTTAATCTTTTTTCGTGTGGTCTTATCAAAGAAAATGTCAGCGCTTAACCATTTTTTTTCCAAATAGATCGTGTTTTTTTTTTCATTGCTTGCATTTGACGAACTCCCTTAGGAAGTGCTATGTTAGAGCTCTGTAAAACTGCTTTAAGCACGCCAGTCGGTCCCTTTTGCGGTAAATGTTGGGTTTGCCCTCTTTGTTAAATGAATCATCACAGATTTGTTTTTATTTTATATTTGGTTGGCATGCAGCTTTGTCCTGTGTCTTTTCAAATTCAGGTATGTGTTGCAATGCTCACCGGAACTTTCCATATATTCTTATTGTTAAAACTAAGATTCAATTTTACGCATTGCGTACATTTATTTATGTTGGTATATTGCGTCGATAACTAATTGTCATCATTATTTTAACTATTTTAATTGCATTCTGAACATATGTTTGTCGCTCGATTTTAGTATTTGTAGCCCGTCAGTTCAATACTTAGATACGTGATCAACGATGTCAATTAAATCAGAAAACAATATAATATTTCCAAACAAAAATTAACTAGTTCATTCTAATAAACATCGACTAGAGCAAATGTTTACATTATTATTATTGTAAACAAATACATTTATGTCAAAGCTTGAACAGAAAGACAATGATCTAGCGCAAAATAAAAACATTTGCTTCGTAACAATTGTATAAATGGAATGCATACAAAATCTAAATCAATAAGAATAAATGACAAAGTCCTATGAGCATTGCAACATATACCAAACTCCGAAAAGGCACAGAACAAAGGTAGTTCACATGCAAGCCAAGCGAAAAGAACAAATTTGTGATGAGTCATTTAACGAAAAAGCAAACCCGACAGTTTCCGCCTTGGAACGGTCAGTCGACAATATGGACTGACTGGGAAAACATTGCGACTATGTCAATATTTACTCGCGGAAGGTTACTCCTACGCTTGTCAGTTCTGGACAGTCGAAAGAAGTAGGTGGTTTGTAACATACCCGGAAGTAAAATTACATTTTTTTTTAAAAACGATGTAACAATGTATTGTTGTTAAAAACTTTATGATATATTGAACTTTAGATCATGTTTCGTACCAATTTGTGTGTACATTATGAACGGAATGTTAACATAACATTGACTGATAAATCGTGGGGAAATTCTTACGAAATAATATACAAAACAAGGAATGTACCTTAAGAAATTTATGTAAGCTGATTTTTTCCGTTACGAAAGATTAAAATGCGTTAATCTGAATTTACTGTCAGTATTATATTCATTGACATTTGATATTCCGTTTGGCGAAATATATGGTTTCGGTAATAGAGGTTGTGTCAGAATACATTTTTAACAAATCATCTTATGATAAGCTTTAGAAGCATAAATCATAACAAAGGATCACAATGGATGACATATACAAAAAGGGTAAGACGACCTATCCGCTATATGTACCTTAACCATCCACCTATTGTTGTTTTGACAGTTTTTGACCACGCCTACTTCAAATGCTCACAAATAGAATCACAAATAAGACGCACATTGTCTTTTGTATAAAGTAGGCCAGCAGTTCACCAGCTGTTTACACTTACACTGAATAAGCCGGTATATGTAAAGAGGCTTCACTGGCTATTTTGGAACGATCCGTTGCGGGCAGGATCCAAATTTCTCGTGTTCGTATTTCGTTGATACCTCACCTAATAATAATTATTTCCTAACCTAATGGACTGTTCCGTGATTTGTACCTAACCTCTCCCTCTATTCTTATTTTGACAGTTTAAAATCACGCCCACCTCAAATGCTCACAAACAGAATCACAAACAAGTCGCAGATATGTTGTTTTATAGCATGTAGGCGCCCGTGGCGTAGTGGTAGAGTCGCCGATTTGTAACTCCTCTCACTCACCGCGTGGGTTCGAGTCCCGTTCGGGGCAAATGACTTAATGTAAGGTCTTCCAGCTGACTTGCGGTGCGCCTGTGGTTCTACCCAGACATGTGTCTGGGGTCTTCCTCCACCAAAAAGCTGGACGTTGCTATAATGATCATAATTGGTCGCTGCAATGTATTTCAAAACAAAAAAAAACATAAAAAAACAATAAAGTAGGCCAACCATTCGCCACGTGGTTTACATTCCACTGATTGAATAAACAAGTATGTAGACAGGATCACCGACTATTTTGAAACGGTCCATTGTACTATTACTGGACATTGTTTTAGATTACATAAACAACGGTGAATGAAGCCATTATTACGGAGAGTCACTGTTGGAATTCCTAGACCAGTATTCACCAACTTCTTAAGTAAAGAATTGGTCAATAGGTAAATAAGAAAATGTTCTATCAAAATTACCACATAAATGTAAATCTAAACTACCTCTAGACAAAGGCAAACATGGTAAATGTAAATGTGACAAAAACACAGAGACGAGACATGACACACGAACAGAAAAAATCAGCAGTTACCGCCTTCGAACGGTCAGTCGGCGAAAAGACGGACTGGGGTGCTTAAACCTGGTTTGTGAAGCGCTTTAGCCTCGGACTCCCTGAAGGTTTTTATCGATATCAATTATCAATATCTTCAACATATATTTAGCTACATGTCTGTAATTGTGCATGCCTCTTTAACTTTGCTACTTTGAGCTAAAAATAAATTTTTGTTGGTATGAAAATTCTAACTTAGGCTTAAGTCATGACTTAAGAATGCTTAAAAAGCTAAAGAATGGTTGGTGAACACGGGCCATAGTTTTCAGTCTTCAATTATCGGTAAGACAAGCTAAGCAATCTTAACCTGGTGATTATGAAAATGAAAAACTGCTCGAACACACCATGTCGCTGTGGTCCATTATCATATTCGAGATATACTTTACATACATGTATACAACATCATAAAATAGTTTACATTCATAGTTGTTAAGCCTTGTTGAACATGTCAGCACTGAGCAGGAGCAAGCATTTACGTACTGAATCTAACAAATGGCTATGCTAAGCAAAAAGAGATATATTACAGAGATACATTTATATCTAATCAATTATGCAAATGTAATACTGTAATCACAGTTATATAATACAAAATTGTCATATTTGATATGCTCCATAGCTTTGCGTCAGTAATAATGTTAGAAGAATCTACATTCAGTACAATGAGGTTAAATTGGACGTGCGTTTGTCATGAAACGTAGCCTACTTTCGGAATATTTTGTTTATTTCCCTAATTGTTATGCTGCCCGAAAAATGTCCGCGGAGCACATAGTCGCCGATTCGTTCGTCCGTCTTTTCATTCTTCCGTCCAACTTTTGTTTCCAGCAACCACTGGTTTTAATTCAATTAAACTTTATGGGAATTTTTATCAAAAAAAGTAAAACGCGCACGCCGCTTCGATGATTTTTACGGAGTTATTGCCCTTTTTATTACCTGTATAATATTATAAAGGGTCATTCGTTTCCAGGCTATTTTCAGCAAGCAGCAATTAAAATTCAACGACATGTTATGGGGATCTGCACTAACACGGTCATATCGTCAGCACATTCTAGTTTGGTGAGTTTTCACAGAGTTATTGACCTTTTAATCGTTTTTATAGTATCCACGCGTCGGTCAACAGTATTTTAATATCATCTGCTTTTAAAGTAATGGCACAAACGGCGGCTGGGAGTATCCATCGGTTCCATATCTTGTTTTTTGGGGGCTTTATCGCCCACTAACAGTATTTCAGCTATCTGGAGACGGTATCGACTTGAAGCAGATATAGTGCTGCCTTCACTATGTATAGCATGCCATGAACACCTGGAATGATACTACACCTAGTCACATTATCCTGACACTGACGGGCCAACCCGTCGTGGAACAACCCTTATAGTTGCTTGAGAGCTTCAACTTCGCACTTCCTGAAGGGAAGGTGGTTAGCAAGGGAGCTATACCACTACCATTTTAACGACTTGTATATATGTCGAGGCCCGGGATCAAACCCGGGCCTTCCCTACGCTCTACCGATTGCGCTACCAGGTCCGGTGTTATTTTTCTGTTATGTTTGTTGTTGTTTTTCAGATTTATCGATTTTAGATCTTTAGATTTAAAAACTGTATGCGCAATTACGCAGAAACAAAGACTTCTTTCAATTTTCGAGAAGGTTTCTAGTCAAGGAATTGATCACATGTTTTGAAAAAAGATCGCATAACTAGTGTAGGCGCACAAGTAACTTATTTATATTTTTAGGCTGACTGGATTATTGTGCGCTTTACTAAAACACAAGTATGTATCCATTTGATACATATTAATTCTATAACTACATCGCTAGCTAATAAGTTTATGTTAAGATAACTATAATTATCAACTGACTTTAAACAAAACAGTCCTTTATACTATTATTTGTATAGTACACAACTAAATATTCCTACAATACGTCGCTCAAAACTAATCCAAGTCCTTAATCAAAACTCGGTTAAGCCTTACCAAGATCACACCACTATCAAATATCTATGTGAGCTTAAAATACGCAGAATTGTTTTCTTTTCGTTGCTTGCATTTGAGAAACTCGTCAGGAAGTGCGAGGTTAGAGCTCTGTAAAATCGGTTTAAGCACCCCAGTCGGTTCATATTGCCGACTGACCGTTCCAAGGCGGTAACTGTCGGGTTTGCTCTTTTCCTTAAATGACTCATCACAGATTTGTTCTTACTTTTCGCTTGGCTTGCATGTGAAATACATTTGTTCTGTGCCTTTTAGGAGTTTGGTATATGTTGCAATACTCATAGGACTTTGTCATATATTCTTATTTATAACTTCATACTCTATTGGTTTTCTTCTTATACTTAATCGTTATAAAATCATTTTATATAAAATGTTATACAGAAGCGTTATTTTGAGCAAACCCTTTAAAGAGTTCAAACCTCAAACAATTTAGATTTTTGTTACGCAGCCGTTTACAAAACCCAATGGTTACATATTAGTCTACATATAATGCAGAGCATAGCTGTCTGGTTTGTTTATACACGATTTGAACAAACCTGCATTAAGTTATATGTTTTATCACGTGGTAAAAACGGCATACTAAGCTGTAAAACTCTAATTTATCTTATTTATTTTTTCTAATTTATCTTGGACAAACACGCTTTCCTTACATTCTTATATAAACTTAAATCTTAGATCCTTAATGCTAGTCGATCTTTTAAATACAATTTGTGACTTAAACGCTGAACAGCGGCTATACCATCCTAAATAAAAAAGTAAACATGCAAGGTAAACCTTGTAGTGGTGGTGGTGGTTGTTTTAATGTTGTTTGTTGTTTGTGGGTTTTTGTGTTGTTGTTTTGTGGGTTTTTTGTTGGTTTTTTCTGTGGGTTGTTGTTGATTTCTTTGGTTACATCGCACTGACACAATTATGGTCATATTGGCGACGTCCAGATAATTATTGGTGGAGGAAGACCCCAGACTTATGTCTTGATAGAACCACCGGCGCACCTCAGGTAAATTGGAAAACCTCCTCACGTAAAAGCTATCGTCCCGACTGGGACTTGAACCCACGAGGTGAGGAGCTGAGGAGTTACAAGTCAGCGACCAAACCACTCGGCCAAAGGCATCACCTTACAAATTTCAATGGTTAAAACGACAGTCATATATATAGGGATTGAGGATACTCTGGTCACTTATATAATAATGACTGTTTGTTTTCATGAAACTGGTTATAGAGTATTTTCTGATTCACGTCAAGTTGTAGGTAATGGATGCTTCTTAAACGCTCCATCAAATCTGTTATTAAAGAAAACGTCAGCGCTTGGACATTTTAATTCCAATAGATCGGGTTTCTGTCAATTGCTTGTTTTTAGGAAATTCCTAGAGAGGGAGAGGTCAGAGCTCTGTAAAACCGGTTTAAGTCGGTCATTTTTGCCGACTGACCGTTCAAAGACGGTAACTATTGGGTTTGCTCTTTCTTGTTAAATGACTTATCGCAGATTTTTTATTGCTTTTACATTTGCATTGCATACGAATACCTTTGTCCTGTGCCTTTTCAGGGTTTTATATATCGTGCAATGCTCATAGAACTATGTGATATATTATTATTTATAGACCGGTTTATCCGAACCGTGTACGCGTGTCGAGAATGGATGACCTACTTTACGAAAATATCAAGTATGATTATTCTTATGATATGACCACTTGAGTTTGTCTTGAAATGAAACAATTTTATTACCAGGAGAGGTCACAACAAGCGAAACGAGCCAATGGAGTGACTCTGACATCTGTTTTAACTACCGATGCAGGTGCTTACTGTTAGTTCTTTCATTTTGGCGGGATATTGTTATTTAGACTGTTTGTTTGCTAGAAAAACCTTCATGAAGTGCGAGGTTGGAGCGCTCCACAAACCAGATGTAAGCATCCTAGTCGGCCCTTTTGCCGATTGACCGTCCCAAGGCGGTAACTGATGGTTTTTCTTTATGTGTGTTATGTCTCGTCTGTGTGTTTTTGTCACATTTACATTTACCTTGTTTGCCTTTGTCTACTGGTAGATAAAATCTAAATATCTGTGGAAATTTTGATAGGACCTTTTCTCATTTACCTATCTTACGGCCCTTTGCTGGCTTCGACCATTTTTTCTTCAACTGATGCACATTGAGAAACAAATGCATTTGCCTTAACAAATTATATATTTCTAAGGCTGTACTTGTTATCCTTTATAACTCTTCATTTTCAGATGTTCAGCTTCAGTTATAGAAGTCGTCTTTATGTAATGATATAACACTTTACATGTTTTATAGGTATCGGAGAGATAAATGACCAGCATCTGTCAGTTTGTCAGTGTTGGTAATTTCCTAACCGTTAGTCCGAACATTACATATAGATTTATTAACATATGTCGCATCTAATTAAGATAATCACAAACAAAGCACATACGGCGAATTTGACTGTATGCCGTAAAAGGGGATCAATGCATCCATTTAAAAATACAAAGACGCCATGTAACTATGGCATATACCGGATTTATTATAAATGAAAAATAGCTGGCTTCGCAAACCTGAAAAAAGCACCCCAATAATGTTTTGTTGTCTTCGTTGAAACTGGCATGTGAATTCCAGTGTCGAGTGCAGTTTCAAATACATGTCATCATTTTCAGTCAACCTTGTCGTGTATACGTTTTGATTGACTTGCAATTTAACCTATTAACCTAATGATAATAACTTGCTCTATTTTGCCAATACAAAAGCCAGAAACAGAGATGTATTGAGTTGTAAGCAATTCACACCTTTTCATTTTTCTTTCTACATTTTGCTTTATTCTTTACTTGTATATACATTATATCTTATTTTAGTGATTCAAATATATAGATAACGACCATGCGTCCCTGCTTTTTTAGGTATTTGTTCAATTGATCAGTAGCAATAATGAAAATCATTTTATTAGGATTTGTGTTAAGTGTTTCCAATGCGTTTACATGACTGGAATATCATGTAAACATCCACTCGGCCAAAGACATAAGACGTTTCAAGGACGAAAGATATGAAACACTCGAACATGGCATCATGTGTGACTTTGTTTTTATCGTTTACGTCTATATTTTTCTAGAATGCGTACGTGAGATGCAGCATTCCCATTTTCGAAATCTTTTATAATACTACAATCGCATTATCAATATTTCAAGCTCTGGGATATTGAATACGAAGCTGTGTGCTGGTTTTATCTAAGCTGTTTACAGTTATGTTCAGATGCTCTTTTTGTCAAACTTATTTTAAAAGATGGATCTCGTATAACTGTCTTTGTAGCGGGGGTAAATAATTTATTCATTTACAAATAAAGACCTGTGTTGAGGTCAAGGTATAGATTTAAGGAACTTAGTATTGTGATATTAACCAAGGACGCGGTCTGAGGTTAATAGCACTTTGGCCAGGTACGCAAAGATATATTTTGACCGAAACATATGTTTTTACTTTTTACATACCCAATTAACTAATGTTAAATGTTTTTGTACAACAAACCATCCGCCCTACTCATTTCAACATTAAACTTTCCAATATGTCGATCCCATTCTCCAGCTTTGTTTCCTCAAAGTCTGTTCTTCTCGACAGATAAGCACAGAAAAGCACTCACGACTACCGAGGTTACACTTTTTGTTCTGTTTCTATGTTATGTTCTTCATTAATGTTTCCAAACTTTCAGCAGACACACTGACAAACTGTCGATTTCTTTTACCAGACGCCATTTTATTGTAGCAATCATGCACGTAAAAAAGATACGACTTTCAGTATTTATGTTTTTGGTGATCACGTAAAAACATCCTCGAGTCAATTTCCGTTTACTGTCGGGTTTGCTCTTTTCGTTAAATTACTCATCACAAATTTGTTCTTGCTTTTCGCCTGGCTTGCATGTGAAATACCTTTGTTCTGTGCCTTTTCGGAGTTTGGTATATGTTGCAATGCTCATAGGACTTTGTCATATATTCTTATTATTGACTCACACGTGACCAACGCTCGGCCAATCAAAGCGCTTTAAATTGAAAGGGTGTGTGACATTCTTAAATATATTGTTTGAATGCTATTTCAGAAAAAGAAAACATTTTTTGTTGTGTCATTCCATCAGTTATACCATACGATGGTTATTTTTTACATAACATTTTTCTCAAACAATACAATAAAATGTTGGCTCCAAATATAGGAGCCCAGGGTTCGAACCCGGGTCGCGATATACCAAAGTCGTGAAGAATGGTATTGGTATATGTCTCTTGCTATCGCTCTACAAAATAAGGGTAGTTCCACGACTGGTTGACCCCGTGTCAGGATAATGTGACTGGGTGTGGTATCATGCCACGTGTATACACAGGGAAGGCAGCAATATATCTGCTTCAAGTGGACACCGTCTCCAGATAACAGAAATACTGGGACGATAAACCCAATAAACAAGAAACCATAAAATGTGACAGTGTGGCATTTAAAACTGCTGCCAATAACTTTTGAGTCGACTACTATTTCGTCTATATGTTAATATTTTAGAAATATAATTCCAAGAAAATTCAAGAACATAATATTATATACATTTTAAATCAGTTCATGCAAATATTAAGAAAACTCAAAATAAGAACTAAATTGTCTTTACTTATGTTGTTGTTGTTGTTTGCTTATTAAAACCCATTTATATCCAGTTACATGTGTCATATTTTTAGTTTGTAAAGTTAGAAGATGTGAATAAAGAATACACTCATAATGTAACTTCTTCATTAAACAGAATATAACTAGAAGTAAAAATGAATTTCTCGCCAATGTGAGAAAATATAAATAGTTATGAAATGTAATATTTTTTTGTAAAATTCCTCTTACCGGAATTGCTCAAGACACCGTTGTGAAATATAATCCGAATCTATATATGACGCCTGAAACCAGACTGAATTAAGAGATTGGAAAATGTTATCATCTTAATTCATAAAAAGGTAAATAGGACAATGCCCTGTCATAATTACCACCGATATTTAAAGTCAAACAATCTCTAGACAAAAGCAAACAGGGTAAATGTAAATGCGACAAAAACACAGAGACGAGACATAACACACACACAAAGAAAAAAAGCAGTTACAGTAAGAACCTGCATCGGGATTTAAAACAAATCAAATGAACTTATAAACAGACAAAATAATTATTAATAAAAAATCTATCAACTTATGTACAATATGTACAGTAAATAAAAGCCTCGGCAACCTAACAGACGTCTTATAACTTTGAAATAAATTATAACTCATAACATAGATTATGATATGGTTGTATAATCCATCTAATGTCATCCGGTCTAGTTATATAAAATAGACGTGGTAGATAAGGATTAATCTATATTTTTGGATGGTTTTCTATGGCTTTTCTGTGAAATAATATTGCCTTGTACGTGTCATAAATCAAACAGTAGATAGATATTATGTATTTTATTTGTTGGTATATTTGTATCTCGACCCACATGATGTATATATGGATACTATCTATTCCAATCACCGATGTAAGCACTAAAACTGTATAGTCTGCTTGCGGATCGGGAGGTCGCGGGTTCTAACTCCGGCCGGGTCAAATCAAAGACTTTAAAGTTGGTAGTAGTGGCTTCCCTCCTAACGCTCGGGGCTTAGGGGAAAGCATTACGCCTGACTCGTCGGTGTCAGTATAATGGACCGGCTTGGTTCAGTTCCTGGGCACCTCATAAGTGCCCCTGTCCTTTAATTGTAGAAATGTCGCTGCACAGTATCGGCAAAAATGCCGGCAAATCCCATCCCATCCTCTAAAAGAATAGTATTTTTACGATTACCCCGGTTGCCTTTGTAATCACAAAAAGTTTATGCCATCACAAAATATTATATGTATAAAACATATTTATAAAGCATTAAAATGTTTAAAGATATGATCTTTTTAAACTTTACATACTCATTTCCAAGTTGTGTGAATTGAATAGCTTTCAAAGGTTATTTAGTTATTCAACATTGAAGGCAAACGCAGTTAATGCTTTAAATAGTAATATTTTCTGCAATTATTATTGCATATGTTATCCTGGTACACTTTAAAAGACATAACTATACAGCATTAAAATTCTGCAACATTTCACACACTCACAAGTTGCATTAATTTATAAACTAAACATGATGTATTCAGTCTCCAGCACTGAAGTTGTAAAGCTGAGAAGTTTCACATCTAGCAAACTGAAATGAACTTTCTTTAATGTTTCTGTTGATTTATTAGTTGGTACCTAAGTCAAATTTTGCATGTAACATGCATTTAATTTATTGTTCATCTTATACAAAATAGCTCATAAATCTATGATAATTGAAACATATTTTCAAATTCAGCTTACAGTGAAGGTAAATCAGTATGAAGAGGTTTTCCCCTTGGAAGGACGTAGTCATTTTTAATTCGAAAACATTTATTTAAATCTGAATTTGAATAAACATTTCAAATGATTAATCAATTGCTTGAGTACGTTTGTGTAAAAGATTACATACAAGTATGTGCATGTTCAACAACAAAAAAGTAAATCTTGCATTTACAGAAGTGAATTCTTACAATTTCCAGAACTTACAATAGGTAAAATGACAATGTTATATGTGTTTTGTAACATACATGTATATTAACATTGACAAATCAAAAAACAATGGTATTCACATGCCACTGAATGTATAAATTATAACATTATCAGTGATCATTATAACATGATTTGTCAGCAGTCCAGAAGATGATAAAAACTTTAATGCATATGGGTTTGTATCATAATTAAGATAATAAGAAAGTATTTGCTTTTAACAGCAAAACTATCTAAGAGTTGCTGATTTTCTTTTCCTTGGGCTGGAAAGTAAATCGTTGGGCTCTACCCCTTTAAAATAGAAATTCTTTTTATCTCTTCTTCTCTCCGCAGTGAATGTGTATGTGTAATTGTGGTCTGTTTTAAAGAAAGTTTTCAGTTCAAAGAGTATGTGACTATACTATTATGCTTGCAAACAACTCAAACATTCACTCGTAAGTTCTCTTTGTTCTTATCTTTATTTGAACTTACAGTACCAAGTCAAAGAAAAATCATTTTTCAAAACGTTTTAAATTATGAATCCCAATGATGATTTTAAATCATTATTTGTTTCTTAATTCTTTCAGCTAGGTCGCCGTAACTCATAACTTACTGTCGTAAGAGATGGCAGACGATTGTCTCTGCATGTTGGCAATGCAAACAGGTAAATTGTTTGTTTAAAATACCGTTTAAGTTTTGATGGTCATATATTAATCAATATAAGGCTATTTACAATGTATACACACACACACACACACACACACACACACACACACACACACACACACACACACACACACACACATACACACACACACAGATATATGTATATATAATGTAAAAAAAATGTTGTTGTTTTTTTTTCAAATTTCAAATATAATTTGATTTTTTTAATTTAATTAAATATTGGGTAAAAATATGAAAACTGAAATAACACGTTAGTTGTTAGTTTGTTAAATCGTAAATATTATACTTGTATGTTACTAATATTTCGTGTTTTAATATATTAAGACAAATACTATAAAAACATATCAGAAGAGGGATAAAAAAGGTGAAATATAACCCTATTACTTGTTTTATTACCAGATCTTTATTGTTGTATAATTGGACTCCTAATTAGAGAGGAAAGAAGCACGAAATATATTTTTATAATCTCTTCGGCCTTTTATGGAACTATGTATTAGATTTCTTTGTGTGAAGAAATTGTATTTCCGTAAGGTGAGAGTCGTGCTCGAAGATATATCCGTATCATTAATTGGCAAGATTTAAACAAATATAGTACATTTTAACTAGGAACAAGGAAATAAGTTTGCGTTTATAAAATGAATTTTAGTTATGCAATGTATGGTGAATCACAAGAAAATTTAATGTGGTTATAATAATTACAACTAAAATAGCACTTTCATTGAGAAATATGTGTATTTTACGTATTTCTATGTCAATACAATTTCTCTCTATTATATTGGCACCATCTACTGACATAAAAAAAACTTCATGTTTATTACAAATGAAACAATCTGTCGTGCTTTATTAACTATATGATGGCTCATCCTTGTCTTAATCCGCATCGATCTCGGTTGTTGTCTTTTGGAGTCTATTTATGGCCGAACACGTTGTCGATGTATTCACATCTAAAGCAATATAAGTCAATGCCCAGTACAAATTATTTGATGTCTTAATGCAAGGATGGGAAATAAAGCCACATTTTGTCAATATCGTTTTATTATATTATTTGAAGTTACGAGTTTTTATAAGATATTCATGAGACATGAGACAGTTTTATATTTTGAACGTAATTTATGAGAAAGACAGATTTCTTTTTTGAACGATATTTATGAGAAAGACAGTTTTCTATTTTGAACGTTATTTATGAGAAAGACGTGTTTCTATTTTAAACGATATTTATCAGACAGGCAGTTTTTAATCTTGAAAGATATTTATGAACAAGTTGTTTTTTCTCTATTTTAAGCGAGATTTATGAGAAAGACAGTTTTCTATTTTGAACAATATTTATGAACAAGTCGGGTTTTCTATTTTAAACAATGTTTATGAGAAAGGCATTTTTTTTATTTTGAAAGATATTTATGAACAAGTCGGTTTTTCAATTTTAAACGATATTTATTAGAAAGACAGTTTGATATTTTAAACGATATTTATGAAAAAGACAGTTTCTTTTCATTTTGAGGAAGGATTCAAAAATTTTGATCTAACAATACATAATACATATACGACATATTGTAAGGCCCCAGGATTAGGTGTATTAAAACAAATATGGTTTTCTTTCATAAATGTTTATTTTTACTCACCTTTGAAATTACACCTAAAGTTTAACAGCTGATGATAAGCATGAGCACAAGGGTAAAGACTGTTGCTCTTGTTAATTAGACAAAACAACCAATCTTATACATGTGGTTTAGCTACATTCTTACTAACCAACTGTATCTTACTTCGAATGTCATTAGTGTCTGCGGATTCCTTTGTTTACATCATCATTTTTCCTATGTAAGTGATCCTATATCCTCGGATCCATGTTATAAGTTGTGTAGCCACGTTGTTTTATCCTAGAAATCACTAGTTGTTTTACGAAGACATTGTTATATAGGATATTCCTTATTTATTTCTGAGCAGACGAGCTACCTTGACAAGGTAGCCATTTTTCTTGATGCAGTAAGTTTACTCTGCGGTCTGTTTAAATCTCTCTGCTAACGGGGGTGTGAAGTTCTAGGAACCAGAAATTATGATTATCTGGTAAAACATGGGTTTTAATATTGTATTCTTTGTCGGTATGTGTTTAATTCATTGTTAAAGAATACTTCTTACAGCGCACTTGAAATTTCTTTCGGCATTTTATTCTGCACACGATTTTCTGGTGATTCCCCACAATTTTCTGGTGCCTGCACAAGATGTTCTGGTGCCTGTACAAGATGTTCTGGTGCATGCACAAGATTTTCTGGTGCAGCGCAAGATTTTATGGTGCACTGGGATCATTATAAATAGCGCTGTGTTTCCTCAGTCGTGGACTCCAGAATTTTGTAGACGTTTATTTTATTCAATCATATTTTATTTGTTTTGTTAAATTTTTATTTTATTTTAATTCAAGAGATAAGTAATAAGTAAATTCAGGCACATAAATATTTAAAAAGTGGGAAATACACATTCAACATATTTAAAACATTTTTGTTGTTATTGATGTAAGTATTATGTTTAACGTTAGGTTTAAAGCAAATAAGATGACTCTTACTGTTGTTTGCGTTAGGTGAATTTATATAAAATAGTTGTTTATTGTGTATTTATAAATGGTGGCCACGTGATTTAATATGTTAGCGTAGAATTTTCTCAGCGTCTATA
Source organism: Sinonovacula constricta (assembly GCA_007844125.1). Lineage (NCBI taxonomy): Eukaryota > Metazoa > Mollusca > Bivalvia > Cardiida > Solecurtidae > Sinonovacula > Sinonovacula constricta. Next base: position 6,478,016 of record CM017573.1, read on the forward strand.
TATTTGTATTCTTAGTGAAGAAATATCCTGAAATTTATTGAATTGATATACTTATTACTATTTTGTTCAATTGTTAAATAATTAATAAATCAATTATTCAGTTACACTAATACATCGTTGGTCGTTATTTATTATTCCTTGATATAAATTATGCTGGAGTCCAACCAATAAAACAACATCACCCCGTGTGCCGCAACAATATTTATGTTTTATGAATTTTTAGTGAGAAAAAAACAACAAGAGGATACGCCCTTCCATTATTACCTTTGTTTTTCTATAGAATTAATTTCAGTAACTGAAATTTGTAATATAGACATAAATCATTTTAGTAATACAAGTTTTAATCTCACTGTCGGACGGCACGTGCCTTTTAGATCAAAGTTATATCTGCTTATTTGACATAAATCCTGTTTTGTTACACAAGTTTAATCTCAATTGCCTTTTAGATCAAAGTAACCTCAGCTACCATGAAGAAGACATATATACATAAACAAATGATTGATTAACAGGATTTTACCAATGAGATTTAAAAGAGGTTGTATTAATTTAGGTTCTTAAAATATGAAACCATTATGGGGTTATTCTAACGATAGTGTCTAAGGAATGTTTACAACATTTAAAAAGACGTGTTTCGATAGTGTTATATTTAAATTCTATTTTACATTTTTACATTGACACTGCTATTACGAGACTTTGCACAGATGTGATAGTATGCAGAATATACCAAACCCCATAAAGGCACAGTGCAAAGGTATTCACATGTAAACCAAATGCAAAGGTAATAGCATATATGTGATGAGTGATTTAACGAAAACAGCACATTAAACAGTTACCGGCTTGGAAGGGTGGGTTGGAAAATAAGGACCGATTTGGGTGGTTAAGCCGGTTTTACAGAGCTCTAAGGTCGCACTTCCTGATGAATTGCAATGAAAAGATAACCTCTCAATGTCCCCTTGAAATGTGTTTATTAATTCTGACTTCTTCACTTTCTTCTTATTTTAACTATTTCGTCATTCGTATACTTCCACAGAATAGTTCAAAGATAATAATAAAATAATGACTCCAAAAAATTGGAAATGACTTCACGACCTTGGTTCTTTTAATTACGAAACGACTCAACAATCATTTAATAGAAAGCATTTTGACGAAAAAAGGTTTTATTATTTATTGTGGCATAAACTGCTGTTGGTATCGTTGCTGCTTCTGTTGTTCTCGTCGTCGTTGTTTTATCATGGCAAGCCGTCACAAAATTTCGGTAATAAACTGACAGTAAATAATACGGTTGTGTTGTGTAATAAAATCTCAAACTCGGCCATTGACATTAGATTTGTTCTTTGTATGGTAGGAAATGTAAATATATAAGAAAGGGGTCGTTTTAAAAAGGACCTTAGTTGATTTTATGAATGAAAGAAGGAAATTTCCTTAAACTTTTAAACATGTTATAGATATATACAATTTTCTTAAAAGTCATTCATAAAAAAACGATATGTCTCACAAATTTAGATCGGACCTGGTATCGCAATCGATAGAGCGTCGGAATCATAACATTCTTCTCAAACTGTCGGTTCCACGTACGGGAGCCCCGGGTTCGATCCCGGACCGCGACATATCAAAGTTGTTAGAAATGATAATGGTATAGCTCCCTTGCTAACGCTCAAGCAAATATAAGGGTAGTTCCACGACCGGTTGGCCAGGTGTCAGGATAATGTAGCTGGGTGTGGTATCATGCTAGGTGTTCATGGCATGCTATACACAGTGAATGCAGCACTATATCTGCTTCAAGTGGAAACCGTCTCCAGATAACTGAAATACTGTTGGTGGGACGATAAACCCAATAAACAAACATGCTATACACAGTGAAGGCAGCACTATATCTTCTTCAAGTGGACACCGTCTCCAGATAACTGGAATACTGTTGGTGAGACGATAAACCCAATAAACAATAAACTATCTCACAAAAAAAATTGTTCAACGTTCAAAAAAAATTCGTTAAGTACGTAAACATACCAATGACTCTTTACAGATATGACCACAGAATTAATTTATCCAGAAGTAATCCTAAGGGGGTGGGGGCAGTTAATCCGGATTTGTTGAGTTTTAATCATCCTCTGTCTAAGGGATTAAAATGGCTTTGTCGCATCATAATTAGGAACTGAATTGTTGAAAGGATCGCTATTACTAAGGAAGATAATAATGAAAATAATAATGATAATAATAATAATAATAAAGTAATGCTTATAATGATGAAGGTGATGGTGATGATGATAATTCTGCTGCTGCTGCTGCTGCTGCTGCTGCTGCTGCTGCTGCACTGGCTGCTCATGATGATAGTTTTACTGACGATGATGATGATGATGATGCTTTTACTAAAGTGGTGTATTTAGCTATTTTGGCGTGCCATTCGTGTGCATGGCAAGTGTCAAGAAATTAACTCAAACTTAAAACAACATGCTAGTATTGTTGTTGTTGTTGTTGTTGTTTTCAAAATACTCTGTTTTCAGGATTAATGCCAATCTTATGACAAATTAATACAATAATATTATCTAGGTTTGAAAACGTTCAACTGACGAATTCTTTGTGGAGTAAATTCTTATTTATCATGATAAGATTCAGAACAGAAGATTACATTTTACGGGGTATTGTTATTAAAACTGTTTGTTTGATAGAAAAACCTTCAGGAAGTGCGAGTTAGGAGCGCTCCACAGTGAACAAGGTTTAAGCACCCCAGTTAGTCCTTTTACCGACTGACCGCTCCAAGGCGGTAACTGCTGGGTTTTTTTTGTGTGTTATGTCTCGTCTCTGTGTTTTTGTCAGTTTTACATTTACCCAGTTTGCCTTTGTCTAGAGGTAGTTTAGATTTCAATATCTGTGGTAATTTATCTTATTTTATATTAAGTTCATTGTATCTGTTTTAACTACCGATGTAGGTGACTGATAACTGATGTTATGTCTCGTCACTGTTTTTGTCTCATTTATATTAAATATGTTTGCATTTGTCTAGAGGTAGATTAAATTTAAATATCTGTGGAAATTTTGATAGGACCTTCTTTTATTTACCTATTTACTTAGCATAAACTTTAGTTGTATTTTGTAGCTAAGGTCAAACTTTAATTTATTATCAGAAATTCTCTCAAAGGGTTCACACCATTTCACACACAAAACCCACTCTAAATCATACATGATCTTATGTATGAAATTTGATTACTCAACTATATCAATAACTATATAAAATAACTATATAAATAACCATATAAAAGAATATTTTCGCAACAAATGACGCATGATTATGATTTTTTTCTGTTTTTGTTACTTTTCTCTCCTGTTCAATTAAAAAGTAAACCTCGGTGTTTTCTTTGCCTATGACATATAATACTGTTCACTGTTCATAGTAAGAATATATGACAAAGTTTATAAAACATGGTAAGAAACTAACAATATACATGTACGAAGATTTGTTTTTGAAATACATTGTAGCAATAATTTCTGATCATTATAACAACGCCAAACTTTTTAGTGGAGGAAGACCCCGGTGCACAGCAAGTCAGCTGGAAGACCTTCTCACATGAAGTCCTTCGCCTCGAACGGGACACGTTTCAACGCGGTGGGAGGCTAAGCCATCAGTGGAGTTATATATCGGAGACAACACTACACCACGGGCGCCTCCAACAAAAATGTGTAATAAGTCATTAAACAAAAAGGGCAAACATAACAGGGACCGATTGGGGTGCTTAAAGCGGTTTTACAGACCTCTATCTAACCTCGCACTTCTTGAGAGGTTTCTCAAGTGCAAACATTGAAAAGAAAACCTTGTTTTAAAAAATACGTCAAAGCGTTTTTGTTTCCTTAGATAATTTAATTATATGGGAAGCTGAGGATATTGCTATTAAGACGTCGATCCGACCGGTTTGAACAAGATAAGCATTGTCTGGCCTTCCTAGACTCATTTAAAGATGTTATTTTTCGTCTGTTGTTTGACGTTTATTCTTGTTATAACAAATTAAATTAATTCAGATTTAGTAATTTAAATGAGGACGTCAAAAGAACTTTAGTTTATAACCTAATAATGGTAAAAAGCATATTTCAAGTATTTAAACAAAAAGAAAATAATTTAATTAAGCAGGAATCGACAAACCCTGAAACTAATTTGAACATTTACATTACCAATTACATTAACAAAGGTCCGTTTATGTTACCTCGAAACAGGTCGAAAGCAGTTATATCTTGTCTGCATTTATAAGACCAATTACACGAAATCTTACAAAAAGATTATTATACGAAATATACTATTTATATTATATTATATAATATTATATCATATCATATTATATTATATTATATAATGTTACTACATACTTTATTATATACTATACTACGTTGGAATGGTCAGTCGGCAAAAAGACTGACAGGACCGCTTAAACGACGCATTTCCTTGACTGGTATATTACCTTACATCTCCAAAGAACTCCTCATTTAAACAGGATACATAATAAGTGGATATTTGATTCCATCGTACAAGTAAAAGTAGGTTCCACACTTTTTGGCTAAATTTAGACAAATGTGACATTATTTTACATTAATGACGAAGTTAATTAAGAAATACAATAATGTACATTTCGTGTTTTCAAGTCATGTCTTAGAGCTCTGTAAAACCTGTTTAAGCACCCCAGGCGGTCCATATTGCCGACTGACCGTTCCAAGGCGGTAACTGTCGGGTTTGCTCTTTTCGTTAAATGACTCATTACAAATTTGTTCTTACTTTTCGCTTGGCTTGCATGTGAAATACCTTTGTTATGTGCCTTTTCGGAGTTTGGTATATGTTGCAATGCTCATAGGACTTTGTCATATATTCTTATTGTATTAAGTCCTGTTTACCGATGAAGAAACATACCTTATATTACAATGTAAAAAGCATTAACCTGGTTTAAATTTGTTACTCCCATACAATTAAAAAATTTGATCAATGAGGTTTGCGTCAGACCATGCTATGCTGTTTTATCTTCAGATCAACCAACATTAATTGGAAATCAAAAGTGGATTTACAGCTTTCCTTTCCGATTGACTTTGAATGTCTTGCAGAGACTGAAAGGTCAATTGCCTCGTTAATGTATGGGTAAAGAAATCAATTAACAAGGAAAAACAACAATTGGCATGGTTTAACAATTATAGCAATGGGATGGCACAACCTTTCTTCCATGGCAAAGTTTTACAATGTAGAAAAAGATTTAAACATGATAAGAAAACATTAACCTTGGTAATGACCGGGAGAAGGTAGATCATCTTATTCCATGGGACTCTCCCATAAGAATAAGAAGAACACTAGACACGACTGTTTTAATAGATTTCTATACCATTCAGTGTAATAAAGGGACTAAACTTGTTGATGATGGCCATTGTGTTGTTGGAAAGTATTATTTTCTTTATTGCAAAATTATTGTGAGGTTTCTAAAGCAAATGATATCAATAAAGCTTATTAGATTTGAAAAGAAAATATGTAAATAAAGATAAATACAGCTTAATTTTAAATAGTCGAATAAGTTATTTCTTCTGAAGAATATCGTTGATAGTAGTTTGTTTTACTAAGTACTAGTAAACGCAACGTAGAACTATAAGAATATATAACAAAGTCCTATGAGCATTGCAACATATACCAAACTCCGAAAAGGCACAGAACAAAGGTATTTCACATGCCAAGCGAAAAGTAAGAACAAATTTGTGATGAGTCATTTAACTAAAAGAGCAAACCCGACAGTTACCGCCTTGGAACGGTAAGTCGGCAATATGGACCGACTGGGGTGCTTAAACCGGTTTTACAGAGCTCTAACCTCGCAATTCCTGACGAGTTTCTTAAATGCAAGCAATAAAAAGAAAAACGATCTTTTTAATACAAAATGTCTAAGCGCTGATATTTTCTATAAGTTATGAAGAAAGTAGTGACGTCATTGAAAAATAATGTCCACATAGTGTTTAGTATCAAGCATGATACCTTGCGTTTGTTAAGTATTCCTCTTAATCAATCAATATGGAGATTACAGTTTGTCTTCGAAATAATACAAAACTTGTTATTCAATACGAAACTGAGATGATGCGGATTTAGTATCTACACAAATGCATTATGTTTGCTTGTATATAAGATGAAGAAACCTTTGAAGCGTTTAAACAACATTATGTTGCACCATAAGAAACATATAACTACTAAGACGATTGCAAATCACAAATATAAGACAATCCCCAATTTTCCTTAATTAAAAATAAAAAATAAAATACAATGAGAATAAAAGGGATAGACCCGATACGACCGGATAAGACTAAGACAAACTGGTTAAAACATGTCTAGTCTTTAGAGATTGGCGTATTCGCTGTCGTTATTATTTGTATTTACAATGCAGTGTTGTTTTACATTTTTGTCCGATAATTTGTTTTTTTTTTAGAATATAGGACAAGATATTGAGACAGTTTCACCTTCAAATGTGCCTCAAGGGAATATGTTTATACTTCCAAGGACAAAGGACAGTATATTAGGTACATTCTACATACGCACATAAAATAAACAATTAAGTGTCATCTGGGATAATAAACGCATTCAATATATCGTGATAGAAAATAATGGCAAGCAGGCAGCCATTAGTATTGAATAAGAATATATGACAAAGTCCTATGAGTATTGCAACATATACCAAACTCCGAAAAGGCGCAGAACAAAGGTATTTCACATGCAAGCCAAGCGAAAAGTAAGAACAATTTTGTGATGAGTCATTTAAGGAAAAGAGCAAACCCGACAGGTACCGCCTTGGAACGGTCAGTCGGCAATATGGACCAACTGGGGTGCTTAAACCGGTTTTACAGAGCTCTAACCTCGCACTTCCTGACGAGTTTCTCAAATGAAAGCAACGAAAATAAAACGATCTATTTGAAAACAAAATGTCCATGCGCTGATATTTTCTATACGTTATGACGAAAGTAGTGACGTCATCGAAAAATAATGTCCACATAGTGTTCAGAAAAGGAATATGGTATTATTTCGATTTGAAAAAATAACACAAAAATGGTTGAGCACAAATAAAATTAACTTTCTGAATCATGAACAAACATGACCAGAGACGAATAAATGGTTTTAGCATCCTGTTCATGTGAAGATCGAATTGAAGAACCAAAGTTCAATGTCCATTATGGAGACAGGTGTTCCTTTTGATTTCATCAGTGTTATTATCTAACAAGAAAAAGGTTGTGGCACAGCATCAAAGGCGACGTTAACAATTAAATTAAAACTAAAAGAAAGTGTGACATACATTTTTAAACTTAAACAAGTAAAATAAAATAATAAATAATAAAATAAAATATTTGAACTCATTGTACCGAATAGTGGTTATGAAAGTCCGCAAAACAGACTTTCCGCGTGTGCAAATTTCAGTGAGCATTTCATGTATAGGCGTCGCGCTCCAGGACAATAACAACCTTCTGTGAATGCACGTTTTGAGGATTCAGTTTAAGAAAATTCGGCGATCTAATTGAGCAGTTAAATTAGTTATTGTTTAAGACGAATATTCATTATACTTTCATCATCTTCACGTGTATATTATAATTGTGGAGGGACAGAATTTAGAGTGAGTTATTATTAATTTTATTACGAAATAGAAATTTCAGTTGACGGACGGGCTTTTGTCATGAACATATAAGTTTTATAAATTAATGTGCTGTTGTTTTGTTTTGTTTTTGAAATACATCGCAGCGACCAATTATGATCATTATAGCGATGTCCTGTTATTTTGGGTGGAGGAAGACTCCAAACAAATGTCTGGCAAGAACCACGGGCACACATCAGGTCAGCTGGAAAACCTTCCCACATTAAGTCCATCGCCCCGAACGGGACTCGAACCCACGCGGTGAGAGGCTAAGCGGTCTTATGTACAATACTACCATAACTGCTCAATTAAAAGGTCTAAAGTGGACTATAACAAATAGGAATTTATTTATAGAACTTGGTATGTGATTAAAAAGTTGCCTTTATGCAAGCATTACTTTTACAAAGTAAGCAAAACTAATGTTGGCATTAGAATGGAGCAGTAGTTATGGCACTATGTAATGCAAGGTGACAAGTGTGTTCAGTTTTTATGTTATTTAGTTAAATATGATCTCAAACAAATTCTCAAATTTCCGTCCCCCAATGCTTAATTGGTATGTCGTTTCCTTAGGATTTAGCTTGTAAATCATGCTGGTTGGGTGAGACACCACACGCCGTGTCTCGTGTCACAGTGACGAATGTCGCAGTGAAGAATCTTTTCTAAAGGCTTCAGACCTCGTGTTATCAACTAACACACTGTAGAACTGGTTAACCCCATCTCAGAAGTTGACATGAAGCAATCCTGTGTCCGATCTATTTTTTCTAATGTTATTAGTCTGTCATGGCGTCACTTAAGATTGTAAGGAATACATCAGTCTTGACACTAATGTATTATTTATGTCATAGCTCTAACATTAGATAAAAAGACAGAAATTGCATTGCAACATATACCGAAATTTGACAAAGCACAGAAGAAGGTATTCACATGCAAGCCAAATGTGAAAGTAAGTATAAATCTGTGATGAGTCATTTTTCAAAAAGAGCAAACACGACAGTTACCGCCTTGGAACGGTCAGTCGGCAATATGGACAGACTGGGCAGCTTAAACCGGTTTTACAGAGCTCTAAGCTCTATTTGGCGGATATAACAGTTACTGCAAATACAAAATGCAGTACAGAGCTAAACCTTCACTTCCTTAAGGGGCTTTTAATGCAAGCAATGAAAAGGAAACCGTTATATTTGAAAAAAAATGTACAGGCGATGACGTTTTCTTTTTAATATTATGTTATGACGAAAGAAAGTAGTCACAACATTAAACTACCATACTATAATAGCAATTGATTCGATATACCGTTATTAAGCTCGATGCAAGCACAAACTAAGTTTAAACTAATACTTAAATCAAGTGATAGATGTAAATAAATAATAAAAATATATAATATAAATTATTTCTTTGAACCTGAAATAGTTTATTTTTATTCATTTTAGGTACATGCAACATGGTCATTGCGCATTCTACAATCTCAAGAGAATAAACGAGGCGTTTCAAAGTCATTGAAATGTCTCATCAGCGTGAGAAAGCAGGGCAATGAGTTTCGCCATAACATTTTTACAATCGATGAAACCTGACAATTTCTCAACAATCGATCTAAAGAGACATGTACCCACTGTGGTGCGTACTTCGAGAGAAAAAAAATGACAAGCATCAGTGAGTTATTCTTTTTTTTTCTTGACGTTGACGTCGACGTCACGTCGTACGCATATCACCATGTGACGATGAAGGACACATGGTGTGTTTGTAAAAAATGACATTTTCTTACCGCTGCTTGTTTAATATGCTCCTTTGTGAAATATCATATTACTTTGTAAACAATAATATTTAATGTCATTGATTACGATTTAACCGTTCAGTGTAAAATAGAAAGAGCTTTGAACAAAGTCTTCGCATTTCTGGGATATCTCTCCCATATGTCAATCTGCTTCATAAACCTCATCTACTTTTTCTAGTTCCATCCCAGACAGATTGAATGTGGAACCACATTGCCTTTACTTCTGTCTCTACAGGGACCATTCATGCAATTCAATTTAATGTTTATACTCGTCACAAAAATGAGACCTTTCAGAAGATTATAATATCTGTCTCTGCTTGTAACATATAAAGTTATAATAATATATAAAAACCAATCTTATTTGTCTATGCAAATACATTAGACTTCACATGTTTTTCATACTAATGAAATAGTGATCCTACAGCGGCAGTAAAAGAAAAAAATCATGCAAGTTTTTATCAGGTTGTCTGAAATGTTGGAGACAGTTAATAAAATATATCCATATTTATTCCATCGGATTTTTTAAAATGGATTTAGTTGTTAATACCATTGATAATGTTTTTAATATAACAAACTAAATTCTAACACGAGGACTTTGAATAAATGCAAATATAAAAATATACAATAACTACAATAACAATATTTAAATAAAAGGAAATGCCTTTAAACAATCCATTGCCTGATTGTGTAAAACTCAGCAATACTGTTAATTTGATTTTTGTCATAGCACTTCAAGCTCAACGTTTTACAATAAAACATTTCTCCATTGAACATTATTCCGGTAACAATAGCTTATCTATTCATAGTTAAACCTTAGTAAAGTTTCGTTAATTTCCGACTTTGAATAATATCTTTGATTAGTTCGATTAATAGACCAATTTCCCTTGTGTGAAGTACTTCGAGAATATACAAAAATTAGGTCACTATAGTTTGGTTTGACCGTGGAAATATTGCAACGTCCTTGCGTTGGAACAAATTTGTGACAAGTCAATAAATAAGTTTACAACAAAGGTGTGTCACAAAAGGGTTTAAAATAATAATGCTATAAATATCCAAGGCGGTAAATGTTGGGTTTTCTCTATTCTATATAATGTCTTCTCACAGTGACAGACTTCCGTGTAAATGTAAATACCATTTTCCTGTGTTTCTTTTTTAATTATGATATATGTCAATACAGTTATAGGAACTTGCCATAGCTTTTTTTTTATTAAAACTAATAGTAAACTTTAAGATCGCATGATCAGATTTCTCCATAAGTAAAACTAATGCTTCTACCCACTTGGTGAGTTATAAAATAATCGTGAGTAACTGTTCGGTAAATTATGGAGATGCAAGTAAAATGGAAATAACAATGGGTAGGTCTGTGCCACCAATAGTTTATCAGTTATCAAGAAACGGTGTTCATTTCAACCATATATAGTATGCCTTGAAAACCTGTCATGTACCACATCAAGTCGCATTATCCGTACACCTGTCCACTTAGTCGTGGAACTGCCCTTATTTCTTGACTATTCGGCAGCGCTACCGCTACTATTTTAACGACTATGATATATCGCGGCAGGGGATCCAAACCCGAGGTCTACTGTTTACTTCGAGCCGACGCTCTACCGATTGTGCAAGCAGGTCCGGTACGACATAAATGACATTTCGATAAACATAAGAATGTATGGCACAGGGATGAGTCATTTTCATGAAAAGAGCAAACCCGACAGTTTCCGCCTTTTGATTTTGGAGAGTATTACTTTCTTTATTGCAGAATTATTGAGATTTCTAAATCAAATGAGATCAATAAAGCTTATTTAGATTTGAAAAGAAAAAATGTAAATAAAAATAAATACAGCTTTATTTTAAATAGTCGAATCAGTTATTTCATCTGAAGAATATCGTTGATAGTAGATTGTTTTAATAAATACTAGTAAACGCAACGTAGAACTATAAGAATATATGACAAAGTCCTATGAGCATTGCAACATATACCAAACTCCGAAAAGGCACAGAATAAAGGTATTTCACATGCGAGCCAAGCGAAAAGTAAGAACAAATTTGTGATGAGTCATTAAACGAAAAGAGCACAACAGTTACCGCCTTGGGACGGTCAGTCGGCAAAAAGGGCCGACTGGGGTGCTTAAACCGGTTTTACAGAGCTCTAACCTCGCACTTGTTGGTGTGTTTTTCAAATGCAAGCAATGAAAAGACACCCGATATATTTAAATACAAAATGTAAAGCGCTGATGTTTTCTCTGATAAGTTATGACGAAAGTAGTGACGTAATTGAAAAATAATGTTCCCATAATGTGTACTTTATACCAGCACGAAGTCCATGGACATTTGTATGTACTTTTAGCAGTTAGAAGAACATACGCTGCCTGCATTGATCTCTTCAGATTAACCTTCTCTAAATTCAGGATTTCTTTAAGTGAGAAATTGCTTTTGGTCTCTGTGACATTGCAATTTAATTAGTTGTGTGGATTAGTTAAGTACTTTTATCACGATCAAGTAATTTATTGACACTTTGTATAAATCTTCAGCTACACCGCATTTAATAGTTTTCCCCTGGCTGTTAATTAAGCGACAAAATATTTAAGTACAGTGATGTTGTTTTTAATTATTAAATGACTGAGTTATTTGTGTAATTTAAATAAGTTGTTTGTTAAGAAAACATCTTTTATCTGCGCGCGATTCAAACAGTTTTGGATTAAAGTCCTTTTTTATATTTTTTAATTTACAACATGCTAAATTGAATGTTGAATGACATTTAAACCGAAATGCGACATTAATTGACGTTTAATATGTATTCTGTCATTTTTTTCTTTTTGCAGACAGAATAATATAGTATGTGCAGAAGATAAAGAGCTGTCATAGCAGGAAACAAATAACTCCGGTGATTTTGATGAAGACATTCAACCATTTCCTCCATGTATACGCAATTTTAGGCCTTTACCAACCATGCATTATTACATGCCATTTTTACGCCTTTACAAACCATTCACAATTATATGCTATTTTAAGCCTTTACAAACCATTCACAATTATATTCGATTTTACGCCTTAACAAACCATTCACAATTATATTCCATTTAACGCCTTTACAAGCCATTCACAATTATATGCCATTTTACGCCTTTACTAACCATTTACAATTATATGACAGTTTACGCCTTTACAAACCATTTAACTTATATTCCATTTTACGCCTTTACAAACCATTCACAATTATATGCTATTTTACACCTTTACAAACAATTCACAATCATAAGCAGAATCTGCATGACTAAAGGTTTATATGTAGACTTGTTAAGCCTTAAATCTATTATTACAAGTTGAACATACATTTATAAAATTCCTTTTGTTTTTCTTTTGAAGAAAATTAACAAAGTCAAGTGAATTTTCAAAATTATAGATGAACTATTATATAAATAAAAGGGTTTAGGCGTTTTTTTTCTGTGAAGAAAAATAGTGTAACGATTCTTGTGGCATTATAAATGGAGTACATGTTTAGATATTTATGCAAAATTGTTTATACTACTTAGTTGATGTGTTTCAAAAAAATGATCTTGTCAATTGTATGTATACTGCCATGTGGGTGATTACGTACACATGACAATTTACCATGCATAATGTGTCTGTTTAATCAAATGAGCCACTTAATCTGACATATTTTTTTCTAATAAATGCTCACTGCCGCGTCAATTATGTATGTCCATGATAAATTTGCAATGTCATTTATTAATGTCCTGTTATCTGTCTCTCTGACTATATGACCCTCCCAGAGTCCCGTAGAATTGTATTGCGTTTGGTCCGAGTAGTTGAAGATTATCAGCGCTTGGACATTTTGCAAATAGATCGTTTTTCTTTTCATTGCTTCCATTTGAGAACCTCGTCAGGGTGTGCGAGGTTAGAGCTCTGTAAAACCTGTTTAAACACCCCAGTCGGTCCATGTTGCCGACTGACCGTTCGAAGGCGGTAACTATCGGGTTTGCTCTTTTCGTTAAAAGACTCATCACAAATTTGTTCTTACTTTTCGCTTGGCTTGCATGTGAAATACCTTTGTTCTGTGCCTTTTCGAAGTTTGGTATATGTTGCAATGCTCATATGACTTTGTCATATATTCTTATGGTATTTTTTGTTTTGTTATTTGCCTCCCTGACTATATGGCCCTCCCAGAGCCCCGTAGAACTGAGTCGTGTGAACCCCAGCATTTGAAACCTGACAATTTTTGTCCTGTTATCTGCCTCCCTAAAAATATGATTCTCCTAGAATCCCATAAGAACTGAGTGGTCTTTTTTTTGTCCTGTTATCTGCCTCCCTGGCTATATGACCCTCCTAGAGCCCCGTAGAACTGTAGAACTTGTTTATAAAACAAGCTGACAGCTAAATCCTGAATATGTTTTATCTTATTATGAAAAATCTGCACAACGTATTGTTGATGTTCAAACTTGCCATTGGTTTCTTGAATCATGTCATTAATTGTGAACTTGTCAATCCGTCCCTTAAATACCTCTCTTGGCACTAAATACAGATTCAAATCAAGAAAATTTTGGTCAACAAACTGTTCGCTAACAGAAGCAAATCCCATCAGTGTCACACTTATTGCATTTAAGCTAAATCAATTGCCCATAAAGGGACAATCTCATTACTTTTCGGCTTTAAGTAACAGCGAATATTGCTTCGGCATGTCCACTTTTATTATGTAAAGTACTTTTAGAAGGATCAAATGAAATAAGATTCTCGATTCTAGTTCGATATGTTCTAACTGAAAATTTGTGTTATTGAACTGTTTATATATAGCACTAGCATACTACTGTCTACAATTGACTTCGAAAAATACACCGAGGTAATAATTATAACCTCCTTTATTACTATTAAGTCGGTTGTAAAAACTCAATAGAACTTATGTTACTTGCTTAAACAGAATATATGACAAAGTCCTATGAGCATTGCAACGTATACCAAACAATGAGAAGGCACAGGACAAAGGTATTCACATGAAAAAGTAAGAAAAAAACTGTGACAAGTCATTTAACATAAATAGCAAATTCAATCGCTACCGCCTTGGAACGGTCATTCGGCCAAAATACCGACTAGGATGTATCAACCGGCGTTATAGAGCTCTGACGCTATTCCTGACTGGTTTCTCAAATGAAAGTAATGAAAAGAACCCGTAAAAATGTCTAACCCTGCAAACTCAAATAAAATATTATCCTGTCCTATATAATTAGAATGTGTTCTGACTAGCACTCCAGTAGACAAGGTACGTGGCAAGAAGGCATCAGTTGATAACAACAGACGTTCGGACAGTGATAGGGTTGCAATTATCTTAACAAAAGACCTCACGTTTTGGGAATATTTATCACTTTTTGTGTAGTAACTGAGCAGAGAGTCCAGTTTTTTTATTATGTCCATTTTTTCTCTGAATGCAACGATGACTTCAGATGATTGCCTTTGAATTTGGGATTTTATAAATAGAAAAAAAAATTGCTTTTTAGCACAGGGAATTCTTTTATTGAACAGTGGTATGTTCAAAAACTTAATACAATCAGGTTTATATATATTGGGTTTATCGTTCCACTTACAGTATTTCAGTTATCTGGAGATGGTGTCCACTTGATACAAATATAGTGCTGCATTCACTGTGTGTTCATGCCGTGAACACCTGGCACGATACCACGCCAGTCACTTTATTCTGACACTGACGAACCAGTCGTGGAACTACCCATACGCTTGAGCGTTAAAAAGGGAGCTTTATCACTACCATTTTAACGGCTCTGGTATGTCACGGCCCAGGGTCAAACTAAGGGCCTCCCGTACCTGGAGCCAACGTTCTATTATTATTATTAGTAGTAGTAGTAGTAGTAGTAGTAGTAGTAGTAGTAAGTAGTAGTAGTAGTAGTAGTAGTAGTAATTTTATTTTCAATGTTATTATTATAATTAATGTTGATGGCGATTATAATAGTGACGTCAGAATACATCCTATGGAAGAAACTGTGAGATGAAGGGGTAGCACGCGTTTGACAGGTCCATGTTTAATTTTTCTGTTGTGATGGTCAATTATTTATGTTGACTTTCGGATTATAATATCTAATGGATGTGTAGTTCTTATCAGTATTAAGTAATACCTCCAATAGACGTGTGTTTTGAAATCGTCTACTGACTCTTGTCCAAACGTATCAATTATTTCAGTTTCCAAATACGTGTTCATGGAGAAAAATGAGAATTTTCGTTTTATTACTTGAAAGAAGACCTTACGGAAGGATAAAAAATAATTCTTGTTTCCGTAGTAATGCAATTTAGTATGAGATTGGCATTTCAAATGTCTATTCACGTACAAAATAATATCCGCTTTTCGAGAGCACTAATCCTGGAATTAAATTACTTTTGACAATGCTCCACAAATCAGGTTTAAGCACCCCAGTCGGTCCTTTGGCAGACTGACCATTCCAAGGCGGTAACTACGGAGTTTGTGGTTTTTTTTCGTTTTTTATGTGTTATATCTCGTCTCTGTGTATTTGTCACATTTACATTTACAGTTTGCCTTTGTCTAGAGGTAGTTTAGATTTAAATATCTGTTGAAATTTTATAGGATATTTTCTTATTTACAAATAAATAATGTTGATTATAAAGACAACAAACCTCCATTTCGATTAAGGACGTTTCGATTTGTGGCGAATCTGCAGGTTTATTTAGATTATGCTGACGTCATAGGACCATGGTTACAAAATGGCGTCATGAAAATCATCAAGTTTTGTGTTAAATTGTAATTTACAATTATAAAAACAACAAAAGATCAATTGAAGTATAATGCACGTGAAAAATAAAACAGAACATGATTTGTAAAAATATTATCATAAAAGGTATGTTTAATCTTCTTAATGGTAATTGTATTTCTCTTTTTCTCACATCTGTCTATATTGTGATAGCACTGAATATTGAATTGCCCTGATGCTGTACGTGACACAAATATTGAACATACATTAACATGTTCAGCACTCATGGTTCTTATACTTGTCGACATCGTCATTTACAGTCACGAACTTCCTTATTGTTATTGACAGGTCACTCGAGTCACATCAGGGAGAGAACAGAGACATCCTGATGATTGCACCTAGATGTACTGTCCTTACTTTCTAAGTAGTTTTTTTCAAATCGAAATAATACCATATTCTTTTCTTAACACTCTGTGGACATTGTTATTCAATGACGTCACTACTTTCGTCATAACTTATATAAAATATCAGCGCTTGGACATTTTGTATTCAAATAGATCGTTTTTCTTTTCATTGCTTGCATTTGAGAAACTTGTCAGGAAGTGCGAGGTTAGCGTTCTGTAAAACCGGTTTAAGCACCCCAGTCGGTTCATATTGCCGACTGACCGTTCCAAGGCGGTAACTGTCGGGTTTGCTCTTTTCGTTAAATGACTCATCACAAATTTGTTCTTACTTTTTGCTTGGCTTGCATGTGAAATACCTTTGTTCTGTGCCTTTTCAAAATTTATTATATGTTGCAATGCTCGTAGGACTTTGTCATATATTCTTAGTCTAAGCCAAGAACGTTTTCTTTCTTGCCATGTTTAATGGGCAATTAACCTATTTGTTACTTGGTCATTTTGCAGAAATGAATACATCAGGCTAACTACGCATCAATCTTTTCCTGGTCATATGGTCTAATTGCAATGTATCTTTCTTTTGGATGAGTTTTATAATTTTATGCCTACTATCTTCATTTTGTGCAACAACAGGTTTAAAAACTTAAATGAACTGTCTTCATATAAGCGTTGATAGTATTTCGTCTATGTTTCTATGTATAAAAAGGATGAATAGCTAATAAACTTTATTCATTTCTCGACAACGACCAATTTTGCAATGTTCGTTTGTCACAAAACATTTAACATTTCTCATTTCTTAATTTAGTTTCATTGACTTATATTTGTCGAATTTCAATTATGCAGGCTTATTAATTGTTGGATTTTATATATAAAATAATATTCTGAAAATGTTACACCCACACAGTGTCGCGGAACGTTCAATAAGTATTTGTTTTCTATGTATAATTACGATATTCTTAGCATGCACATTATTGTTGAGTAGTATGAGAAAGAGCCATATGGACACATACTGGGAATGATTACATGTGCACTTTTACGGATAATTTGAAGCAATCGTGCACTTGTGCTGACTTGACTGGTTTTATGCCAAGCTTATTTTCCGCTTAAGATTTATCAAGGACGTGCAAAGACCCAATAAACAATACGCAGCGATTATTTTGTGCAGTTAAGCAATATCCATGGATAATATAGCAGAGACGCAACTGTTTTCTGAAGATGTTTGTCTCATATATGTATTTACGAGGGGATAGCCAAAAGTTCGTGGACAAGTTAAATTATTTTTTTTATTCTTTGATATATTTATTTGAAATTTTAACACTATGTATCTTGGCATCCATGACAATAAATATATAAATATTAACAAAAAAGAATTAACTATATTGAAACAGTCGTAACTATGGTAACGTCATGTCGCTGATACCGCCGCAGTTGAAATAATACTCTTTTATTACATGTATTTTATTACATGTTTAAAATAGCCGTAAAACCATCAAAAGTCGCACGTTTGTTGCGGGAATCGATGACAAGATGACGTGACGTCATAAGCGTTTGGTTACGTAATTGTTTTGTTGTAACTACATTCAGGCGCGTATCTGGGCCGTGTTTGACGTTACGCACCATTGCAAGGGAAATAACCTTTGCAGTAATACTTTTGAATATATCCAGTTATTTTTCTAAAGAATAACATGTAAAATCCGGACATGCGAGAAACTTAACGCAAAATATGAACGACTAAAATTTTGACGTGTATAAGTTTAATCATTTGTAACCTGTTCAACTTGATTGGTGTGGTAAAAAGATTTTATAACATAGAAACTACGCAAATAAAATATATTATTCCTAACCCAGGTTAGGCATCGACTTTCTGAGCGTTTTTGGTACTTTTAGATTTTCGATTTTTCGAACGAAGGTTACGCACGTGCGTAAAGTGCGTAATGGCAGAAACGCGCCTGACATTATTAATGCTTGTCATTAAATTTCATCTGGATGTGATGCATAGTGTTGATGTTGTTTTACTTGTCCACGAACTTTTGGCTATACCCTCGTATACTGTTTCGAAGATAGTAATAAGCTGCCTCAAGTCGCAATTACAGTCGTATTAGCATTTAATTACCATTTGGTGGAGCTGGGAATTATATTTTCGTTAATTTGTAAGTTTTTTACATGTTTATATGTACGATTCAGTGTGAAGAGCTATAAGGATACAATTCGATGAAATGTCACTCATCGGCTTAGTATAAACATTTCTTTCATTTTTTATCAAAAATAAGAATACATGACAAAATACTAATGCTTGTTTTGTTTTTGAAATACATTGCAGCGACCAGTTATGATCATTATAGCAACGTCCAGCTTTTTGGTAAGTGTTGTTGCTGTTTTTGTTTCGTGTTTTTTGTGTGTGTTTTTTGTTGTTTTTTTATGTTTTTTTGTTTTGTTTTGTTTTTAATACATTGCAGCGACTATTAATGATTATTATAGCAACGTCCAGCTTTTTGGTAAGTGTTGTTAATGTTTTTGTTTCGTGTTTTTTGTGTGTGTTTTTTGTTGTTTTTTATGTTTTTTGTTTTGTTTTGTTTTTTAATACATTGCAGCGACTATTAATGATCATTATAGCAACGTCCAGCTTTTTGGTAAGTGTTGTTGATGTTTTTGTTTCGTGTTTTTTGTGGGGTTTTTTGTTGTTGTTTTTATAGGTTTTTTTGTTTTGTTTTGTTTTTTAATACATTGCAGCGACTATTAATGATCATTATAGCAACGCCCAGCTTTTTGGTAAGTGTTGTTGATGTTTTTGTTTCGTGTTTTTTGTGGGGGGGGGGGGGGGTTTGTTGTTTTTATGGGTTTTTTTGTTTTGTTTTGTTTTTTAATACATTGCAGCGACTAATAATGATCATTATAGCAACGTCCAGCTTTTTGATAAGTGTTGTTGATGTTTTTTGTTTCGTGTTTTTTGTGGGTTTTTTTGTTGTTGTTTTTATGGGGTTTTTTTGTTTTGTTTTGTTTTTTAATACATTGCAGCGACTATTAATGATCATTATAGCAACGTCCAGCTTTTTGGTAAGTGTTGTTGATGTTTTTGTTTCGTGTTTTTTGTGTGTGTTTTTTGTTGTTGTTTTTATGGGGGTTTTTTGCTTTCTTTTGTTTTTTAATACATTGCAGCGACTATTAATGATCATTATAGCAACGTCCAGCTTTTTGGTAAGTGTTGTTGATGTTTTTGTTTCGTGTTTTTTGTGGGGTTTTTTGTTGTTGTTTTTATGGGTTTTTTTGTTTTGTTTTGTTTTTTAATACATTGCAGCGACTATTAATGATTATTATAGCAACGTCCAGCTTTTTGGTAAGTGTTGTTAATGTTTTTGTTTCGTGTTTTTTGTGTGTGTTTTTTGTTGTTTTTTATGTTTTTTGTTTTGTTTTGTTTTTTAATACATTGCAGCGACTATTAATGATCATTATAGCAACGTCCAGCTTTTTGGTAAGTGTTGTTGATGTTTTTGTTTCGTGTTTTTTGTGGGGTTTTTTGTTGTTGTTTTTATAGGTTTTTTTTGTTTTGTTTTGTTTTTTAATACATTGCAGCGACTATTAATGATCATTATAGCAACGCCAAGCTTTTTGGTAAGTGTTGTTGATGTTTTTGTTTCGTGTTTTTTGTGGGGTTTTTTTTGTTGTTTTTATGGGTTTTTTTGTTTTGTTTTGTTTTTTAATACATTGCAGCGACTAATAATGATCATTATAGCAACGTCCAGCTTTTTGGTAAGTGTTGTTGATGTTTTTTGTTTCGTGTTTTTTTGTTGTTGTTTTTATGGGGTTTTTTTGTTTTGTTTTGTTTTTTAATACATTGCAGCGACTATTAATGATCATTATAGCAACGTCCAGCTTTTTGGTAAGTGTTGTTGATGTTTTTGTTTCGTGTTTTGTGTGTGTGTTTTTTGTTGTTGTTTTTATGGGGTTTTTTTTTTGTTTTTTGTTTTTTTTTAATACATTGCAGCGACTGTTAATGATCATTATAGCAACGTCCAGCTTTTTGGTAAGTGTTGTAGATGTTTTTGTTTCGTGTTTTTTGTGGGGGTTTTTTGTTGTTTTTATGGGTTTTTTTGTTTTGTTTTGTTTTTTAATACATTGCAGCGACTAATAATGATCATTATAGCAACGTCCAGCTTTTTGGTAAGTGTTGTTGATGTTTTTGTTTCGTGTTTTTTGTGGGGTTTTTTTGTTGTTGTTTTTATGGGTTTTTTTTTGTTTTGTTTTGTTTTTTAATACATTGCAGCGACTATTAATGATCATTATAGCAACGTCCAGCTTTTTGGTAAGTGTTGTTGATGTTTTTGTTTCGTGTTTTTTTTTGGTTTTTTTTGTGTTTTTTTGTTGTTGTTTTTTGTTGTTGTTGTTTTTATGTTTTTTGTTTTTAATATATTGCAGCGACTATTAATGGTCATTATAGCAACGTCCAGCTTTTCTGATGGAGGAAGTTCACATATAAAAGACTGTATAGAACCACCGGTGCACCGCAAGTCAGCTGGAATACCTTCCGACGTTATGTCCTTCGCCCCGAACGGAATTCGAACCCACGCGTTGAGAGACTTATCAGTCAGAGGCGTTACAAATCGGCGACTCTACCACAACGCCACGGGCGTTCTTAAACAAATGCATGTAGCATGATATTACATGTCGTGTCTTGAACACGCAGATAATCAAACCCATATGGTTTTCAAAGTTTTAATGGATCTTCGTATGGTAAGGAACTAAAATGACAATATCAGTACAATTAGGCAAGGTGTTGACTACATACGTTTACAGAAATCCTTCTCGACCGTTACTTCGAATGTGCAAATTCTATAACGAAAACGTAATAAACATAATACAAGCTATATTATTACTGAATTCATACAATTACAACGAGTACTTACTTCGTACAAACCACAAGGTAAGTTGCTAAACACTCTGATAGGGAATGAAGGTGTGCATGTCAACTTTCGAAGAGATTTATGAACAGTTATGAGCTTAATAGATGAAAGTACACTGGCCACAATAATATTGGAATACTAATGAAACAAAATGAAATGGTGTTTTACAAAAACTTACGCCATGAGGTGGCAATAACTTCAAAAGATTGCAGTTTTCTCTGTCAGTGGAGCCATGTGACTGAACCGGAAGAAGGTAAAAACGTGGTTATTTAACCTTAAGATAAAATATTACCCAAACGGACTTAAAATACCGGCAAAAGGAATAAATGCAAGGCAGCACAATACATGTTATGGAAACATAATCTCCGTGTTTTATAGTATTCATTATAAGCGTAGACTAATAGCTGCATTAATTATGTAATACATGGAGTTAATGTACAAGCTTTTAGCGAACGTAACGCCTGGATGCCTGTGATCTGCTCTTGATTATCAAGGATATGAAAAAAGACTCTTAAATATCGCAGTAATAATGAAAGACAGCTAGCAGCAATGGTTTATGTCGCGAGGATGTTACAGTGGCATGTTTTGAATGCTCCCATTCGTACTCACTTTTTTAACTGTAAACTAATTTGAACACATAGTTTGTTTTAATTAAAGCAAAATGGTCACAATAAAATGTTAACTATGTTTTTAATCTATAGAAGAGCTGATGTCCATCTATTATAAACACCACCACACGATACGATATTACATTATTGTTCTGAAATACATTCATGTATTGATTTCTTTACTATGTATTTCATTTTCAGAGAAATGTGCAAAAAACAACAACAGTTTTCTTAACTGTTTTATTGTTACAAAAGGGTCTGGAATTGTGAACACATAGTATTATAAAACCTTTTTCAGTCTTGTTCTTTCTGATTCAATATTCTGATTAAGTAACACACGAAGGAACTGCGGGCTGGTTTGTTATGGCAAACTCCAGCCATGTGCGCAAGAAGATATCAGGTCATTCTAGAATGTAGTGGTAACTATGTCTGATAAATGCTGTATTCTTGTGCATTGACAAAGGTCTCGTCCAGGCGCGAATCTGGGCCGTTTTTGAAATTACGCACAATTACAAAGGAAATAAACTTTGTAATAATACTTTTGAAAATATTCGGTTCTTTTCTAATGAATGACAGGTAAAATGCGGACATGCGAGGAACTTAACACAAAATATGAACGACTAAAATCCTGACGTGTTTAAAGTTTAGTCATTTTAAATCTTTTCAACTCGATTGGTGTAGTAGTAACATAGAAACTACGGAAATAAAATAAATCATTCCTAACCCGGGTTAGGCATCGACTTTCTTAGTGTGTTTGGTACTTTAAGATTTTTCGAGAGGAGGTTACGCACGTGCGTAAAATGCGTAATGGGAGAAACGCGCCTGGTCTCGTCTAAAAAGTAACATAGTGTCGACTTTCCTTAAGCAACCGATACCGATTTGAAATTCATGTTGCTGTAGACATCTTGGAGTGGGTGATTGTATGAACACTCTCCCTTTCCCTTATCCTTTGTAACAAACAATACAAGCATAAGTAATAAAACAAGTGCTATGAATAAGAATAAAATACAAAGTCCTATGAGCATTGCAACATATACCAAACTTTGAAAAGGCAGAGAACAAAGGTATTTCACATGCAAGCCAAGCGAAAAGTAAGAACAATTTTGTGATGAGTCATTTAATGAAAAGAGCAAACCCGACAGTTACCGCCTTGGAACGGTCAGTCGGCAATATAGACCGACTGGGGTGCTTAAACCGGTTTTACAGAGCTCTAACCTCGCACTTCCCGACGAGTTTCTTAAATGAAAGCAATGAAAAGAAAAACGGTCTATTTGAATACAAATTGTCCAAGCGCTGATATTTTCTATAAGTTATGACGAAAGTAGTTACGTCATTGAATAACAATGTCCACATAGTGTTTTGAAAAGAATATGGTATTATTTCGATTTGAAAAACTACACAAAATGGTTGACTATAAATTAAATTAACTTTCTGAATCATGAACAAACATGACCAGAGACGAATAAATGGTTGTATCATCCTGTTCATGTGAAGATGGAATTGAAGAACCAAAGTCCATCAAAGGAAATACACGCAACAATCCTTATAGAATGAATTAAATGACAACATAGATTACATGCACGGGGAGATTTTTTACGACCGCCACACTGCACAAGTAGCATTGTTGTGATCGTGAATAAGAATATAATACAAAGTCCTATGAGCATTGCAATATATACCAAACTCCAAAAAGGCACAGAACAAAGGTATTTCTCATGCAAGCCAAGCGAAAAGTAAGAAGTCTGATCTGAAAACATTTGTTTAATATATGACAACATACTTGAAAAAAAATGAGAAAAAACATATCTTTATTAATTTCTTATCTCTTGATTAGCATGCCACTAATCTGTTATTCTGTCTCTGGACAAGGATGACTGAAACCTGGGTGAACTCAGAACGAAGAGTACCGGGGATTTAAAATCATTTATGAGTGGATAAAAGCATTGAAACCAACTTTGTATTTAATTATAAAGGTGATTACTTTAACTTAAAGACATTTACATGTCACAAAGAGGGTAGACGTAGTTTTTGTCATACGTACCCAAATATATTTATTATATTGTATATATTTTTATATTTATTAACCATGAAGTTAATCCATCTATTCGTACAACGGGAAAATATCAATTTCTAGAGATATTTTAGTTAATGGAAACATGGAAATACTTTGAAACAATTCGATCAAAAAGAGGCATTGTCTTTGTACGCACAGGAGGGGTGTTGCGATCGTTTCTGTATAGCCTGTCGATTCAATCTTGTTTGACAATGTCAGCAGACAAAGAATGATACGTCAAATAAAAAATCGGCATCATCAAAGGAAGTGAATTATGGAAGGTTAATTGCCAATCAAGCCGCGACAAGAATACAAGAAGAAAGTAAATCTGGTCGTATCGTAGAAAGAAGAACAAAGACTTATGCAATTAGTTGGTTATCTCAGTGTTTCTCCGGATGTGCCACAGATGACCTGCCAGTGACTGATTGGCTATATTATATGGCATCATTGAATACTTGACCATTTGACCTTTTTGCACGACATCATCCTTCTTCTCGATTTACCATCAAAACTAAGCGAAACTAAGAAGAAGTGCTGTAAGCATTGTTTATTGGGTTTATCGTACCACCAACAGTATTTCAGTTATCTGGAGACGGTGTCCACTTGAAGCAGATATAGTGCTGCCTTCACTGTGTATAGCATGCCGTGAACACCTGGCATGATACCACACACAGTCACATTATCCTGACACTTGGCCAACCAGTCGTGGAACTACCCTTATATTTGCTTGAGCGTTAGCAAGGGAGCTATACCATTCCCATTTATAACGGCTTTAGTATGTCGCGGCCCGGGATCGAACCCGGGGCCTCCCGTACCTGGAGTCGACGCTCTACCGATTGCGCTACCAGGTCCGGTGCTGTAAGAATTACCTCCGGTATTTATATATAAACTACCTCTGCACAAATGCAAACAGGGTAAATGAGACAAGGCAACACACAAAAAGAAATACCAGCTGTTACCGCTTTTGAACGGTCAGTCGGCGAAAGCACAGACTGATAGTGTTGGGAAATCGGATGCAAATCATAATCGATCATCGGCTGGAATCGGTAGCCACTTCCGATGCAATTTCGCCGATTTTAATCGGTTTATTAATCTACGCAGTGCTACGTTCACAAATGGTTTTTGAGTAGTAGCTTACATAATTACTCGATACTATAGTTTACTTAATGCCACTTTCTACAAAACATTTGGTGTTTCAAGGACAAAATATAAAGTTATCACATGCTTTCTATTTAAATATATACTCTAAAATCTCACGGGCCGTGATTTTCAAATTTTCATTGTAATTTCCCTTTACGGACGGATAAGTGTAAAAGCCGGAACCTGTACCTTTATTTTGGGTGCGTTCGCACTCTTCTGTTAATCGATTATGAGATAACGACATCGATTATCGACATCGAGAAGCTTTTACACTCCGCTAATCGATATCTTCTAATCATCGGCGCATTACTATAGACTGGTTTGCTCAGCGCTAGACACTAGCAATATCTGAAAGTTTTTCTCAACAAAAAGTATTAATAAAACATATCCTATCAAATTGAGACAACTAAGAGAAAACACCTGCATCGAGAGTTAAAACTGAGAAAAGGAAGTTAAATGCAGACAGAATAACTCTTGCTATAATAAAAAATCAACATAAAATTATTTTGAGTTACAAAAACTAAACGTGGATAAGTTTTATACTGTTTCTGTTGTCACATAAAATATGGAATATATGATTTTGCATAAGGCGCAATGCCAGATTATGCAATTGCCAGTCAGTTGAAAACTCTACACGAAACAGTTGATTACAAACCATTAAATCTAAAAAGCAAACCCAAACGTTACCGCCTTGGAACAATCATTCAGGAAAAGGGCTGAAAGGTTTTATCGATTAATTTTCAATACAAAATTATAATTCTAGTAAGTAACTATCGAAAAGAAATTGTTTATATTATAGACATAGCCTTAAAAGATAATCGACAAGCTACGATTATGACAATAACTGTAAGATATTTTAAAGGATTTATTGTTGTTAACGTTGTTGTTATTGTTGTTGTTGTTGTAAAATAAAATAACAATAAATTGTCTTAGTGCAAACATGCTCCAGAACTGTGTTTAGAATATAAAAGCGTCTATCCGTATGATTTATGACCTAATAAATCGAACCACACGGCTTATATTGCCTGTAGAAAGTTACTTTCTAGATTGCACCAAACACTTTGATGTAAAAGATATGCCAATAATCTGCCCTTTCCTTTCATTCAATTAATGTATTTGAGCACGAGTTTTATCAAGGAACTATCAACTTTGGACATTATTTTGCAATGACGTCACTACTTTCGTCATAACTTATTAAAGAAAACATCAGCGCTTGGACATTTTGTATTCAAATAGATCGTTTTTCTTTGCATTGCTTGCATTTCAGAAACCCATCAGGAAGTGCAAGGTAAGAGCTCTGTAAAAGCGGTTTAAGCACCCCAGTCGGCCCATATTACCGACTGACCGATCCAAGGAGGTAACTGTCGGGTTTGCTCTTTTAGTTAAATGACTCGTCACAAATTTGTTCTTGCTTTTCACTTGGCTTACATGTGAAATACCTTTGTCCTGTGCCTTTTCGGAGTTTGGTTTATGTTGCAAATCTCATAGGACTTTCCATATATTCTTATTCATATAACGAGTGTCATGATTGGCTACACACCAATTTGCCGAAAAACAACCCAGATATTCTAATATTCTTGCTATTCAATCCACGAAACCTAAATAAAATCGACAAACCATCACAGCAATGAATATCACAAGACATTAAACATGCCCGTTTGCTGGCTGTTATCCCTCGGATGTATCTGGTGCAATAATACTTAAAGAAATCACGATCGTTTTGTTCGCCGGAAGTCGGAAGAAGAATATGCCTAAGTAGTTCGCACAAAACATAGACGCTGCCATCGTTTGAAAGCTGCGTGTCTGCTGCGTTGGGTAAATTAAAATAAGATGATTTAAATTTGAAGCCGCCGCAATTTGAAGTTTTACTGGCATCGTACCATAGTGAGCTGTCATCCGAGCTGCCATCTTTGTGTTGACGTCTGTCAAAAAAGAAGTCCCATTTTGGGATGTGGCCGAGGTAATCCGACTACCTACATACATCCGAGAGATGATTCGTGAATTATCCGAGGTGTTCCGATTGGCTGTTATAATCTCGTTCTCGACTCTACTTTTCTGTGAGTTATGAGTATGTTGGAGATCTTGAGCTAGGTACAGCTGAGGACTTTCAAGACTTCCTGACTAATTAAATAGGTAATTAAGAGAAGGTCCTATAAGAATTCAGAGACCTGATAATTAGCACACACAAAAATATTTAGATAATTTGTAATTAATATTCGGTTACACGAAGGAGAGGACAAATACAGTATCATTTCATTGGATGCTTATGTGTTGGTAATTACCGCCTTAACAAATACGATCATATGCGTTTATATAATTCAAGTATCTAAATTTATATACTTAAATTACTTAAAACTTATAAAAGAGTAATCTTGCATGAATTGAAATGTAAACAAAGGTCAAATAAGGATATGGGATTCTGGCATATTGATTATTTCAATAAGTAAATAAGAAAAGGTCCAATCGAAATTTCCACAGATGTTTAAATATAACCTACCTCTAGACAAAGGCAAACAGTATTAATGTAAATGTGACAAAAACACAGAGACGAGACATAACATCCAGGTACGGGAGGCCCCGGGTTCTATCCAGGGCTGCGACATACCAAAGTCGTTAAAATGGTAGTGGTATAGCTCCCATGCTAACGCTTAAGCAAATATAAGGGTAGTTCCACGACTGGTTGGCCCGGTGTCAGGATAATATGACTGGGTGTGGTATCATGCCATGTGTTCACGGCATGCTATACACAGTGAAGGCAGCACTATATCTGCTTCAAGTGTACACCGTCTCCAGATAACTGAAATACTGTTGGTGGGACAATAAACCCAATAAACATAAGCATAAACGAGACATAACACACAAAAAGACGAAAACAGCAGTAACCGCATTGGAACGTTCAGTCGGCTCATTGCTGGAAATAATTTATTTTAACTACACTTCAACACTAAAACTCAGTACACGTTAAACCAAATGTCTTTCAAATTAAAAGACAAACCACGCCGGCATTTTGTCTCATCCATCAACGAAAGTCAATGTCTGCCACTTATCAAATGCTCTTCTGAAATGAATGAGATCCTTTTTCGTTATACGTCTTCATATTTATGACTATATGTGTACGTTAGAATTAGGTCAAGAAAATGTCTAAATAACTCGCAAATGGCCAGAAGTATTTAATGGAATACTTAATCAAGTTATTTAATCTTTTGTTTGTTTGTTGTTGTTTTTTAATTGGGTTTATCGATCCCACCAACAGTATTTCAGTTATCTGGAGACGGTGTCCACCTGCTGCCTTCACTGAGTATAGCATGCCGTGAACACCTGGCATGATAGTACACGCAGTCACATTTTCCTTACACCGGGCCAACCAGTCGTGGAACTACCCTTATATTTGCTTGAGCGTTAGCAAGGGAGCTATACCACTACCATTTTAACGACTTTGGTATGTCGCGGCCCAGGATCGAACCCGGAGCCTCCCGTACCTGGAGCTGACGCTCTACCGATTGCGCTACCAGGTCCGGTCTATTTAATCTTTTGCCGTTTGTATTAAATAACTAAAGGCATGTAAACGACGTTTTGCATTGTGAAAACATCTCATGAGATAAATGTGATTTTATATTCTTTTTTAATAACTTAACAATATTACTATCAGTTTCGTCTAAAAAATACTTAACAAAATGAAAACATAAACAGCCTTAACCGAATCTAATTGGTTGCCGAAAAAGTGTTAAATTTGAAAATATTGAGATCACGAGCAATTTAGTTTGTAACTGTATCATTCGTACAGTTTGCATGTAACAACTCCGCCCGATCGATGATACTAGTATTTTAGACATAACTAGCAAACATGTTCACTGACAGTACATAGTTTGTGAAAAGTTAAGATCAACAAATCACCATGCGGTTAACATTAGGTAAATAAGACAAGGCCCCTTAAGAATTACCACAGATACTTAAATCTAAACTACCTCTAGACAAAGGCAAAAAAGTATAGCATATAGTCTATTTAGACAATAGCTCCACTCGTTTCGAAACAGGGTAAATGTAAATAGATAAATAAAAAATGTCTTGTCAAAATAACCACAAATATTTAGATCTAATCTACTTCTAGACAAAGGTAAACACTTTAAATGTAAAAGAGACAAAAACACACGAAAAGAAAAATCAGCAGTGAACCGCTTTGGAACTCTCAGTCTGCAAAAAGACCGAATGTGGTTTTTAAACCTGACTTGTGGAGCGCTCCAGCCTTCAAATTCAGACAACTAACAGTAAGCACCTGCATCGGGAGTTAAAACTGATAAAAAAATATAGACAAGATCACTAGTAATAAAATAAACGATATATCACTATATGTACAGATAATATAGATTAGTTTAAACCTATTTATTTATAGTCGATTGGGAAACAAGTTCTTTTAACTTATATTAATCCCTCTCGACTGTCCACTTCCTGGGTAGAACCAGTACTCAGGTACTGAATACCTGGAGCAATATCCTTGATCAAGAAAATACCGTTTTCCTTCTTGTATGTGCTGTGATTATGCGTGAACACAGGGCCAAAGTCTCTAACAGAACAACGTGTTCTAGACTACAGACGTGTTTACGAAACCTCGACAAAAATCTTACTTCACCAAGATCCGCGTGTGCTGACATTTATGTCTAGTTTATTGGTTCCGCGGCTATATATCGGCATCATTATTCAGTTATGTTCTCGTCCGTAAGTGTTGTGTGTCATATTGTGGCATAAATTTCGTGTATCTAGACATGACACAAATTGAGCTATTAGGCAAATTATTGTTGACGTCAAAGGACAACTTAAAAAAGCCAATGCCAATCCAGACTAGGTTAGGTCCGTTTTTTAGGATTTTAAAAGAACACTTTTCAGTTCGTGATTTCGTAATGTTTAATCATTATGTATATTTCACAGCCAGGTTATTTTCCAATGAAATGACAGCAAAAAGAAGCTAAAGTTACACTTAGCATGTAGGACAAAGCCAAATATGGTGAGTCTAGTGTTCTACGGCAACAGCAATGCCTGACCTGTTAATTATTGGAAAGATGCAATGACATGGATATATGTTAGGAATGAGGTTATATATATGCACAATGATAAAACAATCTGAAAAAGTTGTCAAGCGGATGTAACACTTTTATTTTTGTTCTATTTATATATGAGCTTAATATAAAAATAATCTCCAATAAAAATTCTGCAGCCTTATAGCACCATGGACGCCCCGCTGTGCTTTATATAATTATAAGTATGCATAGATAAGGGTATAAATTAAAATCGTTCGAAAAAGTAACTAGGCAAAAATATATCTTTTAGACACATTCATTTTCACACATTCACAATAGAGTTGGGCCGATATCATCGATACATCGGTGACTCGTGATAATCGCCTTCACGATACAGTATCGCGATACAATGCTGATGTATCGATACAGGACAATACTATTATTATTCACGAAACACTATGATTTATGTTCGTATTGTTCAATAACATACCGCCTACGTAACTGAAAAAAGTGAAACTATTATACCGCTTACGTAACTAAAAAAAATATATATATAGAGGTGCTTAATTCACAAAATATTTGTTAAAGTTACAGCATTACATTGAGTTAGTTAGAGAAAAAATGGACCTCTCTTTCCTAAAAATAGTTTGTTCTAACCGGTAACTAGCTGTAAGCGTGTTTTTTTTAAATATCAATAACCTAAGCGACATATGCGTTCGAAACAAAAACAACAATGTTTTTTATTAATTTACAATCATGTTAAGCCTGAGCCGTGGCTCAATTAATCTTCCAGTTTTATAGCTTATTGAAATTAAAAGCATTCTAGTCATAGTGATGTTTTCACTTAATAAACATATTAAAACAATAATAGAAATTAGGATATAAATTTAGTAAGGCGTATATTCACAAACTGCATTTGTTTCATTGCGATACAATTCAGATATCGTGATAATATCACGTATATCTATTTATCTATCACGATGTCTGAACTGTATATTGCCTATATATATATATATATATGTGTGTGTGTTTGTGTTTGTGTGTGTGTGTGTGTGTGTGTGTGTGTGTGTGTGTGTGTGTGTGTGTGTGTGTGTGTGTGTGTGTGAGAGAGAGAGAGAGAGAGCGTGTGTGTGTGTGCGCGCGCGCGTGCGTGCGTGTGTGTGTGTGTGTGTGTGTGTGTGTGTGTGTGTGTAACGCATCCTTTTTTAGTTCCAAAAAGTGAAGAATAAATACACAATTCGGGTAAGTCTATATGTAGAAAATTAAAATATAACTCCTGACGTCATCACAGGATGATACGGTGTCATCTTCGTTGACACCTAAATACACCTCTTACATATCTACAACTACTGCATAAAATAAAAATAAGAAAATATGACACGGTCATATAAGAATAGGAACATATATATAAAACTGAAAATGCACAGGGAAAAGGTATTTATCTGCCAGTCAAATTTAAATATTTCTAAACAACAGTGACGTTACATTTAATAAAACAGAGCAAACCCAATAGTGCTGCCATGAAACGGTCAGTCGCCAAACTGCGGTAAGTATTTGATGAAAGAAAAAGGCACATTTATGCAATAAAGAGAATGCTTGGTGTTCTACGTTTCAATTCCCCGAAACCCATTTACTACTGACAGGCTTGACATTCGTGACCTCGCCACTATATTATCGGAAATTCCTCAAAAGAATTTCTGACACTCACGCATTAATCAGTCAGAAAATAGATTACAGATTGTTTTGTTGTGTTTTAACTAACGTTTATTAAAAGCCATTCAACATGTTCTATTACCAAAAGTAGTGTGAGAGAGGTAGAGAGAAAGAGAGACAGGCAGACAGACAGAGAGAGGCAGAGAGACAGATACAGAGAGACAGACAGACAGACAGACAGACAGACAGAGAAAGAGACAGAGAGACAGAGGAGACAGAGAGAGAGACAGACAGAGAGAGCTTGGGGCAATGAAATAAAGGGATATCTTGTGAATTCATAGTACTGGTATTGGAAAAAATCTTTTCAGATTTTGATGTCAATAGGTATATTGATGTCAAGTACTTTTCATAAAGAGTTTATTGTCTACTTCTGTGTTCTATTTGTTATTATCTGCTACGATATTTTTAAATATTTCATACAAATGTCTTTTCTTAAAAAGCAACAACATTTTCTTTAAAAACAACAACAAGATCTTGTCAAACTGTTGCAACTTCCTGGCATTTTGTTTGTTGTCAATTTCTTTTCTTTTTTTTGTTGATATTTTTGTTTTCTTTGTCGATGTTTTGTAAATGCAAACTGCAGTGACACCCTATGACACCATATGACACCCTTTGGCACCATATGACACCCTATGGCACCCTATGACACCCTATGACACCTTTTGATACCCTATGATACCCTATGACACCCTATGACACCCTATGACACCCTCTGGCACCCTATGATAACCTATGTCACCCTATGATACCCTATGACACCCTATGGCACCCTATGACACTCTATGGCACCCTATGTCACCCTATGGCACCCTATGACACCCTATGGCACCCTTTGATACCATATGACACCCTATGACACCATATGACACCCTATGACACCTTTTGATACTATATGATACCCTATGACACCCTATGACACCCTATGGCACCCTAAGATACCCTATGACACCCTATGATACCCTATGCCACTCTATGTCAGCCTATGGCACCCTATGATACCCTATGCCACCCTATGACACCCTATGATACCCTATGGCACCCTACGCCACCCTTTGACATCCTATGACACCCTTTGGCACCCTATGACACCCTTTGACACCCTATGACACCCTTTGGCACCCTATGACACCCTTTGACACCCTATGACACCCTATGACACCCTATGACATCCTAAGATACCCTATGACACCCTAGGGTACCCTATGATACCCTATGACATCCTAAGATACCCTATGACACCCATTGGCACCCTATGCCACCCTATGTGACCCTATGACACCCTATGATAACCTATGACACCCTACTACACCCTATGGCACCCTATAGCACCATATGATACTCTATGACATCCTATGGCACCATATGAAACCCTATGGAACACTATGAAACCCTGTGACACAAATCACAGTTTCATAATCGTTTTAATTCGTAGCAATATCATGAGGGATCTTGTTATCAAACGTCTTTTTAACCGTTTCATTCTAACAATCATGCGACGATATTTACATATTTATAATTTTTGATCTTTTAAATAACGTATTTATACTAATGACAAGTCGTCTTCTTCATCAACAGAATTAGAGTTTTACGATGATGATGATGATGATTATGATGACAATGATGATGATGATGATGACTGGATTAAAACGCAGGATCAATGTGGTATATCGGGGGTTTTTGTCACAGCAAAATTGCTTCTTTCAGAGGAAAAGCCTTGACAGCTTGATAGTATTTACGTTCAAATTAATCAATGACCTTTCATGGCATAGTAGAGCGTTATAATATAACCTTTACCAGGACTGTTGTATGAGGTGAAACGTAAAAGCAACAAAAATGTGATCTGAAAATAGGCAATTATCCAGAAACATCGCTTGATTACATCAGCAAACATAACCGATACGTAAATGCCCTGATTGACAGAACGACTTCGGATAAGCATTACAACAGCAAACGAGTAATAGCAAAGTTAATTGACCAAAAATCCATAATAAGGAAGCTAATCGGGGTTTTAAAGATAGGTCAGAGCTATCTAATTGCAATCTCTGGATTCTTACTGTTCTGTGGCATGTATCACAGTTAATTGTTAGTAAATGCAAACGACGCCCATATGACGAATTGGCAAAAAGGCATAATTATATATCGGTAATATATAATTACATATGCTACGTATTCAGGAAGGCGTATGATTGAAACATTACATCATTTCGGTTCTATAACTGTTACAGCATTCATATTGTATATTTGTATTTGTTAACATTTTTTGTCATTTGTATTTCGTCTTTGCCATGCGTTATATCTTTGTAAATGGCCAAAGACAATATTTGTCGATATAGCCAATAAATATTGAATTGAATTGTTAAAAAGTTACATTGAAACTATACTCGTCTATAGAAGTTTTGGCCTGAAATTCAATTCATTTTGGGCAGTTCTGTTTGCGAGCGCACGTTAAATGAAAGAAAAAAACATTTGAAGACACGATATCTAATGAAATACGAATTATGGAATTGTCCAGGCTGTCTAGCAGACTATAGTGAGATGTTATCTTCTGTGAAATGCATTCACAATCGAACGAAAACATATCAGTAACACTTAAATAATCAATTTCAGAGTGGAAGCATATGACAACAAGGTTAATTGGTCAACAAAATACTACAAGGGGCAGTAAGGATAGAGTAAGCATGTAGGGCAGACACGTCTAATTGCAATCACCGAGATGCCATTACGACTTAACCGGATGTGTCATGGCTGACCTGTCAATAACTGACAGAAAAGACAGACAGACAGACAGAATGATTTATTAGGCATAAACTTACACAGTTTCTAGTATAACAAGAAAAGAATAATCATTAAGAAAAAATGTGAAATTATGACTATGAAAACGCACACGTATCACACACACACACACACACCCTCTAACGCCTTCACACACGCACACACAACTCACACACACACCCGCACACACACACATTAACACACACGCGCGCGCGCGCGCACAAAGCAACACATGTATAATGAGGAGGCTGGTTCTCCTAGTATAAAATTTCAGAAAATGTATAAAAAATTAACTAAAATGTGCCGGTTTAAGTGGGAAAAAATCATACTTAAGGGTTAACAGACAGCAATTGTAAGGATTTCCTAAGTTAAAGAGATTCTTCTATAAATTTTGACATTTTAGTCAAAACATGTTTATTTGTAGACCAACAGCTCTGTAAATTTAAAAACACTAGGATTTTTGTAGAAGTATGGATGAATATATAGTTTACGAATATCTCTGTAAGCAGAACATACTAACAAAAAGTGATATTCATCTTCTACATCTAAAACAACTGTCTATAATTGAAAAGGACGCCTCTGTGGAATAAAGATAAGTGTGTTTACTACTTTCCTATTGAACAATGTTCTTTCGAATAAGGATAAGTAAGCCGAACAATGTCGACATTTAGCGGACCTGGTAGCGCAATCGGTAGAGCGTCGGCTCCAGGTACGGGAGGCCCCGGGTTCGATCCCGGGCCGCGACATACCAAAGTCGTTAAAAATGGTAGTGGTATAGCTCCCTTGCTAACGCTCAAGCAAATATAAGGGTAGTTCCACGCCTGGTTGGCCCGGTGTCAGGATAATGTGACTGGGTGTGGTATCATGCCAGGTGTTCACGGTATGCTATACACAGTGAAGGCAGCACTATATCTGCTTCAAGTGAACACCGTCTCCACATAACTGAAATACTGTTGGTGGGACGATAAACCCAATAAACAAACAATAAACACACAATGTCGACATGTTGTGGGCTGATATGGATAGTTTAATATGAAACATCGTGATTCCTGTTTACGTTTGAATATATATATATATTTCCTCCTTTTAACAGAAGAGTACATTACAAATACACATACATAGATGCAAGTACAACACGAACATCTTATAACCCACATGTCACAGTTAAGGTGAGTAAGAAGTTTACAAGAAAAGAAACAACAATACTGAAAAGGATTAATATACAGCACCAATGTACAAAAAGGCACAGATAGATACAAACACTCAGACACACCCAGACACACCCAGACACCCAGACAAACCCAGACGCCCAGACACGCACACACACAAGCTCGCGCGCTCACGCGTGCGCGGACGCACACATACAAAATCATACACATATATATGTTAGCAAAGAGAGATGAGTAAAATATGTACATATATATATACAAGTAAAGAATCAGCAGTATATTTTTTTACGTTTATGATTACAAAAAATAATGAAATGATTATTTTCACCTACTTAGATCTTGTGGAAGCAAGATCTAGAAATGAAATCTTCATAAATAAATGTAATAAATAAATGATATTTTATGCACTCACAATTTAATGCTCAAACTTACCGAAACGAAAAACAAGAAGAGCGTTCATTACTGAAAATGCATATGTCAAGATAACGATTTACTATATATAGTCAATACATGAGCAAGAAATAGAAATTAAATGAAAGAATAGAAAAAAAAACACATTAGAACTTACAAATGTAAACGCTGTCATAATAAATATATATAATGAAAGGCGGTTTATAGAAATAGTGTTAATGAACGTTGATCATGGCAACCTTATGCTTCTTATATCCCTTATCATAAAATAACATAAAAGTGGGATTGCTCTTTTTTGTTTATTGACTCATCACATATTTGTTATTTGTCCTGCGTCTATTCTAATTTTGGTATATGCTGGAATGTCATACACTCTTATTTTAAAATAAATAATGAATCCCCTTTATTATTGATAATGTGGATATTTTTGCAATATTATCTTTCACGAGGGAATATCATGTATATTAGGAATAATGGATTGGTCCAAGTTAGTTGATAATTATATTTCTTTGTTCTCTAACTAAATATAATTGGAGATTGTTCCGATTATGATTACATTCAGACCTAATCGAAAAAAACATTAAAAAAATGGAGCTTAAATGTCTTATCCACCAAGATTTTAAATTTTAAAGTGGTTTAATTTGGAAGGAATGTTGTTATAATTAAAATAAATGATATAAATAAATACAGATATTATTGGTTAAATGCCAGTGTTATCTGAAATTAACTGCATAAATAACAATGTCATTATTAATCACATTATTTAATTAATTAATTAATTATATAACATTACCTACCGCGCGAGTGTGAGCTAACAGTCATGCATTATTTAATTAACACACTAGTTAGTAATCGTAATGCGACGTCATTATCGTAGTGTGACGTCATTAAGTATGTGTAGTGTATATGTCATTTCCTGATCACTTTTGTCGCCGTTTTATGCATTTTGTTAGAGAATTTCATTTTAAGTAATAAAAAAAACATTTCTTGTTATAGTCGAATCTGTTTTATGGAAAATGGTTGAGTAAAGAGTGGAACTATTTTTTTGTGCGGATTCTCCCAAACCGAATTACACAAGTCAAGGCCGACTGTTCATACTACAAAAAGATGATGCTTTGTAAACAAAATAAGACAGGGGATGTTTTGGTTATGTGATAAATATTATTCGTTCATAATCATTATATTATATTATTCGTGTTCATTAGAACTTTGTTTCGTATATTTTCATCCAACTTAATAATTATTTTCAGTATCTAATGAGCACTCATATCAGATTCTTAATGTAACTAAAATAAAACTATGCTTACATTTGTACGTGCCTGTATGTTACCAGCAGATGTACTGGCTCCAACAGCGTTAACACAAAACGCCTTACTTTAGGATAGCTGTTGTTTTTTTCTTTTTACAATATCTAAAGCCACTTATAACCTTTAAACGAAAACAGAGATTGTGTTTAGTATGCATAGCATATAAAATAAAAATAAATGAATGTAATTACAGGAATTTCTAATTATAAGCTTTTCTTGGATAATTATAATATAACCAAGGTCGTGTTACAACAAATAGAGGTCGATGTCCGTAGAAATGGCAATTCAATTATGACCTGCAGGTGGAGTTTCATGAAATTAATTTGTTTTTCTCTGGTATAATAAGTAAGTTTTCTGCAATGTAAACCCATTACAATTTCATGACATAATGAGTTCATGATGACGAAATCTAGCAATTTATAGCTTTGATATCAAGGCAATTATTATGTCTGTCACAAACTGAAACCAAGCTGTCTTTGTTCAGTTTCATAAAATACCGTGTTTACAACGAACGAACGAACGAAACATTTATTTTGACTTAAGCATAACAAGCTCATCGTCATATACAAAAACATATCATGACATTAAATGTGACATGTGAACAGTAAGTAAAAGGACACTCACAATTAAAAAATATGAAATACTAAGTAATATTTAACAGTTACAGACATCTTTAGAAATTTTACATGTACAATGTTTATTTACAAAATTACAATAGAGTGTCTCTTAAATTAAAAGATTTATCACAAAATAATGCAATATTTTTAAGAACCAGTATACTTTCACTTTGCATAAGAGTGATATATGTACACATATTTGTATTGGTGTAAAAATATTTAGGAATATACTGTCTTCTAAAGGATGTATATATGGGACATTTAAGTAAAAAATGAAATTCATCTTCTATATCATTCAGATACAACGAACGTCAGAAGACGGAAATGAAGAATACGATAATAATTTACCTAGACAGAGATAATTGATAACAGACAAACAGAATGGTTTATATGGACTCCGCAGGTACATTTAATTCAAGTATTATTTCAATAATTGACAATTAATTAACAATTAATTGTGTCTACTTAGATGATCTCGCATGTTCATTTAAGATCTAAGCAGGTATTAATAAGATAGTATTGATGAAAGACAGAAAATCGATGGTATATTCTGACTTGAGGCATCGGATATAGACCTTTCCTTGCAGATATTCCAATTGATGACAAGAAAGAGCCAGGATGTGAGACACACAAGGCGCCGTGAGCATGCGCTTTAAACAAGAAGAATACTATCCTTCTGAACTAATCACTCTCTTACTCTGTTGATTAATTACATTAAAATTTGACATAAACGAACCATAACTCTGATCGGAAGTGAGGTATTTTTGCTACTTTGTTTTCCTTGTTCTCTGCTACATCTGTTTTTACAAACTGTATTTCTAACAGCGGTATAATCCGGGGTTTTTTTTTGTGTGTGTGTAGCAAAACTTCGCTAAACGGCTACGTTATTTATGTTATTTTTTATAATTTTAAGCTACACTTTATTGCTGAAAGCTACCTTGGTAAAACAAAAAACGATTGTTTCTTTTCTCTGAAAAGTGACTCACAGAGCACCTCCGACATCGTGTTATTGACTGCTACACAATCGTCCCCATAAAAATGCATTCCATAAGAGACACCGCTCTCAAGAGCGGCGCCAAAAATAGACACATTATTGAGATTTCCTTTAAGATATATTATCGGGTGAAAATAGGCTGATAATTATCCTTGAAATAACTACACTGACCAGCGTGGTTGATTTTGTGTCCCACACGCAGACGATGGGAAATAATTGTAAAGTCGCTAATTGAGTGACCAAAGAAGAGATTTTATTAAATATGAAAGCTAAATATAGAGAATACATGGTAAGTGCCGAGAATGAGAAAGTTTATCTGGTGGGCGAGAAGCGAATATCTTGGCGAGCTTTAGTTTCAAAGCGAACCAGATAAACTTTATTATTCTCGGTTCCAAACATGTATTCGATTGATCCTGCTTTTTGTCTTTTATATGAAAGAAAATTAAAAAAGAAAACCAAAAAAGGAAAACGGTAAACAAACGAGGACGATTAAGGAAAAATAACGGAAAAACAATAGCCGTGTTACTCGGTCTTTATTCAGACATGAACCTTTGTTCAAAATAAAAATAAAAATATTCTCCATGTCAACAAATATAAATGTTAAAAAATTCCATGAATGATTAAATAAATCGGCGAAAAAGCATTAATTACACGTTTCATTAAGAGCGTCTGAACATAACTAGTGTAAACAGTGTATTCATACGCGTAGTTTGGTCACGTGACCTATTGGCCGGATATCACTAAGTTTATCCGGCAAGGCTTTATCCAGCACATTTACGTGTGAAAGCAGGATAAAGTTATATTCTTAACCAGTAAAGTTCTGCAAACTTAGTCTCATGCACCAAGCGAGGCTTGCTAGGATTCAATGCATGGCTTTAAATAAATAACACGGGCATTAATGAATGCCGTATAAATTGAAAACAATGCAAAAGAAAAAAATGCGAGGGCTGTATTTGTTTGCTTGGCCACATTCATTTGAAATTTTAAGACTTACAGTTGTCTTATTATACTATAAGTTTCTGATATAAAAAAAATAAGCATTTAATTGTGGCAGTGTCCAAGACTGTCAAATATACATGACGCAATGCTCTTTGTGTAATTAATAATGAGAAATATCGTACATTGTATTGAGCATTTCCTCAAAACATACTAACAATATCATTCTTATTTTTAGCATTTCCTCGATACATCATAACAATGCCATACTAGTATCTAGCATTTGCTAAATACATCATAATAATATCATTCTTGTATCTAGCATTTCATCAAGACATTATAACAATGACATTCTTGTATCTAGCATTTCCTCAAGACATTATAACAATATCATCCTTGTATCTAGCATTTCCTCAAGACATTATAACAATATCATCCTTGTATCTAGCATTTCCTCAAGACATTATAACAATATCATCCTTGCATCTAGCATTTCCTCAAGACATTATAACAATATCATCCTTGTATCTAGCATTTCCTCAAAACATTATAACAATATCATTCTTGTATCTAGCATTTCCTCAAGACATTACAACAATATCATCCTTGTATCTAGCATTTCCTCAAGACATTATAACAATATCATCCTTGTATCTAGCATTTCCTCAAGACATTACAACAATATCATCCTTGTATCTAGCATTTCCTCAAGACATTACAACAATGACATTCTTGTACATACCATTTCCTAAAGACATTATAACAATATCATCATTGTTTCTACAGTTCCTCAAGACATTATAACAATATCATTATTGTACCCAGCATTTACTTAAGACATTATAACAATGACATTCTTGTATCGAGCATTTCCTCAAAACATTATAACAATATCATTCTTGTATTTAGCATTTCCTCAAGACATTATAACAATATCATTCTTGTATCTAGCATTTCCTCAAGACATTATAACAATATCATTCTTGTATCTAGCATTTCCTCAAGACATTATAACAATAACATTCTTGTATTTAGCATTTCCTCAAGACATTATAACAATATCATTCTTGTATCTAGCATTTCCTCAAGACATTATAACAATATCATTCTTGTATCTAGCATTTCCTTAAGACATTATAACAATATCATTCTTGTATCTAGCATTTCCTCAAGACATTACAAAAATATCTTTCTTGTATCAAGCATTTCCTCAAAACATACTAACAATATCATTCTTGTATCTAGCATTTCCTCAAGACATTATAACAATATCATTATTGCATCTAGTATTTCCTCAAAACATTAGAACAATATCATTATTGTATATAGCATTTCCTCAAGATATTATAACAATGACATTCTTGTACATAGAATTTCCTCAAGATATTATAACAATGACATTATTGTATCTAGCGTTTCCTCAAGACATTATAACAATGACATTCTTGTATCTAGCATTTCCTCAAAACATTATAACAATATCATTCTTGTATCTAGCATTTTCTCAGACATTATAACAATATCATACTTGTATCTAGCATTTCCTCAAAACATCATATCAATATCATCCTTGTATCTAGCATTTCCTTAAGACATTATAACAATATCATTATTGTACCCGGCATTTCCTTAAGACATTATAACAATATCATTATTGTATCTAGCATTTCCTTAAGACATTATAACAATATCATTATTGTACCCGGCATTTCCTTAAGACATTATAACAATATCATTATTGTACCCGGCATTTCCTTAAGACATTATAACAATATCATTATTGTATCTAGCATTTCCTTAAGACATTATAACAATATCATTATTGTACCCAGCATTTCCTTAAGACATTATAACAATATCATTCTTGTGTCTAGCATTTCCTTAAGACATTATAACAATATCATTATTGTACCCAGCATTTCCTCAAGACATTATAACAATATCATTCTTGTATCTAGCATTTATCAAGACATTATAACAATATCATTATTATACCCAGCATTGCCTTAAGACATTATAACAATATCATTCTTGTATCTAGCATTTCCTCAAGACATTATAACAATATCATTCTTGTATCTAGCATTTCCTTAAGACATTATAACAATATCATTCTTGTATCTAGCATTTCCTCAAGACATTACAAAAATATCATTCTTGTATATAGCATTTCCTCAAGACATTATAACAATATCATTATTGTATCTAGCATTTCCTCAAGACATTATAACAATGACATTCTTGTATCTAGCATTTCCTCAAGACATTATAACAATATCATTCTTGTATCTAGCATTTCCTCAAGACATTATAACAATATCATCCTTGTGTCTAGCATTTCCTCAAGACATTATAACAATGACATTCTTGTATCTAGCATTTCCTCAAAACATTATAACAATGACATTCTTGTATCTAGCATTTCCTCGAGACATTATAACAATATCATTCTTGTATCTAGCATTTCCTCAAGACATTATAACAATGACATTCTTGTATCTAGCATTTCCTCAAAACATTATAACAATGACATTCTTGTATCTAGCATTTCCTCGAGACATTATAACAATATCATCCTTGTATCTAGCATTTCCTCAAGACATTATAACAATATCATTCTTGTATCTAGCATTTCCTCAAGACATTATAACAATATCATCCTTGTGTCTAGCATTTCCTCAAGACATTATAACAATGACATTCTTGTATCTAGCCTTTCATCAAGACATTATAACAATATCATTCTTGTATCTAGCATTTCCTTAAGACATTATAACAATATCATCCTTGTGTCTAGCATTTCCTCAGGACATTATAACAATGACATTCTTGTATCTAGCATTTCCTCAGGACATTATAACAATGACATTCTTGTATCTAGCATTTCCTCAAGACATTATAACAATATCATTCTTGTATCTAGCATTTCCTCAAGACATTATAACAATATCATTCTTGTATCTAGCCTTTCATCAAGACATTATAGCAATGACATTCTTGTACATAGCATTTCCTAAAGACATTACAATAATATCATCCTTGTATCTAGCATTTCCTCAAGACATTATAACAATATCATCCTTGTATCTAGCATTTCCTCAAAACATACTAACAATATCGTTCTTGTATCTAGCATTTCCTTAAGACATTATAACAATATCATTATTGTATCTAGCATTTCCTCAAAACATTATAACAATATCATTCTTGTAACTAGCATTTCCTCAAGACATTATAACAATATCATTCTTGTATCTAGCATTTCCTCGAGACATTATAACAATATCATTCTTGTATCTACCATTTCCTCAAGACATTATAACAATATCATTATTGTATCTAGCATTTCCTCGAGACATTATAACAATATCATTCTTGTATCTAGCATTTCCATAAGACATTATAACAATATCATCATTGTATCTAGCATTATCATGCTTTATAATATTCACCTTTCATCGCGTAAATAAAATCAAACTTTAAAATGAAAATAAAAAAAAGATAGTTATCATCATTTTAAAATTCTTCAATGTTACGAATATGTTTATTAATATAAGATCACAAACTCTTTGTGCTCTACGCCACAATTAACTGAAGCCCATTTCTGCCGCTGAGAAATTTGACAATCTCGCCAATGTTTTATCAGCAATTCATCAAATCAATTTCTGGCGCTCCCGAAGTAATCAACTTCGTAGCCGGAAATTACAAACTTAATTTCTGCTCTACTTCTCTAGACGTTATGAATATGTATGAGGACATGACATAGATTCGGATAGCACTACTATTTTAGACATAAAGGTGCTTGTTATTAGGTGTCTAACTTTATTGGGATATTTCACACTTTTTCTTTGTGAGAAGTCCCTTTAGCAAAATAAATAATAATAAATAGCTCAATTATATAGCGCTTTTATCATAATATATATATATATATATGTTCAAAAGCGCTTTACAAAATTGCCTTTACGACAGTATCCGATGCTAAGCTTGTTTGCTTTCTGAACGAGATTGGTATTATTAATAAGTTATAAATTTTTAAAATGTTTATTATGCTAACGTTATACATTTTAGCTGTTTAATATGTTAACCTTTTTTCATCATTCAAATTTTTAACCTGATAGATTTTTATTTCTACTCACGTATTTTAGTTTTAACCTGAAAATGTTATATTGTCGTTAAACTTCGATGTATTCAGCGTCGTATGACCTATCAAGTGTCGGTGTGCCGTAAAACCCAAAATACAATTTTACAAATTTGCCTACATTTTTTAAAGAACATAAAAACATGATAAAAACGTTAATTTAGCTTTTAAACAGTTAGTTATTTAAAATAGTCCATAAAAACCTCTTACTTGTAGACAAACAATAACAGATACATAGATTAAAATGAAAACTAAGAAAAAGAAATAATAAACAGATATCTTCACATTAAATATAGAAATGTTGACCGGGCAGAAAATCAATTTTAAGATTCATGCTTAAATATTAGATGTCGTACGATGGCTGAGTCTAAATGTTCTTCTTAAACGCTACGAGTATGAGATTGGAACCATTCCAGTGCGGTTACTGATATTTTATATTTTTAATGTTATGTGTGTTTCCTGTCTCTGTATAGTAATTGTCACCTTTTTTAATTTTGTATTAAAAACTTCGTTAAACTAAAGCCAGCTTCTACTAACACTTGTATTTTTTGTATGTATGTAGTTAGATTTATCTCCATCTACAAAAGCCGCTTTTACAGAGAACCGTGTTTCATTAATCGTTAACTCATCCTTTTGAAACATTTTTACAACTTAACAACGTAATGGAATAATGGGATGGGTGTTGCCGGCATTTTTGCCGATACTGT
Source organism: Sinonovacula constricta (assembly GCA_007844125.1). Taxonomy (NCBI): domain Eukaryota; kingdom Metazoa; phylum Mollusca; class Bivalvia; order Cardiida; family Solecurtidae; genus Sinonovacula; species Sinonovacula constricta. Next base: position 6,522,980 of record CM017573.1, read on the forward strand.
GCAGCGACATTTCTATCATAATAGCACAGGGGCACTTACGAGTTTCCCAGGGACTAAACCCGGCCGGTCCATTATACTGACACCGACGAGTCAGGCTTAATGCTGTGCCAGTAGCCCTGAGCGTTAGGACGGAAGCCACTACTACCAACTTTTAAGTCCTTGGTTTGAGCCGGCCGGGGTTTGAACCCGTGACCTCCCGATCCGCAAGGCGAAATGGGATAGTGGTCTTATTTTGAAAGTGTCAGCGTATTCTAGATAAAGTGTTGGACTGTTTAAATACTCAATCCCATTGGGCGGCTTGTGATACGGGAATGCACTTCCGATTGAAATATGTAAGCTTTAGGAGGCGTCTGGAACAGGCTTGCCCGTTATATCAGGAAAGATTCGGAAACATGGTGAGCTATACGGATTCGGAAAGCTTCAACTTTGTATTGACAGTGTTCCCATTGTTCCCAGTGAGTTTCCATCGTTGTGCTGGGAAACACCATGCCAAGCTGGGGAGATCCAGGGCGGATTTTTTCGAATATTTTCCCTTGACGATTATGGCTCTTTTTCAGATAACTAGAAAAAAAACGCCATTACATTTTTGTGCCTAATTTCAAGTCTGTTTGATGGGATTTGCCTGCATTTTTGCCGATACTGTGCAACGACATTTCTATCATTATAACACAGGGGCACTTATGAGGTGACCAGGGACTGAATGCGGCCGGTCCATTATGCTGACACCTGCGAGTCAGGCGTAATGCTGTCCCCTTAGGCCCGAGCGTTAGGAGGGAAGCCACTACTACCAAATTTAAAGTCTTTGGTTTGACCCGGCCGGGGTTATTCTAATTAGGAAGCATATCGATTTTCATATTATCTTAAAGTGCAGGACCAAGAATTAGGTTAAATTCGATTCTAACGTCTATAGCTATTTATGTAAATACTTAACTTTGTAACTTGTATCGTATGTGATACATAGAGCTCTTTACATACTGAGCAGCCCTTTCACGTGATCATTAGCGATCACTCTGATTGGTCCGATTTGAACACTAAAATTTTACCGCTTAACTTTGTCTTTTTTTAGTAAAAGCAATGTTTTCTTTTTTCCCAAATAAAAAACAAAATGTAAATAGTAAGAGTAAACAATTTTGTTTATGCACTTGACTTGTCTCTGCCTTTCAGCAACCAGCTATAAGCAATGTTTACAATAAAGCATGGAATTTGCCATAGCTAGCGCAATCGTTAGAGCGTCGGCTCCAAAGCCGCGACATACCAAAGTCGTAAAAATGGTAGTGGTATAGCTCCCTTTCTTACACTCAAGCAAATATAAGGGTAGTTCTACGACTGGTTGACCCGGTGTCAGGATAATGTGACTGGATGTGGTATCATGCCAGATGTTCACGGCATGCTATCCACAGTGAAGGCAGCACTATATCTGCTTCAAGTGGACACCGTTTCCTGTTCCCTGAAATACTGTTGGTGGACGATAAACCTAATAAACAAACATGCTATACACAGTGAAGGCAGCACTATATCTGTTTCAAGTGAACACCGTCTCCAGTTAATTGAAATACAGTTGGTGGGACGATAAACCCAACAAATAAATTACCACAGCTGCATTGTGTTTACTATATCGCTAAGCTATAGTAACTACGGTTCTGATTTAGACACTTGCACTGGAAGGCAATTTCCGTCAAATAAATCATATGGTAAACATTACAAGCGAGAGGAATTTACAAGGATTATCTCTCTGGCAGAAGGGACTTAACATCCTACGTGATCACATTTGAGATATTAATTCCGCACACAAAAGAAGAAATATTTTGCACAAACGAGATGTTATTTTACCGATTTGTTTTATTATCTTTTTGTTGACAAGCTAGGCCATTTCCTATATACGATTCTGTTGTTTACATATTTGTTTGAAGCAAAACAAGTTATTTTACAGGACCTGATAGCACAATCGGTATAGCGTCGGCTTCAGGGATGGGAGGCTCCATGTTCGACCCCGGGCCGCGACATACCAAAGTCGTTAAAATAGTAGTGGTAAAGCTCACTTGCTAACGCTCATGCAAATATAAGGGTAGTTCGGTGTCAGGATAATGTGACAGGGTGTGATATCATGCCTGGTGTTCACGGCATGCTACACACAGTAAAGACATCACTATATCTGCTTCAAGTGGACACTGTCTCCAGATAACTGAAATACTGTTGGTGGGACTATAAACCCAATAAACAAACATGCTATACACAGTGTAGGCAGCACTATATCTGCTTCAAATGAACACCGTCTCCATATAACTTAATACTGTTGGTGGAATGATACCCCCCCCCCTCACCCCCACCAAAAAAAAACAAAACAAAAAAAAAAACAAAAAAAACATGCTATACACAGTAAAGGCAGCTCTATATCTGCTTCAAAAGAAACACCGTCTTCAGGTAAATGAAATATTGTTGGTTGGACGATAAACCCGATTAACAATAAACAAATTTATGTGATTATTTGATAATAAATGATTTGGTTCTAATTGTCGGAGACCACCTTTAAGAAAGCAAGACTTGTATCACCTTCAACTAGGCTCTGCACTTTTTTGTTTTAATAGAGGGACGATAACCCCAATATACAAACATGCTATACACAGTGAAGGCAGCACTATTTCTGCTTCAAGTGGACACCGTCTCCAGATAACTGAAATATTGTTGGTGGGACGATAAACCCAATAAACAAACATGCTATACACAGTGAAGGCAGCACTATATCTGCTTCAAGTGGACAACATCTCCAGATAACTGAAATACCGTTAGAGGGACGATAACCCCAATAAACAAGCATGCTATACACAGTGACGACAGCACTTTATCTGCTTCAAGTGGACTCCGTCTCCAGATAACTGAAATACTGTTGATGGGACGATAAACCCAATAAACAAACATGCTATACACAGTGACGACAGCACTTTATCTGCTTCATGTGAACACCGTCTTCAGATAACTGAAATACTGTTGGCGGGACGATAACCTCAACAAACAAACCGGTTATTTATTACAAACTCCTTCCAAAAGACTGCAATTAATTATAATAAAAATTAAAACAGATTCTTGATTTGCATGCAAAGTAAGACAATTATAGTATGTAGTGGAATAGTTATTTACCATTTTAAATAAATAGTTATATTTAAATAACATACTTTAAAACATAAATGTTGTTTAATTTAAAATTGCATAAAGTGTTTGAGCTCAGTTTGTTGCTGTTGGCAGTTGAATTGCGAAATCCTTACTTTTTAACAAGAACCAGAACAGAACAGAGCACAGTGTATTTATTAGACTTGTACAAACATACATTGTCTTTGATTAAAAAAAACTGACATACTGTCACCGCGATTTAGGCAAAAACAATCAATACGAATTATAATTTTACATTAATGTTGTCTTATAAGAGGAGAGTAATAATACTTTAGAGAGAAAAATAAAATAAAATGTAATATCAATCTACAGACCGAGTAAATTACTACAATTATTTCTCACTTTAAATGCATGCTGAAGAATTTGAGCAATATTAATAAGACATTTTCAATTCCATGAACTCATCATGCAACAAAACTTATGAACTGACGGTCTGCAGTAAATGTAAAATTCTAAGTACTTTTTACGTTAATCATTATACAATGGACAAATTACTACAAAATGATCTATATCTTCAACATCTCCAGTATTACAAAATGTACATACCCGCTCATTTCTCGGTAAAAAACTATTTGAATATCGACCTGTTTGCATTCTTAACGAATGCGCAAGGAACATCTTTACGAAGTCAAGCAAAACAATTATACTTATATATGTTTTTACACCATTTTGTTTGGATATTTCAGATTTTTTTCTCGAACATTTGTCGTTTATTTAAATGAAAGATGGAAGTTCAAATAGTACCACAATACACATAACAACTATGCCAAATCCAGGGCGTAATATAAAAATAATCAATAATATTGTTACAGTAAACAACAAAAATTAGAATATATGCAAAAATGTAATTAATGAGAACTTCTTCTCACAGGTTACTGCTGCATGTAAAGTCCTCACTGCTAATTCAGTATGGACCGGTCCTAATGAGCATGATGATCTCATCTTGGCGATGAACTCCTGGAGACCGCAAATGACAAGCGTCATCAGGTGGACTTCAACCGTCATAAGGCGTTTCGACCCCTTTTCCACTACACCCTCAGGTTGACGGGGTCGGCAGTGACTGTTCACTACCTGCTATTGTCAGGTCTCCAGAATGGCTCTTCCCTTCTATACCAGAGCCAACACGATGCCCTCTCTGAAGGTAAACAAGAAGGGTCCTATCAAAATTTTCACAGAAATTTAAATTTTATCTACCAGTAGACAAAGGCAAACAAGGTAAATGCAAATGTGACAAAAACACAGAGACGAGACATTACACACATAAAGAAAAACCATCAGTTACCGCATTGAAACGGTCAATAGGCAAAAGGGCCAACTGCTTAAACCTGGTTTGTGGAGCGCTCCAACCTCGCACTTCCTGAAGGTTTTTCTAGCCGCACTTAAAATTTATGTCACTGATGATGTATACTCACTAATTTATCTAACCTATTTTACCACTCAAATTTAACTTCTTTAATTAATTTTCTCTCTAATTCTTCATGCGTTCTGATTATGCATGCTCGGGAACTCGAGCTTTGAATGTTTGAAACATTTGTCCAGACTATCGTTGATTTCTTCCTTAGTTTAATCATCGACCAAAATGTTCGACAGTATAATCTAAGTTGTTTAATCCTGTTTAATGTTTGTTTTCTTAATCATAATAATAAAATTTTGAGACAATTATTAATTATTTAATGTTCCTAGACATGTAACACATCTTGTTAACGAACAAATAATGAAAATTAACAAAAACCTTTTCTAATAATTCAGTAATTTTTATTTTTATTATTTATTTATTATGCCGTAATTGTATTATTTATATTCCATTAATATGCATATTTAAGCAAGCAGTGCGTTGGAATTTAGTATACACTAGCATAAAATATCCAAAGCACCTTTATTCTCTACGTATAAAACATATCCAACTAAAATTATTTTTTCCTAATACATTAGTAATACCGGTAAGATGTTTTATACTAAATATTAATATAAGGATGCTCTGTAGCTTGATATACATGCACCATTACCACAATTGCGTATTAGACAAACAATTTACAAAAAGAGGGACAGGGAAAAACTCATCTATAATTTATACCGACTGTAATGATCATTAATTATTTAAGGCATGCTTATGGTTCCTGCTTTTCTATTGTTCTGGGGTTTTGTTTAAAGCGTCTCGGCCATACAATAAGGAATTTTTTGGAAAATGTTTACGTTATTTAAGTTAAGCTTCATTACAATAGAGTTGCTTGTATATACAAGTCGTTAAAATGGTAGCGGTATAGCTCCTTAGCTAACGCTCAAGCAAATATAAGGGAAGTTCCAAGACTGGTTGGTTCGGTGTAAGGATAATATGACTGGGTGTGGTGGTACATGTATCAAGCCAAATGTTCACGGCATATCTTACAAGGTAAAGGCAGCAATATATCTGCTTCAAGTGGATACCGCCACCGGATAACTGAAATACTGCTGGTGGGACGATAAACCCAAAAAACAAACATGCTTTACACAGTGAAGGCAGCACTATATCTGCTTCAAATGAACACCGACTTAAGATTACTGAAATACTGTTGCTGGGACGATAAACCCAATAAACAAATATGCTATACACAGTAAAGGCAGCTCTATATCTGCTTCAAAAGAAACACCGTCTTCCGATAATAGAAATACTGTTGGTGGGGCGATAAACCCAATAAACAAACATGGTATACACAGTGAAGGCAGCTCTATATCTGCTTCAAGTGAACACCGTCTCCAGATAACTGAAATACTGTTGGTGGGATGATAAACCCCCCAAAAAAACAACATGCTATACACAGTAAAAGGCAGCTTTATATCAGCTTCAAAAGAAACACCGTCTTCAGATAACTGAAATACTGTTGGTGGGACAATAAACCCAATTAACAATAAACGAATTTATTTAATTATTTGATAATAAATGATTTGGTTCTGATTGTCGGATACCACTTTTAAGAAAGCAAGACTTGTATCACCTTTAACTAAGCTATGTAAAGTCATTTGCACTTTTTGTTTTAATTGCTTTTAACAGCTTTTAAGTTAGGTATTTAATACAACCTAAAATTGGCGACATGCGACGCCTATATATGGAATGCTCACAGAAATTTGCACATGGGGAAAAAATTGCGGACATTCTAAACCTAAAAAATACGGGTTCAAATTCGGTAAACGGTGTTTGATGTTATTTATTTATGTTTATATTTATTTTTATGTGTGTCTGTAACTTTTAAAATATCTTTGAAAATATACAGCGAGATACTGAGAAAAAAAAAACATTCTACGTTCTAGAAAAATACTATTTGAACAATACTTTTGTGTTATATGAAGCTGCTGTACGCGTGCACTTTCTGATTGTTCATTTTTGTTTTATAGCTTATTATAATATTTTTGCAACTTTTTTCTACATATGTAACATCTACATATGTAACATCTACATATGTAACATCTACATATGTAACATCTGAAAACCTACTAAATGGTGTCGGATATTGCTTTTTATATTGTTTAAAACCATTCTATGGTCTTAGAAATATAAGTTATACATACATTTCTTCAAGGTTTATAGTATACTGAAAACCTTAAAATAAAAACCATACAATTTAACAAGGGTGAGATTATTTTTAGCACATGATTTTAGTGATTTTAGTCGCTAATATACGATTTTACGAAACTTTAACAACAATACATGGTGGAATAGTGGTATGAGATGATTTGCATTACGATGACGTCATCAATAACAAAGTTGTATTACACTAGTGCACGTGAGACAATATGCTTTGAATGTATCGAATGGAATCATGAGATAAAAATGGATACACAAGACATACATAAGCAACTCTATTAAATGAAGTCTCGCTATTTCATCATACAAGCGATCTTGTTCTTCTATCAAACTAAGCTCGACACGAAAATCCTTTCAGAAACTGACAACAATGGCAGTGGCTAATATCCGCAGAGAAAGTACTGTAATTGCAATCACGAACGCTAATTATCAACGAAGGAACAGAGAAACACAAACTTAATTACCGAACACAATACTAAAAGAGAGTAAATATTGAAATAGAATATAGGAAAACAGAGTCTTGTTGCAATCGCTAGACTCTTGTACAGGACGTGCTTTGGTCGACCTGACATTTCACTGGCTAAAACTTTGAAATCAGCTTCTTCGTGTAAGTGTATATAGGGGATATCTGCCTGGCTGGACTAAGACAAAGTATTGGTTTAGTAAACAATGCTATTACATTGAAAACTGGATATTACATCACATTATAACGATGACTGTACCAGGGGCGTTAACTTGTTGTTTTGTGTTGTTGGTGTTGGTTTGTTTTTTTATACATCGCAGCGACAAATTATTATCATTATAGCCATTTCCAGCTATTTGGTGGTGGAAGAAAACAAACAAATGTCTGTGTAGAACCACCAGCGCACCGCATGTCAGCTGGAAGACCTTCAAGCATTTAGTCTTTAGCCCCACCACGCCACGGGTGTCTCCGTTAACTTGTTATTTTTACTAAATGTATATAAATGCTTTACAAAAGTTTAAAATGAGATACAAATTTATCAGTAAATGCACATACAAAGCAAACACGCTAGACAAATTTCGTTAAAGCTATCATAGTTATAGAAACGACATTTAGCAACTTCGTGCCAAAATAAGAAACACTATATTTTAATCACCGAACAAAATATTAAGTTCTACTTCACATGTCAAGTTGATTTAAACTTGAAATTGTATGATCTGAAATTTATATCAAGATATTGTACATGCAGATAATGTAAGCAACCGAAAAATATTGTTTTACGGTAATTATTTTTTCGGAACTAAACATATGTGTGTGTGCGTGCGTGCGTGCGTGCGTGAGTTTCTTTATTGGGTTTATCGTCGTCCCACCAACAGTATTTCAGTTATCAGGAGACGGTTATTTATAACTCATATATTTAACAGAGATAAGTGTTTATGCTTATGTGAATTCCATTTAAATTATGACACCTTTTTACTAGCATCGCATTCATGCAGTTATTTTTTAATTATTTGCATTTGGTATTTTGCAATAATACATGATCTTAAAATCAATGCTTTAGCCAAAAAACATCTTACTAAAGAGCATATCGAAGATATTCTGTGGTGGTGATCATAATGCATAGTAATCTTCTTAAATAATAATATATGACAAAGTCCTATGAGCATTGCAACATATATCAGACCCCAAAAAAGGCACAGTACCAAGGTGTTCACATGCAAGCCAAATGTAAAAGTAAGAACAAATCTGTGTTGAGTCATTTAACAAAAAGAGCAAACCCAACAGTTACAGCCTTGGAACATTCAGTCGGCAAAAAAGGACCAACTGGGGTGATTAAACCGGTTTTACAGAGCTCTAACCTCGCACTTCCTGTATCGATATGAATTTGGTGGCTGGAGTTGTTACTGTGGGCGTAAATGCCGCATTTGACATCCGTATCATTACCACAGTACTTTAGCTCCTTCATAACGACTCTGGCATAAAATAATTCCCACTGAAATGAGTCGAATACTATCTGAATGACAGAATAAAGGAAGTGATGGTTAATAAGTCCGCATCATACACCGAACCACTGAGGTTTGGTGTACCCCAGAGTTCCTGTATAGTAATAATACTTATGGAAAGTTCACTGATATCATTTTGACAAACGTCAGAAAGTTCCAAATCATGCTGCAGAGACTTGTGACAGGCGTCTAGCGCAGACGTTCTAAAGGTCTATATTGCCTCCCAGTAAGAGGTAGAATAATGTTTACCTTGCTTGTCATCGTGTCATGGTTTTGCACTGAAAACTCCATTATATCTTAAAGTTTTTTTCACAAATGCTCAAGGGAAATACAATCTACGACCCTCGAATTATGTATAATTCACTGTATCTAGAAACAGAACTAGAATAGCTGACAGATCTTAAGATGTCCTGGGCCAAAAGTGGTGGAGCATGGTTCCAAAAGACTTGAATTTAATTAAAACTGAATATTACTTCAATGCAAAACTAAAAACACACTTTGTCAGACAGTTTTATGAATGTTGAACAGTCTTTATTTGTATTTTAGTGACTTTAAGTGTAAATATTCCAGGAACATATTTAAACATGGTTTTAAATGGGTTTTTGTAAAGCGCAATCAAATATGTTATATATTTTTGCGCAAAACAAATGAAGTGTACTTCAATTTAATATTTTACCTGAAACAGCATTTGTAAAACCATTTTACAAAAAAAAATCTGATTAAAAGACTGAATGCTAGTTGTGAATATATATATATATATATATATATATATATATATATATATATATATATATATATATATATATATATATATATATATATATATATATATTTATATATATATAATAATACTTATTAATACAGTTTATGGCATTGCTATATAGTAAGTTGGTTCCCTTATATATGAGCTTGTGTTTTTAAATAAAATTACATTATTTTTAAATCATGATGCATTCATCTGTTTTTTACTAATGCAAAAGACCGTCTTAGTGTTTAAAACAACTTATCAATTCGTTGCAGGTTTAGTGTTGTTCTTTTAAACTCTTTAGCACGTATATACTTTAAAAAGACTTACAGTTTGATACACCAGACCTGGTAGCGCAATCGGTAGAGCGTCGGCTCCAGGTACGGGAGGCCCTGGGTTCGATCCAGGGCCGCGACATAACAAAGTCGTTAAAATGGTAGTGGTATAGCTCCCTTGCTAACGCTCAAGCAAACATAAGTGTTGTTCCAGGCCTGGTTGGCCCGGTGTCAGGATAATGTGACTGGGTGTTGTATCATGCCAGGTGTTCACGGCATGCTATACACAGTGAAGGCAGCACTATATCTGCTTCAAGTGGACACTGTCTCCAGATAACTGAAATACTGTTGGTGGGACGATAAACCCAATAAACTAACAAACAGTTTGATACGTTGATACTTCAATGATACTCCAGTACAATTTTTAATTCAAAAGTAAATATTTGTATAAAAAAATACAAAAAAAGTTTGGTTTACAAAGTTACGATCTTCCAAACTTAATTTCTAATGACTTTCTTGACATTGGTTACCTCCGTACTATATAACCAAACTGTTAGTAATTAATGCTACAATAATATACCAGTACAATACGAAACATGCTTAATTTACTACTTTACAGATTAATGAAACTAATTTCTGGTGACTTTCTTCACATTATTTTACCATCTCACTATATAATCAGCAACCCAAGTCGGTCCTTTTGCCGACTGAACGTTCCAAGGCGGTAACTGCTGTTTTTTCTGTCTTTGTGTGTATGTGTGTGTGTGTGTGTGTGTGTGTGCGTGCGTGCGTGCGTGCGTGCGTGCGTGCGTGTGTTATGTCTCCTCTCTGTGTTTTTGTCACTTTTACATTTACTCTTTTTGCCTTCTTCTAGATGTAGTTTAGATTTAAAATCTGTGGTAATCTTTAAAGGAACATTTCTTATTTTCCTATTTATGAATATTGAAATGAATTTCTTACACGAGAGAGTAATCAAACCAGTTGCCGGAAAATGGATTATGGATTACCGCTCTGCCATATTTTCTACGAATGCCCTAGTTTCAGATTTTCACTCAAGGTTACAGATATTATTTAAATCCAAACCTATCCGTACTGACATAGCTTAACTGAAAGTTGTTTATATCAAATGCTGTGAGCTTTACAGCATTAATCATTTCTAGAAATAGGATCATATGTATATTAAGTTGACAAGCTTCGGTACACTTAGTTTATCAAATCAATTATTTCTGGCACAGAATTATACCGCCGCAAGCTTTTAGGATCTGCATTTGCAATATCCGAAACGACACTGTAAACAGAAACCTGCCTTTAGGTAATAGAAAAGAATATTTTAAGAAAACCTGTTTTGCACATTTTCGCAAGAAAGGTTAATGTCACATGCGTAGATATATATTTCACCAACTTTCCCTAAACAGTAATGTGATTCATAATAAACAAATATGCTATAAGGGGATAATGTTTCATTAAATATGTATCATTTTCACACGATAAGACATAACAATGATCACAACAATGTTTCTTGTGCAGTGTGGCGGTCGTTAAAAATCTCCCCGTGCATGTAATCAATGTTGTCATTTAATTCATCATATAAGGATTGTTACGTGTTTTTCCTTTGATGTACACTGGACTTTGGTTCTTCAATTCCATCTTCACATGATGTTACAACCATTTATTCGTCTCTGGTCATGTTTGCTCAAGATTCAGAAAGTTAATTTCTTTTATAGTCAACCATTTTTGTGCAGTTTTTCAAATCGAAATAATACCATATTCTTTTCTAAACACTATGTGGACATTATTTTTCAATGACGTCACTACTTTTGTCATAACTTATAGAAAATATCAGCGCTTGGACATTTTTTATTCAAACAGATCGTCTTTCATTTCATTGCTTGCATTTGAGGGACTCGTCGGGAAGTGCGAGGTTAGAGCTCTGTAAAACCGGTTTAAGCACCACAGTCGGTCCATATTGCCGACTGACCGTTCCAAGGCGGTAACTGTCGGGCTTGCTCTTTTCGTTAAATGACTCATCACAAATTTGTTCTTACTTTTCGCTTGTCCTGCATGTGAAATACCTTTGTTCTATGCCTTTTCGGAGTTTGGTATATGTTGCAATGCTCATAGGACTTTGTCATATATTCTTATAAGAATATGGTTGTAGGTTCATTACTTCAAAAATTAATATCACAAAGAGAAGATGAATATGTATCTGCTAAATAACTCGATTTTTATTGACACTATTTTTAAAAAGTCATTGTAAAATTTATACTTTCTTAAATAACGTTTGTTCTGTTGACTGCATTTAGGACATTTCAATTCGTGCAATGAGCTTGATGGGCATACGGTCAAGGTCTCGCATTCTTACAACATCATTGACGATAAAAGTCAGTAGTAATTTAAAGCAAGGGTGTTTCAGGTAATTAAAGTTATGTTGCTTTCTTTGTTAAAGACTTTTAAAACATTAACTAATTATACATTATTTCACATTGCCACAAAGGTGTTTTTTTCTTATTACTTATCAAAGAAAAGATCAGCGCTTGGACATTTTGTATTCAAATAGATTGGGTTTCATTTTCTTTCTTGCATTTGAGAAACCCATCAGAAAGTGCGAAGTTTGAGCTCTGTACCCCAGTCTGCCCAAATTGCCGACTGACCGTTTAAAGAAGGTAACTGTCGGATTTGCTTTTTTCGTTAAATGACTCATCACAAACTTGTTCTTACTTTTCACTTGGCGTGCTTGTGAAATACCTTTGTCATGTGCCTTTCCAGAGTTTTTGTATATGTTGCAATGCTCATAGGACTTCGTCATATATTCGTATTCTTACAAAACTGAATCAAGGGACAAAAACACATTGGAACTTCTACTTGTCAATCAACAATTGTGAGCCTCCATCAAGAAATCAAATCCGTGGCTTACATTATTTCCATTTCCCGTTAAAGTTGATGAAACGGTTACCTCATGTAAATGACTGAGTACACTGAATAAAAATACATTTTATTACACACCGATGACAAAAATAAAATCTCTTGCTTTCTATTGTCTAAATAAAAATATGCACATACATAAAAGCAAAAAAGTATTAACTATATACTGTTCACGGCTGCATAGCTCAGTGGTAGTCTTTATTTCCGGTCAGGTCACACCAAAGTCAAAACTGGCAATGGCTTCACTTTGTGACTCTCAGTAATGGATAGATAAATAAGAAAAGGTCCAATTAAAATTTTCACAGATATTTAATTCTAAACTACCTCTAGACAAAGGCAAACATGGTAAACATAAAAGTGACAAAACACAGAGACGAGACATAACACGAAATAAAAAGAAAAACCGGCAGTTACCGCCTTGGAATGGTCAGTAGGCAAAAGGACTGACTGGGGTGCTTAAATCTGGTTTGTAGAGCGCTCTAACCGGGTTCGATCCCTCATAAATGTCCTGTCTGTAACACTTGTATAAGAGGTGTTGACAGTATAATTAGAAGTTTACATGCATATATAATTTCAATTATTTTAAAGCGAAGGTCTATAGGTTGATAAATAAACATTTTATCTTATAATGGACCGTATTTAAGCAATGATAACTAAACTTAAGGACAAAATGTAAACCAGTAAGATGAACAGTCACAGGAATTTAATAATTGCCAATGTTCTTAGTCGTCGGTATGCTAAGATAATCTTGTCTCTTTCCTTAGTAAATCTTTTATCCAAAGAATATCGAAGACGTTATATTAACGTGACGTGAGGTACATTGAAACGGTATTATTTACAGCCTTTCTGTTTCGGCATTGTCTTATTTCCTTATTTGAGCCATTCAGATTTTTGTCTTTACTTTGCACTAATAGCTTGTTACAATCAAACGATCCCCTGATATTAAGATTAGCCGGCACTTTTGCCGATACTGCGCAGCGACATTTCTATCATTACAGCACAGGGGCACTTATGAGGTGCCCAGGGACTGAACCCGTCCGGTCCGTTATACTGACACCGACGAGTCAGGCGTAATGCTGTCCCCGTAGCCCCGAGCGTTAGGAGGGAAGCCACTTCTACCAACTTTAAAGTCTTTGGTATGACCCGGCCGGGGTTCGAACCCACGACCTCCCGTTCCGCAAGCCGACAAGTGGTATTCGACAGTTTGGACCAAAGATAGATTCCTTAAACCTCTTAGTAAACCATTGTTATATGAACAGATCTAATAAAATGCTGTACCTGTCGGAAAAGTGAACCATAATGCCGCATTCGTCATTACAAACATTAATTTCCTATCTGAGCCACGCTGCACAGTTAGCTATTTTTAAACCAAGAAAACCATGTGACCACTAATGTTTTAGTTCATCCACGTCGTCTGCTGTGACGTCGATGTCTATTTTTAAGCAGGAATCCCAATCTTTCTTATTTACTGATATTGTTACATATATAAGATATGTAGACAAACTGTCAGATATTACCTTTGACTTGATATTATGAATAATTTAAATTTCTCCCAGAGGCAAGTTATTTGTAGAAGGAAGAATAGTTTACCTTTAGAACAATACGTCCGTATAATAATAGTAGTAATATGTCCAAGCTAAGGAAGACTACTTTTTATATAATGTTTTACATAATGAGAATCATGACGATGTAACAAGTTGAATGCCATAGACTTTATTACAGATGGTGTACTGCAGGTCCCGGAAGGCCCCGGGGTTCGATCCCGGACCACGACATACCAAAGTCGTAAAAGATAGTAGTGGTATAGCTCCCTTGCTAACGCTCAAGCAAATATAAGGGTAGTTCCACGACTGGTTTGTTTGATGTCAGAATAATGTGACTGGGTGTTGTATCATGCCAGGTGTTCACGGCATGCTATACAGTGGAGGCACAACTCCAACTGGACACCAAACAACTGAAATACTGCTAGTGGTACGGTAGGCTACGAGTTCGAACTCGGGCCGCGACATACCAAAGTCGTAAAAATTGGTAGTGGTATAGCTCCCTTGTTAACGCTCAAGCATAGATAAGGATAGTTCCACGAATGGTTGGCCTTATGTCGGGATAATGTGACTGTGTGTGGTATCATGCCAGGTGTTCATGGCATGCTATGCACGGTGAAGGCAGCACTATATCTCTTTCAAGTGGACACCTTCTCCAGGTAACTGAAATACTGTTGGTTGGACGATTAACCCAATAAACAAATGGTATAGCATCCAAATACGTTTGGGTACCATGAAACCAATGTAAGTGCTGGCTGAATTCTCTTTGCCATCGCTATACATTATTAAAGATGTTTTATTATAATTATTTATCAATAATTTTTAGTATTATATTTATTGTTGCTTTTGTTGTTGTTACAAATTTATAAATAATACATTAATAAATTATTTATCTATTACTGTTCTCGTTCGATAAATCAATCATTTGGTTTAAGTTTAGTATTTGATCATTTTTTTCCTGAAAAAAAAAACTTCACAATTTTTTTTCATGAACATTTATTTTATAAAAATAAATCTATTTAAAATGCGTGTTGTAATGTTGTATATTTATATATAATGGAAAAAAAAATCTATGAATCATTTGAAATGTGATATTGTTGCCTTCTTAAAATGCTTATTACAAATAGCAAATGACGAAATATAAGAATTATTGTCCTGTTTATAGGTGTTAAAGAATAACTGTTTTTACTGTTACAATTGCTAAATTATGATTTGCCTTAACATTAAGGCTACTGTTTGCTAGTTTTTTTATTCTGAAATGCAGCGATTTAATAATATCGAACACATCTGAACTTGGCTCTTTCTTGAATATGCTACCCATAAATTAAAAAAAAAAAAAATATTAATTAACAGCTCGTAACGATATTTTTCTCGATTGTTTTTACACCTTTACGCCTACCAAAACGTTTCGGCTACCTTACTTAAATTTTTATAGGACATGCCTGCAATAAAATTGCGTAAATGTATAGCAATACCTTGTAATAGCGTCGCAAGAGCTTTGTAAAAACCGATTTAAACACCCCAGTTTTTGCTGACTGACCGTTCCAAGGCGGTAACACTAGGGTTTGCTGTTTTTGTTTAATGACTCATCACATATTTGTTCTTACTTTTACATTTGGCTTGCATGTGAAATACCTTTCTCCTCTGACTTTTCAGGGTTTACAATGCCCATAGGACTCATATATTCTTATTATATACTTTGAGACACTTTAAACCCAGTTGTAGATATACCTTTTCTAAGGAGCTTGTTAAGAAAATCAGAACAATATTAGCAACCCTGCAACAATGACTCTACTTCAATGCTATTATACAAGCAATCGTATAGTCTAACGATGTGATATTGTCAATAAACATACCTACTTGACAAAGTCCGACAAGTTGCGTGAATAGTGCCATCAAGAGGCTTACATGATCAACATCAGCGACGTAACCAGTAAAACCGACGTGAATTGGACACAAAGAAAACGCAAGTAGTGAATACGCGTACATCTGAATTAAGTATCTTGGACAGAAGTGTGTACTTCCAATCACCGGGTTGTCATAGTGTCCTTCCGGAAATGCCTAGTGTTTTTCAGGAAGTGCCTAGTGTTCTTCCGGAAGTGCGGCGACTGACCTGACAATTGCTGCCTGAAGGTAATTTTAATGTAAACCCTGCTAATGTATGTCTAACACACGATCCAGAGTGCAATGGCTTGTACTTGTAAATATGTTTTCAGGAACTTCTTATTGTATTCCTTAAAATCTCCGTGAATCACTATTGTCATTTCTTTGCCGTGAGAATCTTACCAGAGGCTCACTAATGATTGTTTTACTAACAAGTTTTTTTTATATTTATGCTGTGTCCTGTCGGATGTCAAATATTTATACGGCATCATAAAGTTTAATTGTGCATAAAATAGTTCTACACATGCAATATTTATTTAAAAGAGACGTTTTAATAAATGGGCGGTGCTTAGACAAGCTCATATGTATTCTCTCCTTATATGTTTTTCTCAGCTAAAATGTATTTTCTGGTTAAATTAATTCTTTCTGCTTAAATATATTCTTAGCTTAAATGTATTCTCAGTTTAAATGTGTTCTCATCTTAAATATATTCTCAGCTTAAATGTATTCTCATCTTAAATATATTCTCAGCTTAAATGTATTCTCATCTTAAATATATTCTCAGCTTAAATGTATTCTCATCTTAAATATATTCTCAGCTTAAATGTATTATCATCTTAAATATATTTTCAGCTTAAATGTATTCTCATCTTAAATATATTCTCAGCTTAAATGTATTCTCATCTTAAATATATTCTCTGCTTAAATGTATTCTCTGATTAAATATATTTTTTTCTTAAATGTATTCTTAGCTTAAATGTATTCTCAGCTTAAATGTATTCTCATCTTAAATATATTCTCAGCTTAAATGTATTCTCATCTTAAATATATTCTCAGCTTAAATGTATTCTCATCTTAAATATATTCTCTGCTTAAATGTATTCTCTGATTAAATATATTCTCAGCTTAAATGTATTCTCATCTTAAATATATTCTCAGCTTAAATGTATTCTCATCTTAAATATATTCTCAGCTTAAATGTATTCTCAGCTTAAATATATTCTCAGCTTAAATGTATTCTCAGATTAAATATAATTTTTTCTTAAATGTATTCTTTGCTTAAATGTTTCTCAGTTTAAATGTATTTCCTGTTTAAATGTATTTCCAGTTTAAATGTATTTCCAGTTTAAATGTATTTCCAGTTTAAATGTATTCTCAGCTTAAATGTATTCGCAGCTTAAATGTATTCGCAGCTTAAATGTATTTTCTACTTAAACGTATTTCTGCTTAACTGTGTTCTCTGCTTCAGTGCTTTCTTAAATGTATTCTTTGGACGGTTTAGCACATACGCTTTTATAGGTGGTATTCGAAATCTTGGATAAAAGTCGTTTATCGGCTTTAATGCACAACATAACCATTTAAGGAAACACCGGACATTTACATCGCTTTATCTCACAAGTGGATGTACGGCCGTACAAAGTTATTTTTATATTTAATGATTCTTACTATAATCATAGTTTCCCATTTAAGATACCACGTGTTAAATTGGTTTAGATTTTTATTACTTTTAAGAGTACACTTTTCATAGATAAATATATGTCCATGATCCGTTGTCTGCGGAAATTATAATATAATGTTCTGATGACAATATATGATATAATTTGCGTTTTCCCTATAATGGTACGAGGGATGTTCGAAAAGACAAAGACAAATGCCGTTATTTCTTCAATTTTCATTATTTTCACTTGATATTTTATGTACTTGTAGCTACAACAATATTCTATGAGGAAATTACATACTGAAAACGTAGTTGCGCATGATGCGCGAGATATCGTCACCATAGCAACGTCAAGTAGACGTGAGCGGGTCACCTTAACGCTACCGCGCGAAAGTACAATTTTATTTGTCAATCATCTGTCTCAATAAATGCTCCAGTGTGGCTTTGACGTAGATATAAATTATGGCGCCAAAGTGCACGACGTCAACGACGTCATTACCGGTTTTTACGGTGTAAACAAGTGGACTGTTTTAACAAATAGGTGTAAAATAGGTGTGAAATGAATCCGGAACAACGGTATTCTGTAAAAATTTGCGTTTTGATAGGGAAAAGCAGATCTGAGACTCTGTCGATGATACAATCTACGTACGGAACAGCCGCAATGTCTAGGACGAGAATTTATGAGTGGTATAACACCTTTAAAGATGACCTCGTATTGTTCAAGTTTTTCATCATACAGGTTTATAAATATGCACGAAAAGAAAGTTTGTAAACGTGGGCTATATTATAATGCACATAATACATAATATTTAACATACGCCTTCTTTTTGGTAACTATAGTACATGGCTATGAAATGTACGTGCATGGTGTCTATTAACAATATCAATTAACTGCGATAATTAATTGAATTTGCCCTATAATTAATGGAGACACCAGAAAACAGTGTTTATTGTGCATAGTAATAACCTTTATTATTCAATAAAAACAACCAGCGTCACAGAAAAAATCACCCTCCTTGTTAAGCATGTTTCTGTTTATTTATTTGGTCAATAAACTATACATGCTGATATGTTTTGAACCAGTAGCAATATTCTAAACATTTGGCTTTACCTTCAGAAATGGCGTAAAATCACGCTCCTTATGAAGTTTTTTTCTGTTTATTTATTTGGTCAATAACTAAACATGCTGATATGTTTTGATCCAGTAGCAGCATTTGGCTTTACCTTCAGAAATGGAGTAAAATCACGCTCCTTATTAAATATTTTTCTGTTTATGTATTTGGGGAAAAAAACATATATATACTGATATATTTTGAACCAGTAGCAATATTCTTAACATTTGGCTCTAGCATCAAAGATTGGCGTAAAATCGCGGTCCATGTTAAGTATTTTTATTATGTATTTGATCAACAAACCATACATGCTTATATGTTTTCAACCAGTAGCAATAATCTAAACATTTGGCTCTACCATCAAAAATGGCGTAAAAATCAGGCTCTATGTTATTTTTGTTTTCTTTCTGCATTTTGGTTGATAAACTGTATGCTTTGAACCAGTAACAACAGTCTTAACATAATTAACACTATTTAGTCATCTTCAGCTTAGCAGTAAATTATCTTCTGAGGTCTTTATATGTGACTGGTCAATGTTCATTCCTGGGCTCTTTTGGCATAGTAATGTACAGGTGTTGTTAAGACAAAGTCATTGACACACTTAACTTACGTAGATATATGTCCTGTATATACCTTATTCAATACTTAATGTCAACATAATGCCAACTTATATGTCCTGTATATACCTTATACAATACTTAATGTCAACATAATGCCAACTTATATGTCCTGTATATACCTTATACAATACTTAATGTCAACATAATGCCAACTTATATGTCCTGTATATACCTTATACAATACTTAATGTCAACATAATGCCAACTTTTAATGCTTAACATAAAATGAGGGCTATGATGGGCCTTATTCGCTCCTCTGAGGACAAGGCTTTTAGTAGGCCCATAGCTAGCGTCAAGTAATTATGAGTTATTTACTTTCGATACCAAAGTAGACTAAAATTGCATTAAAATTGCATTAAAATATACCCTGAAAGGTGTTCACAATCATTTGTTAACATTGTTGTACACATTATTCTGACACTGAACCATGTGGTGGAACTACTTTTATTGCTTTAATATTAACAATGGAATTTTTTTTTACAACCATGGTATGTCGCATGAAGAGGAGATTTGAAATCGATGCTTGCAGATCTTACACGTATCATACAGTTATGTTTAAACCACAACAGTGTTACCTGTGCAGTGTGGCGGTCGTAAAAAATCTCCTCGTGCATGTAATCTATGTTGTAATTTAATTCATCCTATGAGGATTGTTTAGTGTATTTCCTTTGATGGACATTGGACTTAGGTTCTTCAATTCCATCTTCACATTGCCGACTGACCGTTCCAAGGCGGTAACTGTCGGGTTTGCTCTTTTTGTTAAATGACTCATCACAAATTTGTTCTTACTTTCGCTTGGCTTGCACGTGAAATACCTTTGTTCTGTGCCTTTTCGGAGTTTGGTATATGTTGCAATGCTCATAGGACTTTGTCATATATTCTTATTATTGTTAACATATCAACTAATAAAGACAATAAACACAAAACAAATCATGTTAAAACAAGTAGCCACTGCTGGCAACTGTATATCCAGGTATGTAAAATTCAGAGTTAATGTATTTCACTTAATGTCTCTATGGACTAAAATACCCAATCTTAATACCATAATTAACACGAATAAGTCATCTTCAGCTAAACAGTTAATGATATTATGAGTTTTTTATGTGAATGGTTAATGTTCATTCCTGGATTCTTCTGGAAAATGTGTATACAGTGGTATACAAGTGTTGCTAGTTGTTTCACTTTGACGGGATATTTTTCTTTACACTGTTTGTTTGATAGAAAAACCTCCAGGAAGTGCGAGGTTGGAGCGCTCCAAAAACCAGGTTTAAGGTCCTTTTGCCGACTGACCGTTCCAAGGCGGTAACTGGTGGTTTGTCTTTTTATGTGTTATGTCTCGTCTATGTGATTTGGTCACATTAACATTTTCCCTGTTTGCCTTTGTCTAGAGGTAGATTAAATTTAAATATTTGTGGAAATTTTGATGGGACCTATTTCTTATTTACCTATTATACATATGGGCTCTTTCTTTATACTGAATAGCTGGACTTTGCCAAAAAGGCGATACTTGTGGTAGAACGACAAAACTAACAGAAAAGACTTTTCTCAATTAAATTGGTAACTTATTTTGTGTATACTGGTAACGTCTGCAAATTCCTTTCGTGTGTGGGCAAATCGCGTTAAAAATCGACTGCGAGCTGCATGACAACTGACTAGGATACACAAGTAAATACGATTAACTTTAAAACCCTTGAATGTTTAAGATGGTTTCTAAGTAGTTTTTTCTACTTTAACAATGAAGATTGTGGTGGTAAGTTTACAACGAACATGCCATATACGAAAACATAGAACTTCAACAATCAATTTTAAATTTCATAAGATATTAACCCAGCAAAATTAATTTGATATGTATTATAAGTCGCATACATTACAAATATTTACATCTCGATATTTATTATGTTTTGTTTATTTAGTTCGTATGTTGTTGTTGTTTGGGGGGGGGGGTAAAAAAATTCAAGTTCTTGGTGCAAGTTATATAGAAGAGAGACTTCCTAAGGTATCGATCATCAAAATCGAATTAGTGTGGGAGAATAATGGTAATTGTTTAAAAAATAATGAAATGAATAATGAGATATAGAGATTTTATTTGATTTTATTTCTCAAATGTATCGTTGTTTAGCAATAAAAAGTCATTGCCCTGCTTTTTATAATTTAAAATTTGTGAAAAGAATTCAATATATTTATAAAATCGTTATAATGACTTACGTAAATTAATAAGGAAATACACTTTTTTTATATAATTTACTATTTCTTCTTTCATCTTTACTATAATCAATGCATAGCACTCGACGAAATTAACCTCAGTTTAAAATAATGTCCCTTATTTTATACTTTTACTGGTAAGACGGGATCCATTTTACTTTTAATGAAAGAGCTTAAACATTATAGAAGATTTCAAGCCAAACGGCAAACTTTCTAGAAGACTTCAAGCTAAACAGGTGAATTAACTGTGAATAAGTGACGTTTCAACTTTTAAAAAATGTTACATCTTAATACCCACGACGTTTATCAAACAATGCGGCAGGTACAATGCTTGCTTACAGATTAAACATAACCTACGATAATATTATGATTTGACGGGTTTTAACTTTGCTTATCTGTTAATGTTTTTATTAAATCGTTAAATAAGGCAATATCATCCTATATTTATAGATCAGACAATTGCACATTGGAAACAACATATTATAGGGGAGATTTTGTGGAAAGTATGTATGGTCCTTTTACCGACTGATCGTTCCAAGGCGGTCAATGCTGTTTTATTTTGTTTTTATTTGTTATGTCTCGTCTCTGTGTCTTTGTCACTTTTACATTTACCATGTTTGCCTTTTTTCTAGCGGTAGTTCTGTTTTACATATATGTGGTAATTCTTATAACGTCTTTTCTTATTTTCTTGTTTAATTTTGTTTTGATATAACAAAGATGAACTTGAATTCTTTTCTACAAACATTTATGCAAGACCGGCCGCAATAGCTCAAGTGGTAGAGCGTCAACTTGCGGATCGGGAGGTCGCGGGTTCAAACCTCGGCCTGGTCAAACCAAAGACTTATAAGTTTGTAGTAGTGGCTTCCCTACTAACGCTCGGGGCTAAGGGGACAGCATTACGCCTGACACGTCGGTGTTAATATAATGGAAAGGCCGGGTTCAGTCCCTGGGCACCTCATAAGTGTCCCTTTGCTATAATGATAGAAATATCGCTGCTCATTATCGGCAAAAATGCCGGCAAATCCCATCCCATTTATGCAAATTATTATGATTCTTACGGTTTAACCGTTCAGGTGCTTTACTGGCGTACTTTTATGGTGGTTTGGTGGTTAATAATGACTCACATTGTTCCCTATACGTAAGTTTGGCAATAATTCCACGTAAATGAGCTAGAACCCAAACAAAAAAGGTTTTATTGTATTTTTATTTCTAGAAAATATCTTTTTAGTGTTACTTACAAGGCGTTGAACTCACTCCAAAAAATTTAACTACCACAAGACAGAGGTCCATAAAATGTAAAAGTGACCAAAAACACAGACTTGACATTGCAAATAAAACAACAACAGTTACTGCATTTGTACAAACACCCGACATAAGGACCGACTGGATTGCAATGTTTGACCTAACAATACTTACCGCTTTGCTATTGTTAGTCGGCAAAAGGACCGACTGGAGGACTTTGTTTTAACTATCAACACTTACCGCTTTGGTACGGTCAGTCGACAAAAGGAACGACTGGAGGGCTTTGATTGACTATTCAACACTTACCGCTTTGGTACGGTCAGTCGACAAAAGGACCGACTAGAGGGCTTTGTTTGACTTTTCAACACTTACCGCTTTGGTAGGGTCAGTCGGCAAAAGGAACGACTTGAGGGCTTTGATTGACTATTCAACACTTACCGCTTTGGTACGGTCAGTCGGCAAAAGGACCGACTGGAGGGCTTTGTTTGACCTTTCAACACTTACCGATTGGTACGGTCAGTCGGCAAAAGGACAGACTGGAGGGCTTTGTTTGGCCTTTCAACACTTACCGCTTTGGTACGGTCAGTCGGCAAAAGGACAGACTGGAGGGCTTTGTTTGACCATTCAAAACTTACCGCTTTAATACGGTCAGTCGGCAAATAGACCGACTGAAGGACTTTGTTTAAACTATCAACACTTACCGCTTTGGTACGGTCAGTCGGCAAAAGGACCGACTGGAGGGCTTTGTTTGACTTTTCAACACTTACCGCTTTGGTAGGGTCAGTCAGCAAAAGGAACGACTGGAGGGCCTTGATTGACTATTCAACACTTACCGCTTTGGTACGGTCAGTCGACAAAAG
This sequence comes from Sinonovacula constricta, assembly GCA_007844125.1. NCBI lineage: Eukaryota > Metazoa > Mollusca > Bivalvia > Cardiida > Solecurtidae > Sinonovacula > Sinonovacula constricta. The sequence goes on from CM017573.1 coordinate 6,546,729, forward strand.
GACCGACTGGAGGGCTTTGTTTGACTTTTCAACACTTACCGCTTTGGTAGGGTCAGTCGGCAAAAGGAACGACTGGAGGGCTTTGATTGACTATTCAACACTTACCGCTTTGGTACGGTCAGTCGGCAAAAGGACCGACTGGAGGGCTTTGTTTGACCTTTCAACCAACACTTACCGATTGGTACGGTCAGTCGGCAAAAGGACAGACTGGAGGGCTTTGTTTGGCCTTTCAACACTTACCGCTTTGGTACGGTCAGTCGTCAAAGGACAGACTGGAGGGCTTTGTTTGACCATTCAAAACTTACCGCTTGGATACGGTCAGTCGGCAAATAGACCGACTGAAGGACTTTGTTTAAACTATCAACACTTCCCGCTTTGGTACGGTCAGTCGGCAAAAGGACCGACTGGAGGGCTTTGTTTAAACTATCAACACTTACCGCTTTGGTACGGTCAGTCGCCAAAAGGACCGACTGGAGGGCTTTGTTTGACTTTTCAACACTTACCGCTTTGGTACGGTCAGTCGGCAAAAGGACCGACTGGAGGGCTTTGTTTGACCATTCAACACTTACCGCTTTGGTACAGTCAGTCGGCAAAAGGACCGACTGGAGGGCTTTGTTTGACCATTCAAAACTTACTGCTTTGGTACGGTCAGTCGGCAAAAGAACCGACTGGAGAGCTTTGTTTGACTTTTCAACACTTACCGCTTTGGTACGGTCAGTCGGCAAAAGGACCGACTGGAGGGCTTTGTTTGACCATTCAACACTTACCGGTATGGTACGGTCAGTCGGCAAAAGGGCCGACTGGAGGGCTTTGTTTGACAATTCAAAACTTACCGCTTTGGTACGGTCAGTCGGCAAAAGGAACGACTGGAGGGTTTTGTTTGACTTTTCAACACTTACCGCTTTGGTAGGGTCAGTCGGCAAAAGAAACGACTGGAGGGATTTGATTGACTTTTCAACACTTACCGCTTTGGTACGGTCAGTCGGCAAAAGGAACGACTGGAGGGCTTTGATTGACTATTCAACACTTACCGCTTTGGTAGGGTCAGTCGGCAAAAGGACAGACTGGAGGGCATTGTTTAACCTTTCAACACTTACCGCTTTGGTGTTGTCAGTCGGCAAAAGGACAGACCGGAGTGCATTGTTTAAACTATCAACACTTACCGCTTTGGTAGGGTCAGTCGGCAAAAGGAACGACTGGAGGGCTTTGTTTGACTTCTCAACACTTACCGCTTTGGTACGGTCAGTCGGCAAAAGGAACGACTGGAGGGCTCTGTTTGACTTTTCAACACTTACCGCTTTGGTACGGTCAGTCGGCAAAAGGACAGACTGGAGTGCATTGTTTAAACTATCAACACTTACCGCTTTGGTAGGGTCCGTCGGCAAAAGGAACGACTGGAGGGCTTTGTTTGACTTTTCAACACTTACCGCTTTGGTACGGTTAGTCGGCAATTGGAACGACTGGAGGGCTTTGATTGACTATTCAACACTTACCGCTTTGGTACGGTCAGTCGGCAAAAGGACAAACTGGAGTGCATTGTTTAAACTATCAACACTTACCGCTTTGGTAGGGTCAGTCGGCAAAAGGAACGACTGGAGGGCTTTGTTTGACTTTTCAACACTTACCGCTTTGGTATTGTCAGTCGGCAAAAGGACAACTGGAGGGCTTTGTTTGACCATTCAAATCTTACCGCTTTGGTTCGGTCAGTCGGCAAAAGGACCGACTGGAGGGCTTTGTTTTCCTTTCAACACTTACCGCTTTGGTGTTGTCAGTTGGCAAAAGGACCGACTGGAGTGCATTGTTTAAACTATCAACACTTACCGCTTTGGTTCGGTCAGTCGGCAAAAGTAATGACTGGAGGGCATTGTTTAAACTATCAACACTTACCGCTTTGGTACGGTCAGTTGGCAAAAGGACCGACTGGAGGGCTTTGTTTAAACTATCAATACTTACCGCTGTGGTACGGTCAGTCGGCAAAAGAAACGACTGGAGTGCATTGTTTGACCTTTCAACACTTACCGCTGTGGTACTGTCAGTTGGCAAAAGGACCGACTGGAGGGCTTTGTTTAAACTATCAACACTTACCGCTTTGGTACGGTCAGTTGGCAAAAGGACCGACTGGAGGGCTTTGTTTAAACTATCAACACTTACCGCTTTGGTACGATCAGTTGGCAAAAGGATCGACTGGAGGGCTTTGTTTAAACTATCAACACTTACCGCTTTGGTACGGTCAGTCGGCAAAAGGACCGACTGGAGGGCTTTGTTTGACCATTCAACACTTACCGCTTTGGTACGGTCAGTTGGCAAAAGGACCGACTGGAGGGCTTTGTTTAAACTATCAACACTTACCGCTTTGGTACTGTCAGTTGGCAAAAGGACCGACTGGAGGGCTTTGTTTAAACTATCAACACTTACCGCTTTGGTACGGTCAGTCGCCAAAAGGACCGACTGGAGGGCTTTGTTTGAACTATCAACACTTACCGCTTTGGTACGGTCAGTCGGCAAAAGGAACGACTGGAGGGCTTTGTTTGATCTTTCAACACTTACCGTTTTGGAACGGTCAGTCGGCAAAAGGAACGACTGAGGGCTTTCTTGACCTTTCAACACTTACTGCTTTGGTATTTCCAGTCGGCAAAAGGACCGTCTGGAGGGCTTTGTTTGACCATTCAATACTTACCGCTTTGGTACGGTCAGTCGGCAAAAGGACCGACTGGAGGGCTTTGTTTAACCTTTCAATACTTACCGCTTTGGTTCGGTCAGTCGGCAAAAGGAATGACTGGAGGGCTCTGTTTAACCTTTCAACACTCACCGCTTTGGTTCGGTCAGTCGGCAAAAGGACCGACTGGAGGGCTTTGTTTAACCTTTCAACACTTACCGCTTTGGTGTTGTCAGTCGGCAAAAGGACCGACTGGAGTGCATTGTTTAAACTATCAACACTTACCGCTTTGGTTCGGTCAGTCGGCAAAAGTAATGACTGGAGGGCATTGTTTAAACTATCAACACTTACCGCTTTGGTACGGTCAGTTGGCAAAAGGACCGACTGGAGGGCATTGTTTAATCTATCAACACTTATCGCTTTGGTACGGTCAGTTGGCAAAAGGACCGACTGGAGGGCTTTGTTTAAACTATCAACACTTATCGCTTTGGTACGGTCAGTTGGCAAAAGGACAGACTGGAGGGCTTTGTTTAAACTATCAACACTTATCGCTTTGGTACGGTCAGTCGGCAAAAGGACCGACTGGAGCCCTTTGTTTGACCATTCAACACTTACCGCTGTGGTACGGTCAGTTGGCAAAAGGACCGACTGGAGGGCTTTGTTTAAACTATCAACACTTACCGCTTTGGTACTGTCAGTCGGCAAAAGGACCGACTGGGGCGCTTTGTTTAACCTTTCAACACTTACCGGTACCTTATAAGTGCAAAAAGGTTGCAACGAAATGAAGAAAAACACAACATATTTTTTTAATCCAATTAAATGTTAAGTCTGAAATCTTTATAAAATTCGAGTTTAGGAAGTCTCGCAAGCGTGTAATACATCGGTGAAATTATCCACAGATGTTCTCAATTTAATTAATATTCAATTTTCTACATGGTTTATTCTGCGGACGCACTGCTCTATTATTTTTTTAAAATCGTACTGATTTGAATATTCTCTGTTCAGTGTGTAAATTAATTTAGTTTTAAAATTACCAAATTCTCGTAGGACTAATGGAATAATGGAATGCAAAGCTATCTCATATCACTACAATATATGTGACTACTCTGTATTATTAAAGATCGTGCTTTTGTATGGTGACGGTATGAACATCGTTGCGACGCTTTTCCAATTTGTAGCGGTTGTAGCTAAAAATTATATAGGTACATGTAACATATAGAACTGCGCATGAGGTGATAAGTCATAAACATTACGCTGATTGGCTCTATAATAGCACAATAGTTTCAAATGCAATACATTTATATCGCCGAATGCGTGGTTCGATGTGTCATGTACGTACACTAACCAGCGATCAAACCCTTTTAAAGAATAGTCAACAAAACGTAGCCTCGTTTTCAATGCGATATAAATATTCATGAGAGTCAGAACGGTGATACAAGCTCCCTTCCCATCACATGTTAATCGTAATTTATGACTGTAAGAAAGATAAATACTATCTCCATCACATGTTAAACACCGTTTATGACTGTAGGAAAGATATGTACCATCTCCGTTGCCATCAGATAAAGAAATATCACCAATAAAATCCTAGGAGCATTGCTACAAATACGAAAACCTAAAGAGGCACAGGACAAAGGTATCAACATGCGAGCCAAATTTTAAAGTAAGAACAAATCTGTGATGAGTCATTTAACAAATAGAGGAAACCCGACGGTTACCGCCTTGGATCGGTCATTTGGCAAGAGGGAGCAACTGGATAATGTTTTACATCGTTAAAGACGGTCAGATAGGAAAGCTTCGTTCCTAACACATGTCAAACATTACCATACATATTCACAACGATTACATTAAGCAAAGCCTCTATTTTGATATGATATCAGTAATACTTGGGTTTAAATTTCCAACCGAAATAAAACAAACTGACATGCAATATTTTTTTGTTGTTGTTGTTTTTTTATTTCTTTTTTTTTTATTTCCGAGTGTGTAACAATTCCGATTGCTTTAAGAAAAAAGTATCCTGACATGCACAGAATCCTATTAAAGTTAAATTAAAAATTGTTCCTTATCTCAGCGTGTTTTAAGTAGTTAATTTCAAATATGTTACATTAAGCAAAGATGTTAAAGAAATGTGGGTTACAGATAATCAGAAGTATTCTTATATACGAGATTAAAGGAACCGCAACCGGCTAAAAAGCATTCTTACGATGTTTGACAGTTAAAATTATCTTAAATTGAATGATTAAAACATGATATTGTTCAATTTTAATACATGGAAACCTTTTTTAGGGATGGGATTTGGAATTTGCCGGCATTTTTGCCGATACTGTCCAGCGACATTTCTATCATTATAGCACAGGGGCACTTATGAGGTGCCCAGGGACTGAACCCGGCCTTTCCATTATATTAACACCGACGTGTCAGGCGTAATGCTGTCCCCTTAGCCCCGAGCGTTAGCAGGGAAGCCACAACTATTAACATTAAAGTCTTTGGTTTGACTAGGCCGGGGTTTGAACCCGCGACCTCCCGATCCGCAAGCCGACGATCTACTAACTAAGCTAGTGCGGCCGGTGCTATATGGAGATATAAGATAGAAAGATATCGAAGTTTGCTTTAGCTTTGCTTGGCGAAAATAGCGTGATGCTATTAACATATAAACGGTTATGATTATCGAAGAGAAGGAGGTTAAGACTGTTATGTTTTTATTTCAACTTGAAATGTTTCCAGTCGACGAATTTTTGTAATAATTTACTATTGACCAGTGAAGTTTTCAAATGGGTGCTTGTGGTCTAGTGGTTAAGACGTTGGACTCCGGATCGGAGGGTCCCGGGTTCGAATCCCGAAACTGACAACATGGTGTGAGTCCCTGAGTAAAACTATTGACTGCACATTGCTCCATGTACTTAGTACCTGAGTCATGGATGTACTCAGGAAGTGGGCAGTCGAGATGGATTAATGTAGGTTGAACAGAGAGGGATTAATGTATGTTAAACAGAGAGGGATAAATGTAAAAGAAGAGAGAGATTAATGTAAGTTGGACAGAGAGGGATTAATGTATGTTAAACAGAGAGGGATTAATGTAAGTTGGACAGAGAGGGATTAATGTAGGTTAAACAGAGAGGGATTAATGCATGTTAAACAGAGAGGGATTAATGTAAGAGAAGAGAGAGATTAATGTAAGTTGGACAGAGAGGGATTAATGTATGTTAAACAGAGAGGGATTAATGTAAGTTGGACAGAGAGGGATTAATGTAGGTTAAACAGAGAGGGATTAATGTATGTTAAACAGAGAGGGATTAATGTAAGAGAAGAGAGAGATTAATGTAAGTTGGACAGAGAGGGATTAATGTATGTTAAACAGAGAGGGATTAATGTAAGTTGGACAGAGAGGGATTAATGTAAGTTGGACAGAGAGGGATTAATGTAAGTTGAACAGAGAGGGATTAATGTATGTTAAACAGAGAGGGATTAATGTAAGTTGAAGAGAGGGATTAATGTAAGTTGGACAGAGAGGGATTAATGTATGTTGAACAGAGAGGGATTAATGTAAGTTGAACAGAGAGGGATTAATGTAAGTTGGACAGAGAGGGATTAATGTAAGAGCAGACAGGGATTGGTGTTAGCTGGACAGAGAGGGATAAATGTATGTTGAACAGAAAGGGATTACTGTCAGTTGGACAGAGAGGGATTAATGTATGTTGAACAGAAAGGGATTACTGTCAGTTGGACAGAGAGGGATTAATGTATGTTGAACAGAAAGGGATTACTGTCAGTTGGACAGAGAGGGATTAATGTATGTTGAGCAGAAAGGGATTACTGTCAGTTGGACAGAGAGGGATTAATGTATGTTGAACAGAAAGGGATTAATGTCAGTAGAACAGAGAGGGATTAATGTATGTTGAACAGAAAGGGATTACTGTCAGTTGGACAGAGAGGGATTAATGTATGTTGAACAGAAAGGGATTAATGTCAGTTGGACAGAGAGGGATTAATGTATGTTGAACAGAGAGAGATTCGTGTAACTTGAACAGAGAGGGGTTAATGTCAGTTGAAGAGAGGGATTAATGTAAGTTGAACAGAGAAGGATAATTGTATGTTGGACAGAGAGGGATTAATGTTAGTTGGACAGAGAGGGATTAATGTAAGTTGGACAGAGAGGGATTAATGTAAGTTGGACAGAGAGAGGGATTAATGTAAGCTGGATAGAGAGGGATTAATGTAAGTTGGACAGAGAGATATTAATGTAAGTTGGACAGAGAGATATTAATGTAAGTTGGACAGAGAGGGATTAATGTAAGTTGGACAGAGAGGTATTGATGTAAGTTGGACAGAGATGGATTATTATAAGTTGGACAGAGAGGGATTAATGTAAGTTGGACAAAGAGGGATTAATGTAAGTTGGACAGAGAGGGATGAATGTAAATTGGACAGAGATGGATAAATGTAAGTTGGACAGAGAGGGATAAATGTAAGTTGGACAGAGAGGGATTAATGTATGTTGAAAAGAGAGGGATTAATGTAAGAGCAGAGAGGGATTAATGTAAGTTTAACAGAGAGGGACAAATGTATGTAGAACAGAGAGGTACTAGTGTAAGTTGGACAGAGAGGGATTATTTTAAGTCGGACAGAGAGGGATTAATGTAAGTCGGACAGAGAGGGATTATTGTAAGTTGGACAGAGAGGTATTAATGTAAGTTGGACAGAGATGGATTATTGTTAGCTGAACAAAGAGGAATTAATGTAAGTTGGACAGAGAGGGATTAATGTAAGTTGGACAGAAAGGAATTTTTGTAAGTTGGACAGAGAGGTATTAATGTAAGTTGGACAGGGAGGGATTAATGTAAATTGGACAGAAAGGGATTAATGTAAGTTGGACAGAGATGGATAAATGTATGTTGGACAGAGAGATATAAATGTAAGATGGACAGAGATGGATGAATGTAAGTTGGACAGAGAGGGATAAATGTAAGTTGGACAGAGAGGGATTAATGTATGTTGGACAGAGAGGGATTAATGTATGTTGGACAGAGAGGGATTAATGTATGTTGGAAGGAGAGGGGTATTAATTTAAGTTAAACAGAGAGGGATTAATGTAAGTTGGACAGAGAGGGATTAATGTATGTTAGACACAGAGGGATTAATGTATGTTGGACGGAGAGGGGAATTAAAGTAAGTTAAACAGAGAGGGATTAATGTAAGTTGGACAGAGAGGGATTAATGTAAGTTGGACAGAGAGGGATTATTGTTAATTGGACAGAGTGGGATAAATGTAAGTTGGACAGAGAGGGATTAATGTAAGTTGGACAGAGATGGATAAATGTAAGTTGGACAGAGAGGGATTTATGTAAGTTGGACAGAGAGGGATTAATGTAAGTTAGACAGAGATGGATTAATGTAAGTTGAACAGATAGGTATTAATGTAAGTTGGACAAAGAGAGATTAACGTATGTTGGACAGAGAGGTATTAATGTAAGTTGGACAGAGAGGAATTAATGTAAGTTTGACAGAGAGGGATTAATGTATGTTGGACAGAGAGGGATTAATGTAAGTTGAACAGATAGGTATTAATGTAAGTTGAACAGAGAGGGATTAATGTAAGTTAGACAGAGAGGGATTAATGTAAGTTGGACAGAGAGGGATTAATGTAAGTTGGACAGAGAGGGATTAATGTAAGTTGGACAGAGAGGGATTAATGTAAGCTGGACAGAGAGGGATAAAAGTATGTTAGACAGACAGGGATTAATGTAAGTTGAACAGAGAGGGATTATTGTATGTTGAACAGAGAGGGATTAATGTATGTTGAACAGAGCGGGATTAATGTGAGTTGAACAGAGAGGGATAAATGTAAGTTGGACAGAGAGGGATAAATGTAAGTTGGACAGAGAGGGATAAATGTAAGTTGGATAGAGAGGGATTAATGTAAGTTGGATAGAGAGGGATTAATGTAAGTTAAACAGAGAGGGATAAATGTATGTTGGACAGAGAGGGGTTAATGTAAGTAGAACAGAGAGGGATAATTGTATGATGGACAGAGAGGGGTTAATGTAAGTTGGACAGGGAGGGATTCGTGTAATTTGAACAGAGAGGGATGAATGTATGTTGAACAGAGAGAGATTAATGTAAGTTAAACAGAGAGGGATAAATGTATGTTGGACAGAGAGGGATAAATATAAGTTGGATAGAGAGGGATTAATGTAAGTTGGATAGAGAGGGATTAATGTAAGTTAAACAGAGAGGGATAAATGTATGTTGGACAGAGAGGGATGAATGTAAGTTGGACAGAGAGGTATTGATGTAAGTTGGACAGAGATGGATTATTATAAGTTGAACAGAGAGGGATTGATGTATGTTGAACAGAAAGGGATTAATGTAAGTTGGACAGAGAGGGATTAATGTATGTTGAACAGAGAGAATTTCGTGTAACTTGAACAGAGAGGGATTAATGTCAGTTGAAGAGAGGGATTAATGTAAGTTGGACAGAGAGGGATTAATGTATGTTGAAAAGAGAGGGATTAATGTAAGTTTGACAGAGAGGGATTAATGTAAGTTTGACAGAGAGGGATTAATGTATGTTGGACAGAGAGGGATTAATGTAAGTTGAACAGATAGGTATTAATGTAAGTTGAACAGAGAGGGATTAATGTAAGTTAGACAGAGAGGGATTAATGTAAGTTGGACAGAGAGGGATTAATGTAAGTTGGACAGAGAGGGATTAATGTAAGTTGGACAGAGAGGGATTAATGTAAGCTGGACAGAGAGGGATAAAAGTATGTTAGACAGACAGGGATTAATGTAAGTTGAACAGAGAGGGATTATTGTATGTTGAACAGAGAGGGATTAATGTATGTTGAACAGAGCGGGATTAATGTGAGTTGAACAGAGAGGGATAAATGTAAGTTGGACAGAGAGGGATAAATGTAAGTTGGACAGAGAGGGATAAATGTAAGTTGGATAGAGAGGGATTAATGTAAGTTGGATAGAGAGGGATTAATGTAAGTTAAACAGAGAGGGATAAATGTATGTTGGACAGAGAGGGGTTAATGTAAGTAGAACAGAGAGGGATAATTGTATGATGGACAGAGAGGGGTTAATGTAAGTTGGACAGGGAGGGATTCGTGTAATTTGAACAGAGAGGGATGAATGTATGTTGAACAGAGAGAGATTAATGTAAGTTAAACAGAGAGGGATAAATGTATGTTGGACAGAGAGGGATAAATATAAGTTGGATAGAGAGGGATTAATGTAAGTTGGATAGAGAGGGATTAATGTAAGTTAAACAGAGAGGGATAAATGTATGTTGGACAGAGAGGGGTTAATGTAAGTAGAACAGAGAGGGATAATTGTATGATGGACAGAGAGGGGTTAATGTAAGTTGGACAGGGAGGGATTCGTGTAATTTGAACAGAGAGGGATGAATGTATGTTGAACAGAGAGAGATTAATGTAAGTTAAACAGAGAGGGATAAATGTATGTTGGACAGAGAGGGATAAATATAAGTTGGATAGAGAGGGATTAATGTAAGTTGGATAGAGAGGGATTAATGTAAGTTAAACAGAGAGGGATAAATGTATGTTGGACAGAGAGGGATGAATGTAAGTTGGACAGAGAGGTATTGATGTAAGTTGGACAGAGATGGATTATTATAAGTTGAACAGAGAGGGATTGATGTATGTTGAACAGAAAGGGATTAATGTAAGTTGGACAGAGAGGGATTAATGTATGTTGAACAGAGAGAATTTCGTGTAACTTGAACAGAGAGGGATTAATGTCAGTTGAAGAGAGGGATTAATGTAAGTTGGACAGAGAGGGATTAATGTATGTTGAAAAGAGAGGGATTAATGTAAGAGCAGAGAGGGATTAATGTAAGTTGAACAGAGACGGACAAATGTATGTAGAACAGAGAGGTACTAATGTAAGTTGGACAGAGAGGGATTATTGTAAGTCGGACAGAGAGGGATTATTGTAAGTTGGACAGAGAGGTATTAATGTAAGTTGGACAGAGAGGGATTAATGTAAGTTGGACAGAGATGGATTAATGTAAGCTGGACAGAGAGGGATAAAAGTATGTTGGACAGACAGGGATTAATGTAAGTTGAACAGAGAGGGATTATTGTATGTTGAACAGAGAGGGATTAATGTATGTTGAACAGAGCGGGATTAATGTGAGTTCAACAGAGAGGGATAAATGTAAGTTGGACAGAGAGGGATAAATGTAAGTTGGACAGAGAGGGATAAATGTAAGTTGGATAGAGAGGGATTAATGTAAGTTGGATAGAGAGGGATTAATGTAAGTTAAACAGAGAGGGATAAATGTATGTTGGACAGAGAGGGGTTAATGTAAGTAGAACAGAGAGGGATAATTGTATGTTGGACAGAGAGGGGTTAATGTAAGTTGGACAGGGAGGGATTCGTGTAATTTGAACAGAGAGGGATGAATGTATGTTGAACAGAGAGAGATTAATGTAAGTTAAACAGAGAGGGATAAATGTATGTTGGACAGAGAGGGATAAATATAAGTTGGATAGAGAGGGATTAATGTAAGTTGGATAGAGAGGGATTAATGTAAGTTAAACAGAGAGGGATAAATGTATGTTGGACAGAGAGGGATGAATGTAAGTTGGACAGAGAGGTATTGATGTAAGTTGGACAGAGATGGGTTAATGTAAGTTGAACAGAGAGGGATTGATGTATGTTGAACAGAGAGGGATTAATGTAATTTGGACAGAGAGGGATGAATGTAAGTTAAACAGAGATGAATAAATATATGTTGGACAGACAGGGATTAATGTAAGTTCAACAGAGAGAGATTAATGTATGTTGAACAGAGGGGGATTAATGTGAGTTGAACAGAGAGGGATTAATGTAAGTTGAACAGAGAGGGATAAATGTAAGTTGGATAGAGAGGGATTAATGTAAGTTGAATAGAGAGGGATTAATGAAAGTTGGATAGAGAGGGATTAATGTAAGTTGAACAGAGAGGGGGATTAATGTAAGTTGGACAGACTGGGATTAATGTAAGTTGGACAGAGAGGGATTAATGTAAGTTGGACAGAGATGGATTAATGTATGTTGGACAGACAGGGATTAATGTAAGCCAAACAGGGAGGGATTAATGTAAGTTGGACAGAGACGGATTAATGTAAGTTGAACAGAGTGGGATTAATGTAAGGTGAACAGAGAGGGATTAATGTAAGTTGGACAGAGAGGAATTAATGTAAGTTGGACAGAGAGGGATTAATGTAAGTTGGACAGAGAGGGATTAATGTAAGTTGGACAGAGAGGGATTAATGTAAGTTGAACAGATAGGTATTAATGTAAGTTGGACAAAGAGAGATTAATGTATGTTGGACAGAGAGGATTAATGTAAGTTGGACAGAGAGGGATTAATGTAAGTTGGACAGAGAGGGATTAATGTAAGTTGGACAGAGAGGGATTAATGTAAGTTTGACAGAGAGGGATGAATGTAAGTTAAACAGAGATGAATAAATGTATGTTGGACAGACAGGGATTAATGTAAGTTCAACAGAGAGGGATTAATGTATGTTGAACAGAGGGGGATTAATGTGAGTTGAACAGAGAAGGATTAATGTAAGTTGAACAGAGAGGGATAAATAAAAGTTGAACAGAGAGGGATAAATGTAAGTTGGATAGAGAGGGATTAATGTAAGTTGAATAGAGAGAGATTAATGAAAGTTGGATAGAGAGGGATTAATGTAAGTTGAACAGAGAGGGGGGGGGGTAATGTAAGTTGGACAGACTGGGATTAATGTAAGTTGGACAGAGAGGGATTAATGTAAGTTGGACAGAGAGGGATTAATGTATGTTGGACAGACAGGAATTAATGTAAGCCAAACAGGGAGGGATTAATGTAAGTTGGACAGAGATGGATTAATGTAAGTTGAACAGAGAGGGATTAATGTAAGTTGAACAGAGAGGGATTAATGTAAGTTGGACAGAAAGGAATTTTTGTAAGTTGGACAGAGAGGTATTAATGTAAGTTGGACAGGGAGGGATTAATGTAAATTGGACAGAAAGGGATTAATGTAAGTTGGATAGAGAAGGATAAATGTATGTTGGACAGAGAGATATTAATGTAAGTTGGACAGAGAGGGATAAATGTAAGTTGGACAGAGAGGGATTAATGTATGTTGGACAGAGAGGGATTAATGTATGTTGGACAGAGAGGGATTAATGTATGTTGGAAGGAGAGGGGTATTAATTTAAGTTAAACAGAGAGGGATTAATGTAAGTTGGACAGAGAGGGATTAATGTATGTTGGACAGAGAGGGATTAATGTATGTTGGACGGAGAGGGGTATTAAAGTAAGTTAAACAGAGAGGGATTAATGTAAGTTGGACAGAGAGGGATTAATGTAAGTTGGACAGAGAGGGATTATTGTTAGTTGGACAGAGAGGGATTAATGTAAGTTGGACAGAGAGGGATTAATGTAAGTTGGACAGAGAGGGATTAATGTAAGTTGGACAGAGATGGAGAAATGTAAGTTGGATAGAGAGGGATTAATGTAAGTTGGACAGAGAGGGATTAATGTAAGTTAGACAGAGAGGGATTATTGTAAGTTGGACAGAGAGGTATTAATGTAAGTTGGACAAAGAGAGATTAATGTATGTTGGACAGAGAGGTATTAATGTAAGTTGGACAGAGAGGAATTAATGTAAGTTTGACAGAGAGGGATTAATGTATGTTGGACAGAGAGGGATTAATGTAAGTTGAACAGATAGGTATTAATGTAAGTTGAACAGAGAGGGATTAATGTAAGTTGGACAGAGAGGGATTAATGTAAGTTGGACAGAGAGGGATTAATGTAAGTTGGACAGAGAGGGATTAATGTAAGTTGGACAGAGATGGATTAATGTAAGTTGGACAGAGAGGGATAAAAGTATGTTGGACAGACAGGGATTAATGTAAGTTGAACAGAGAGGGATTATTGTATGTTGAACAGAGAGGGATTAATGTATGTTGAACAGAGCGGGATTAATGTGAGTTGAACAGAGAGGGATAAATGTAAGTTGGACAGAGAGGGATAAATGTAAGTTGGACAGAGAGGGATAAATGTAAGTTGGATAGAGAGGGATTAATGTAAGTTGGATAGAGAGGGATTAATGTAAGTTAAACAGAGAGGGATAAATGTATGTTGGACAGAGAGGGGTTAATGTAAGTAGAACAGAGAGGGATAATTGTATGTTGGGCAGAGAGGGGTTAATGTAAGTTGGAGAGGGAGGGATTCGTGTAATTTGAACAGAGAGGGATGAATGTATGTTGAACAGAGAGAGATTATTGTAAGTTAAACAGAGAGGGATAAATGTATGTTGGACAGAGAGGGATAAATATAAGTTGGATAGAGAGGGATTAATGTAAGTTGGATAGAGAGGGATTAATGTAAGTTAAACAGAGAGGGATAAATGTATGTTGGACAGAGAGGGATGAATGTAAGTTGGACAGAGAGGTATTGATGTAAGTTGGACAGAGATGGGTTAATGTAAGTTGAACAGAGAGGGATTGATGTATGTTGAACAGAGAGGGATTAATGTAATTTGGACAGAGAGGGATGAATGTAAGTTAAACAGAGATGAATAAATGTATGTTGGACAGACAGGGATTAATGTAAGTTCAACAGAGAGAGATTAATGTATGTTGAACAGAGGGGGATTTATGTGAGTTGAACAGAGAGGGATTAATGTAAGTTGAACAGAGAGGGATAAATGTAAGTTGGATAGAGAGGGATTAATGTAAGTTGAATAGAGAGGGATTAATGAAAGTTGGATAGAGAGGGATTAATGTAAGTTGAACAGAGAGGGGGATTAATGTACGTTGGACAGACTGGGATTAATGTAAGCTGGACAGAGAGGGATTAATGTAAGTTGGACAGAGAGGGATTAATGTATGTTGGACAGACAGGGATTAATGTAAGCCAAACAGGGAGGGATTAATGTAAGTTGGACAGAGACGGATTAATGTAAGTTGAACAGAGTGGGATTAATGTAAGTTGAACAGAGAGGGATTAATGTAAGTTGGACAGAGAGGGATTAATGTAAGTTGGACAGAGAGGGATTAATGTAAGTTGGACAGAGAGGGATTAATGTAAGTTGGACAGAGAGGTATTAATGTAAGTTGGACAGAGAGGAATTAATGTAAGTTTGACAGAGAGGGATTAATGTATGTTGGACAGAGAGGGATTAATGTAAGTTGAACAGATAGGTATTAATGTAAGTTGAACAGAGAGGGATTAATGTAAGTTGGACAGAGAGGGATTAATGTAAGTTGGACAGAGAGGGATTAATGTAAGTTGGACAGAGAGGGATTAATGTAAGTTGGACAGAGATGGATTAATGTAAGCTGGACAGAGAGGGATAAAAGTATGTTGGACAGACAGGGATTAATGTAAGTTGAACAGAGAGGGATTATTGTATGTTGAACAGAGAGGGATTAATGTATGTTGAACAGAGCGGGATTAATGTGAGTTGAACAGAGAGGGATAAATGTAAGTTGGACAGAGAGGGATAAATGTAAGTTGGACAGAGAGGGATAAATGTAAGTTGGATAGAGAAGGATAAATGTATGTTGGACAGAGAGATATTAATGTAAGTTGGACAGAGAGGGATAAATGTAAGTTGGACAGAGAGGGATTAATGTATGTTGGACAGAGAGGGATTAATGTATGTTGGACAGAGAGGGATTAATGTATGTTGGAAGGAGAGGGGTATTAATTTAAGTTAAACAGAGAGGGATTAATGTAAGTTGGACAGAGAGGGATTAATGTATGTTGGACAGAGGGGGATTAATGTAAGATAGACAGAGAGGGATTATTGTAAGTTGGACAGAGAGGTATTAATGTAAGTTGGACAAAGAGAGATTAATGTATGTTGGACAGAGAGGTATTAATGTAAGTTGGACAGAGAGGAATTAATGTAAGTTTGACAGAGAGGGATTAATGTATGTTGGACAGAGAGGGATTAATGTAAGTTGAACAGATAGGTATTAATGTAAGTTGAACAGAGAGGGATTAATGTAAGTTGGACAGAGAGGGATTAATGTAAGTTGGACAGAGAGGGATTAATGTAAGTTGGACAGAGAGGGATTAATGTAAGTTGGACAGAGATGGATTAATGTAAGCTGGACAGAGAGGGATAAAAGTATGTTGGACAGACAGGGATTAATGTAAGTTGAACAGAGAGGGATTATTGTATGTTGAACAGAGAGGGATTAATGTATGTTGAACAGAGCGGGATTAATGTGAGTTGAACAGAGAGGGATAAATGTAAGTTGGACAGAGAGGGATAAATGTAAGTTGGACAGAGAGGGATAAATGTAAGTTGGATAGAGAGGGATTAATGTAAGTTGGATAGAGAGGGATTAATGTAAGTTAAACAGAGAGGGATAAATGTATGTTGGACAGAGAGGGGTTAATGTAAGTAGAACAGAGAGGGATAATTGTATGTTGGGCAGAGAGGGGTTAATGTAAGTTGGACAGGGAGGGATTCGTGTAATTTGAACAGAGAGGGATGAATGTATGTTGAACAGAGAGAGATTATTGTAAGTTAAACAGAGAGGGATAAATGTATGTTGGACAGAGAGGGATAAATATAAGTTGGATAGAGAGGGATTAATGTAAGTTGGATAGAGAGGGATTAATGTAAGTTAAACAGAGAGGGATAAATGTATGTTGGACAGAGAGGGATGAATGTAAGTTGGACAGAGAGGTATTGATGTAAGTTGGACAGAGATGGGTTAATGTAAGTTGAACAGAGAGGGATTGATGTATGTTGAACAGAGAGGGATTAATGTAATTTGGACAGAGAGGGATGAATGTAAGTTAAACAGAGATGAATAAATGTATGTTGGACAGACAGGGATTAATGTAAGTTCAACAGAGAGAGATTAATGTATGTTGAACAGAGGGGGATTTATGTGAGTTGAACAGAGAGGGATTAATGTAAGTTGAACAGAGAGGGATAAATGTAAGTTGGATAGAGAGGGATTAATGTAAGTTGAATAGAGAGGGATTAATGAAAGTTGGATAGAGAGGGATTAATGTAAGTTGAACAGAGAGGGGGATTAATGTAAGTTGGACAGACTGGGATTAATGTAAGTTGGACAGAGAGGGATTAATGTAAGTTGGACAGAGAGGGATTAATGTATGTTGGACAGACAGGGATTAATGTAAGCCAAACAGGGAGGGATTAATGTAAGTTGGACAGAGACGGATTAATGTAAGTTGAACAGAGTGGGATTAATGTAAGTTGAACAGAGAGGGATTAATGTAAGTTGGACAGAGAGGGATTAATGTAAGTTGGACAGAGAGGGATTAATGTAAGTTGGACAGAGAGGGATTAATGTAAGTTGGACAGAGAGGGATTAATGTAAGTTGAACAGATAGGTATTAATGTAAGTTGGACAAAGAGAGATTAATGTATGTTGGACAGAGAGGATTAATGTAAGTTGGACAGAGAGGGATTAATGTAAGTTGGACAGAGAGGTATTAATGTAAGTTGGACAGAGAGGGATTAATGTAAGTTGGACAGACAGGGATTAATGTAAGTTGGACAGAGAGGTATTAATGTAAGTTGGACAGAGAGGGATTAATGTAAGTTGGACAGAGAGGGATTAATGTAAGTTGGACAGAGAGGTATTAATGTAAGTTGGACAGAGAGGGATTAATGTAAGTTGGACAGAGAGGGATTAATGTAAGTTGGACAGAGAGGGATTAATGTAAGTTGGACAGAGAGGTATTAATGTAAGTTGGACAGAGAGGTATTAATGTAAGTTGGACAGACAGGGATTAATGTAAGTTCAACAGAGAGGGATTAATGTATGTTGAACAGAGGGGGATTAATGTGAGTTGAACAGAGAAGGATTAATGTAAGTTGAACAGAGAGGGACAAATAAAAGTTGAACAGAGAGGGATAAATGTAAGTTGGATAGAGAGGGATTAATGTAAGTTGAATAGAGAGAGATTAATGAAAGTGTGATAGAGAGGGATTAATGTAAGTTGAATAGAGAGGGGGGTTAATGTAAGTTGGACAGACTGGGATTAATGTAAGTTGGACAGAGAGGGATTAATGTAAGTTGGACAGAGAGGGATTAATGTATGTTGGACAGACAGGAATTAATGTAAGCCAAACAGGGAGGGATTAATGTAAGTTGGACAGAGATGGATTAATGTAAGTTGAACAGAGAGGGATTAATGTAAGTTGAACAGAGAGGGATTAATGTAAGTTGGACAGAGAGGGATTAATGTAAGTTGGACAGAGAGGGATTAATGTAAGTTGGACAGAGAGGGATTAATGTAAGTTGGACAGAGAGGGATTAATGTAAGTTGAACAGATAGGTATTAATGTAAGTTGGACAAAGAGAGATTAATGTATGTTGGACAGAGAGGATTAATGTAAGTTGGACAGAGAGGGATTAATGTAAGTTGGACAGAGAGGGATTAATGTAACTTGGCCAGAGAGGGATTAATGTAAGTTGAACAGATAGGTATTAATGTAAGTTGAACGGAGAGGGATTAATGTAAGTTGGACAGAGAGGGATTAATGTAAGTTGGACAGAGAGGGATTAATGTAAGTTGGACAGAGAGGTATTAATGTACGTTAGGCAGAGAGGGATTAATGTAAGTTGGACAGAGAGGGATAAAAGTATGTTGGACAGACAGGGATTAATGTAAGTTGAACAGAGAGGGATTATTGTATGTTGAACAGAGAGGGATTAATGTATGTTGAACAGAGAGGGATAAATGTGAGTTGAACAGAGAGGGATAAATGTAAGTTGGACAGAGAGGGATAAATGTAAGTTGGACAGAGAGGGATTAATGTAAGTTGGATAGAGAGGGATTAATGTAAGTTGGACAGAGAGGGATTAATGTAAGTTGAACAGATAGGTATTAATGTAAGTTGAACGGAGAGGGATTAATGTAAGTTGGACAGAGAGGGATTAATGTAAGTTGGACAGAGAGGGATTAATGTAAGTTGGACAGAGAGGTATTAATGTACGTTAGGCAGAGAGGGATTAATGTAAGTTGGACAGAGAGGGATAAAAGTATGTTGGACAGACAGGGATTAATGTAAGTTGAACAGAGAGGGATTATTGTATGTTGAACAGAGAGGGATTAATGTATGTTGAACAGAGAGGGATAAATGTGAGTTGAACAGAGAGGGATAAATGTAAGTTGGACAGAGAGGGATAAATGTAAGTTGGACAGAGAGGGATTAATGTAAGTTAGATAGAGAGGGATTAATGTAAGTTGGACAGAGAGGGATTAATGTAAGTTAAACAGAGAGGGATAAATGTATTTTGGACAGAGAGGAATGAATGTAAGTTGAACAGAGAGAGATTAATGTAAGTTAAACAGAGAGGGATTATTGTAAGTTGGACAGAGAAGGATTAATGTATGGTGGACAGAGAGGGATTAATGTATGTTGGACAGAGAAGGATGAGTGTATGTTGGACAGAGAAAGATTCGTGTAACATGAACAGAGAGGGATTAATGTATGTTGGACAGAGAAGGATAAATAAAAGTTGAACAGAGAGGGATAAATGTAAGTTGGATAGAGAGGGATTAATGTAAGTTGAATAGAGAGAGATTAATGAAAGTTGGATAGAGAGGGATTAATGTAAGTTGAACAGAGAGGGGGGTTAATGTAAGTTGGACAGACTGGGATTAATGTAAGTTGGACAGAGAGGGATTAATGTAAGTTGGACAGAGAGGGATTAATGTATGTTGGACAGACAGGGATTAATGTAAGCCAAACAGGGAGGGATTAATGTAAGTTGGACAGAGATGGATTAATGTAAGTTGAACAGAGAGGGATTAATGTAAGTTGAACAGAGAGGGATTAATGTAAGTTGGACAGAGAGGGATTAATGTAAGTTGGACAGAGAGGGATTAATGTAAGTTGGACAGAGAGGGATTAATGTAAGTTGGACAGAGAGGGATTAATGTAAGTTGAACAGATAGGTATTAATGTAAGTTGGACAAAGAGGGATTAATGTATGTTGGACAGAGAGGATTAATGTAAGTTGGACAGAGAGGGATTAATGTAAGTTGGACAGAGAGGGATTAATGTAACTTGGACAGAGAGGGATTTATGTATGTTGGACAGAGAGGGATTAATGTAAGTTGAACAGATAGGTATTAAAGTAAGTTGAACGGAGAGGGATTAATGTAAGTTGGACAGAGAGGGATTAATGTAAGTTGGACAGAGAGGGATTAATGTAAGTTGGACAGAGAGGTATTAATGTACGTTAGGCAGAGAGGGATTAATGTAAGTTGGACAGAGAGGGATAAAAGTATGTTGGACAGACAGGGATTAATGTAAGTTGAACAGAGAGGGATTATTG
Organism: Sinonovacula constricta; assembly: GCA_007844125.1. NCBI lineage: Eukaryota > Metazoa > Mollusca > Bivalvia > Cardiida > Solecurtidae > Sinonovacula > Sinonovacula constricta. The sequence goes on from CM017573.1 coordinate 6,566,737, forward strand.
TATGTTGAACAGAGAGGGATTAATGTATGTTGAACAGAGAGGGATAAATGTAAGTTGGACAGAGAGGGATTAATGTAAGTTGGATAGAGAGGGATTAATGTAAGTTGGACAGAGAGGGATTAATGTAAGTTAAACAGAGAGGGATAAATGTATGTTGGACAGAGAGGGATGAATGTAAGTTGAACAGAGAGAGATTAATGTAAGTTAAACAGAGAGGGATTATTGTAAGTTGGACAGAGAAGGATTAATGTATGGTGGACAGAGAGGGATTAATGTATGTTGGACAGAGAAGGATGAGTGTATGTTGGACAGAGAAAGATTCGTGTAACATGAACAGAGAGTGATTAATGTATGTTGGACAGAGAAGGATGAGTGTATGGTGGACAAAGAGAGATTCGTGTAACATGAACAGAGAGGGATTAATGTATGTTGGACAGAGAAGGATGAGTGTATGGTGGACAGAGAGAGATTCGTGTAACATGAACAGAGAGGGATTAATGTAAGTTGGACAGAGAAGGATTAATCTAGCTGGACAGAGAAGGATGAGTGTATGGTGGACACAGAGAGATGCGTGTAACATGAACAGAGAGGGTAACATATTATGTATCAGAAATAACAGCTCAGAGACAGAAGAAACGTTGAACTCCACCAACTCGTTGTGGTTCAACAAAGGTTTCATTCTTTTATTTACAAATCTACGAATTAAATAGAAATTAGAACATTAGGACAGTTAGGACCACGTCGCTTTATTCGGTAAATGGTATCAATCAACTTCAAGTTAAAACCTATTTCTTTATAGTCAACTGAGAACCAAGTTCTTTAACTTAGGGATTAATGTAAGTTGGACAGAGAAGGATTAATGTATGCTGGACAGAGAAGGATGAGTGTATGGTGGACACAGAGAGATTCGTGTAACATGAACAGAGAGGGATTAATGTAAGTTAAAGAACTTGGTTCTCAGTTGACTATAAAGAAATAGGTTTTAACTTGAAGTTGATTGATACCATTTACCGAATAAAGCGACGTGGTCCTAACTGTCCTAATGTTCTAATTTCTATTTAATTCGTAGATTTGTAAATAAAAGAATGAAACCTTTGTTGAACCACAACGAGTTGGTGGAGTTCAACGTTTCTTCTGTCTCTGAGCTGTTATTTCTGATACATAATATGTTACACCTATGGTCATACAGACAAGTGCGCGCACACACACACACACGCATACACACAAGCACACGCACACGCACAAACACACACACACATACACACACTCATATATATGTTGACCTTACATTATATATATATCCTAGAAGATTTCTCTCTTGTGATGCCCAATAAACCAGAACTAGATATCTCTAGAATCAGCATACCTTAATTAAAAGAAAATGATTGCGTATCGACAATAAAGATTAACTGGTACGTTTACTTAAGTGATAAAGATTCTGGATAGAAACATTAATGTGAGTAAACAATTATCTGGTAAAAGTCGAAAAGGATTGATTTACGTGTATACGTTTTGTGAAAAAAAGACGAGTAGAACTGTTTGAAAGTAAAAGTAAGAAATTAACTTCAAGCCATAATAACTCTACTGTGCTCAATTGTGTAATTGGGGTACACAAATTAAAAACAAGAAGTAGTTTGTTTTGTTTTTTTGAGAAACATCGCAGCGATCAATTATGATCATTCTAGCGACGTCTTGTTGTTTTTTTGGTGAAAAAAGTTCTCAGCCAAATATCTGGGTAGAACCAAAGGCGAACTGGAAGACCAGTCAGTTGGAGGATCTTCCAACATTAAGTATTTCGCCCTGAACGGGACTCGAACCCACGAGGTGGGAGGCTGAGTAGTCAGAGGAGTTCCCAATCGGCGACTCTACCACTACAACATGGGCGCCCCATACAAGAAGTAGAGGACTGAAAAAAATACCAGTGACTGGCCACTCAGTGGGTCCGACATTATTCCAAATATGATGAGCGCCAGTTGAAAACATGTTTAAATATGTTAAAATGTGGATGTAAATTGTTGTGCGGGTCGAAACGTACAATTAACATAAAGGTATACATAAACAACCATGCACCAAGACTCAGTGGCGAATATGATCGGAACGTCTCGGATAATTCACGAAATCATCTCTAGCATGTATGACAATCGGAACACCTCGGACAATTCACGGATGATTGTCCCGAGAACGGAATTACCTGAGGAGTTCCGATTGGGATGTATGACTAGAAAACCCTGCGAAAGTAAACATGGCGGTGCCTATGACGTCACTAAAACAACAAAGATAAATATGTTAACGACTGAAGGAGCTGTAACAGTGCT
>CM017573.1:6574051-6799051 GCA_007844125.1 Sinonovacula constricta
CGGTTTAACCGTACATTCAAAGACAAAAACCTGCTTTAATATCATGTCATAACTTGTGATAGTCCATGGCCGATTTAACCGTACACTCTAAACCAACAACCTCCTTTTATATAATGTCAGAACTTGTGATAGTCCATGCCCGGTTTAACCGCACACTCTAAACCAACAACCTCCTTTTATATAATGTCAGAACTTGTGATAGTCCATGCCCGGTTTAACCGCACACTCTAAACCAACAACCTCCTTTTATATAATGTCAGAACTTGTGATAGTCCATGCCTGGTTTAACCGCACACTCCAAGACAACAACCTCCTTTTATATGATGCCAGAACTTGTAATAGTCTATGCCTGGTTTAACCATACACTCCAAGACAACAACCTCCTTTTATATCATGTCAGAACTTGTGATAGTCCATGCCTGGTTTAACTGTACACTCCAAGACAACCACCTCCTTTTATATGATGTCAGAACTTGTGATAGTCCATGCCTGCTTTAACCGTACACCCCAAGACAACAACCTCCTTTTATATCATGTCAGAACTTGTGATAGTCCATGCCTGGTTTAACTGTACACTCCAAGACAACCACCTCCTTTTATATGATGTCAGAACTTGTGATAGTCCATGCCTGCTTTAACCGTACACCCCAAGACAACAACCTCCTTTTATATGATGTTAGAACTTGTGATAGTCCATGCCTGGTTTAACCGCACACTCAAAGACAACAACCTCCTTTTATATCATGTCAGAACTTGTGATATTCCATGCCTGGTTTAACCGTACACTCCAAGACAACAACCTTCTTTTATATGCTGCCAGAACTTTTGATAGTCCATGCCTGGTTTAACCGTACACTCCAGGACAATTTTGTCTAGAAACTGCAATATTACTTCCGTGGCTACTTTCCTACTCTATGATAATTATATTAGGATGGTTAGGCATTGTATTCTAAGACAACGACCACCTTGTACTCTAAGACAATGATTACTTTTATTGCTTGATGTCTACAAATCGTAGTACTAATTGCATGGTTTAGTCTTATGCAATAAGACAATGATCCGCTTTTATGTGCTGTCTACGGGTTGATGTTTTTGCAGACTTGTTTATACCACTTTGAGACGTTTATTTCAAGGTTAATTTGCATAATGGACCGACAACAGGAAATGACAGTACGGTTTCCGCCGATGAAATTATTACTGTGGGGGATAGTGTTCATCGCTCTAGACTTTTATAAATGATTATATAGAACGGGTTTTATGCAATCGCTGACTGAAGTTTTTTTAAGATGCCAAGTATCAATGTTAATCTAATATAAGGTGTCCGACAATATGTGTTCCAAGATGGGTTTAATTCAATGGCTGATGCAAACTTTTCTCAATAAGAATATATGACAAAGTCTTATGAGCATTGCAACATATACTAAACTCCGAAAAGGCACAGAACAAAGGTATTTCACATGCAAGACAAGCGGACAGTAAGAACAAATTTGTGATGAGTCATTTAACGAAAAGAGCAAACCCGACAGTTACCGCCTTGAAACGGTCAGTCGGCAATATGGACCGACTGGGGTGCTTTAACCGGTTTTACAGAGCTCTAACCTCGCACTTCCTGACAAGTTTCTCAAATGTAAGCAATGAAAAGAAAAACGATCTATTAGAATACAAAATGTCCAAGCGCTGATATTTTTATAAGTTATGACGAAAGTCGTGACGTCAAGACAAGACACTTAATATCACTGTTAGCCTAATGTGTGGTCTTTAGCAACAATTGTTTGCATTTTTCCCCACAAACTGCATATATAGTCAGATCATATAAAGTTGCTGTGCATCATTCGACTAAATTAGTCAAAAAAGAAAACTTATACGAACTGGCCGAAAATTTACCTTCATTCACCAAAGGACAACAAATAACCCTAGTTAACACAACAGAACACATTATAAGCAGAACATAATTGAATAATAATATAGCAATGACAATGTGTGAAAAAATGTTAGGTTCATAAACAAGTCAAATTATAAGACAACGACGAAAAGAAATTAACGTGATACTCCAACAAAAGCTTTCTCATACTAGACCAAATAACAATTGTACGGTCTTAAGGCACTTTAAAGGCGATCTTGCAGACAAGTGTCCGATAACAACGTTGCATAATTGCCGCTTCTCCCTAAACCATTATTTGCAAACCAAATGTGTGACCTAACATAAGATGTTTGTTTGTTTGTTTATTGGGTTTATCGTCCCACCAACAGTATTTCAGTTATCTGGAGACGGTGTCCACTTGAAGCAGATATAGTGCTGCCTTCACTGTGTATAGCATGCCGTGAACACCTGGCATGATACCACACCCAGTCACATTATCCTGACACCGGGCCAACCAGTCGTGGAACTACCCTTATATTTGCTTCAGCGTTAGCAAGGGAGCTATACCACTACCATTTTTAATGACATTGGTATGTCGCGGCCCGGGATCGAACCCGGGGCCTCCCGTACCTGGAACATAAGATGTACGGTAAGGATATCCCACATTTCCACATTTCTTTCATGGCGTTTTTTGCTGAACAGAAACGACAATATGTTGTTTTTTAAATAAACAACGAAAGGAGCAATATCAGTCAACGGTAATCAAAATGATAAAAAATAACATTTTGTTATGTAATAAATAGTATCTAATATTCGTGCTACTGCAGATATTAAACTATTTGTCTAAAATGATAAGAAACTCGGCGGAGGCTCGTTTCGTATAATTTCATCCAACTCGTTTTATATTTTCAGTATCTAATGAACACTAATATCAGATCCTCTATATAAGAAATGTTATTTTGATTGTATATAACATTCTTTTATCAGTTTTGACTCCCGATGCAGGTGCTTACTGTAAGCTGTCTCACTTTGATTGGATATTTTTTATTTACACACCTTTTTATAGAAAGAACCTCCAGGAAGTGCTCCACAAACCAGGTTAAAGAACCCCAGTCGGTCCTTTTGCCGACAGACCGTTCCAAGGCGGTAACTGATGTTTAGTTGTGTTTTTTTTTCTTTTTGTGTGTTATGTCTCGTCTGTGTTTTTTGTTCATACACTTTTATTCTGAAATGCAAGCAGTGAAATGTAAGCAATGCTACTTGAAACAAAAACTGACCAAGTACTTAGAGCTCAGTTATGTCATCGTTGAAGAAAGTAAAGACGTATCTTAAGTAATGTCAATGTTGTATTTGAGAGAGGCATAATTATTATTTTAATTTGAACAACAACACACAATTTTTATTGAAAGTTCAAATATTTTAATCAGGAATAAAATAAAATAACAGGAGAAGACGTGTATGATTCTCGCACCCTGTTCATATTTAAGTAGAATTGAAGAACCAAAAGAAATTAGTAAACTGTACACAGTGCTGTTACAGAGAAGAAGGTCATATTACAATTATCGTGTGTACTGTACACAGTGTTGTCAAGGATGGGGGAGGTCATAGTACAATAAGTGTGTACTGTACACAGAGGGGAAGGTCATAGTACAAGTACTGTGTTTTATATACAGTAATGTCAAAGAGATGAAGGCCATAATACAATTATCCTGTGTACTGTACACAGTGCAGTTACAGAGGGGAAGGTCAAAATACAATTATTATGTAATGCACACTGTGATGTTACAGAGGAAAACGTTATAGTACAATTACCATGTTTACTGTACAAAGTGCTGCTACGGAGGAAAATGTCATAGTACAATTAGTGTGTACTGTACACAGTGCTGTCACAATTGAGAAAGTCCCAGCACAATTATGGATATTTGAGGAAAATACAAAAGCAATCCTTACAGAATGAATTAAATAACAGATTAAGCACACGCTATAATTTTTTACGACCGTCAAGTTGCCCAGGTAACGTTTTGGATGAAATTAACGGCAATGTCAATGTTTTATTGCTGAAAGGCCACCGAAGACAATTACCAGGGTACAACTTGCTAGTTAGCCGGCAGACATCTCCACAATGATATCCCCGACTGACCCAAGCACGTATCCACGTGGACCTTACATTAAAAGCTTATCTGCATAATGGGTCCGAAAACTGGAACTGACAGATCGGTTTCCGGTGACATATCTTTGCATAGACTTTGTCCATCGTTCTAGACTTTTTTACGACTAGTTGTCCTAACAGAAAACCACTGAAGTCGTTGATTGCAGTTATCGTCCAGTTTATTTGAGATAATGTCTTTCTTGTGTAACATGTCTAGCAATTTGGATATTTGCAACTAGTCTCCTTGTAATTTCAGACTGCATTTCCTTTCGTTTGCTGTCTAGCATTGATGCCACATATTTGGTCCGAGACAGCGGAAAATGGAAGAGATAATGAAATTGTATGTAAGCCTGTATGCTTATTCATATCACCGAAAGTTATCGTCCGTCATTGTGTCCAAACTGAACACCAAAAATAAACGGCACATGTCGTGTTCGTGTGATTAAGATTGTGTTTAATTATATAATTTTAACAAAAGGTTAAGACCTAACCATGTGCAACAGCAAAAACAGCAGAAATTAAGAAGGGAACAACAAAAGTGCTTTCTTGATGGACTTCATGAAAGACTTTCTGCAGACTCGACTAATTAACAAAACAGTCAGGTTTGTTCAGACGTGCCCCTGCAGACGAGGGTCCTATAACAACCGTGGATACAAGGTTCGTTATGGTGTCTAATCCCTCATTTGCATGCTTAAATTGAGACCACATACGGTCAATAGAGCCGTGGAAGTCAAATTTACTGGACAACGTCGGGAAATAATGAAATTGCACTTTAGTTTGAGGCCGTGTTGTGCAATAATGGTATTTGGCCAAGTCTGTTTTTTAGTAAAAAACCGCTTTTATGTTTGTCAATAATGTTTTTATCACTTTTTTTACTCACGATGCCTGTGCTTACTTAGGTGACCTTATTTTAATCAGATATGTTTTATTTAGCAGTTTATTAGAGAAACTTCTTCAGGAAATGCGACGTCAGAGATCTATAAAAGAAACAAGCACCCTGCTTGTCGTTAATGCCGACTTATCATTCCAAGGCGATATTTTTGTATATTTTTCTTTTATATATTGTCTGTTTGTTGTGTTTTGTCTATTTTCATTACGCTGCAGGTGTAATTCTTTGTTCAAGTTTTAATGTATTTGGTAATTGTCACAAGACGTTCCTGAGCACAAAACATTGGAAGAGAAATGTCGGTTAAAGCGTAATGTTTGGTCGTTCATAAAATAGGATTGATTGAAATCCTCATATCGTGATGTTTGGTCATTTCCACAATAAGATTGATTGAAATCCTAAAATCGTGATGTTTGGTTGTTTCTACAATCAGATTAACTCAAAGCATGCAATCGTGATGTTTGGGCGTTTCTACAATCAGATGTTTTCCACAATAGGATAAATAATGCGAGGTTAGAGCTCTGTAAAACCGGTTTAAGAACCCCAGTCGGCCCATATTGCCGACTGACCGGATTTCTTATTTTAGTTTAATGACTCATCACAAATTTGTTCTTACTTTTCACTTGGCTTGCATGTGAAATACCTTTGTCCTGTACCTTTTCAGAGTTTGGTATATGTTGCAATGCTTATAGGACTTTGTCATTTATTCTTATCCTTAGTCATGCATATTTGTTCTGCAAACGCACTGTTTCTTCCCAGGCATGATTAACTGAACGCGAGAAGTCAAAGGTCATACAGGGTAAGTCTTGTGTACTTCCGAAATCCAGCTTTCTTATAACACTGGACGGTATGGCCAGCGACACCGCCCAAAAATGACCTATCGCTAAGTCACTAACCTGACAAGCTCGCGATTTATTCTTCCTTCCCGTGGCTGTGAAAATATGTAATTGAACATCCATCTAAGATAAGCACATATTAACATAGCAATTATCGGTATAATTGCCGATAATTGGTCTACATTAACATACAAATTAGTGTACTAATTGCTGAGCTATTTGTGGCTTATACCACTCTTATATTTTTTGTTAAAAGGCTGATTCTTGTAGATGTTATGAAACGTCATTCATGAAAAAAAAGTTATGTAAGGGGATGTTGTCATTGCAATAATCATCATCATCATCATAACCATCATCACCTTCATCACCATCATATTTTTATTATCATAATGAGGTCAGCAACTTCATGACTCTATTATTCTATCACCATCAACATAATCATCATCACCTTCGTCGTCATCATGTTTTTATTGTCATAACGTGGTCAGCAACTTCGTGATTCTATTATTCTTCATTATCGTCATCATCATCGTCATCATCATCATCGTCATTATAATTATATTCGAAATTTTGTTATCTTAACGTAGGCATCATCATTACTACTATCCTAATCCTTAATTCACCAATACAAACTTTTAACTATCACCATCACTATCAGCTACATCATCATCGCCTTCATCATTAAAAAAACACGTAATGGCCTTTCCCAAAACAATCATCGTTTTTGCTATCAGTTGACGTGGTGCATTCATTGTTACAGAACTCAATTAAACAACTGTATAATTTATGAGTATTTGTTCATTACATTTAAGATTTTAATTCAAAATTTAATTGAAATATTTTGTTGAATAAATCTAAGTGTCTCTATTTGAAACATTGCTATGAAGATGATTACAAAATATATATTAATTAAAAGTCTAATTAAGCGTTTAATTAGTGAATAATATATATTAGTAAAAATAATGAATACCCATAATCATTGCTGTAGTTGCATGCAACCACAAAAAAAATAGCAAACTTTTATTTATAGATTATTATTAATTGCCACAATTACGAGTACTTCATATACTGTTGTGGTACAAATTAATTTCCATTTTCAGTTATAATTGACCCTTCTTCAGATAATGACTGACAAGGCCTTTTAACCAATCACGTAACGGGATTTTCCCATATGTTAGCAATGACCAGCCCAAGGCTGCGCAGATTTGTTGTTGGTGTGACTGCTTCTGGTATTGTTGTCATCCTTATTGTTGTTGTTGTTGATGTCATTATCACTGTCGTTGTTGTTGTTGTCGTTGTTGATGTCATTATCACTGTCATTGTTGTTGATGTCATTATCACTGTCATTGTTGTTGTTGTTAATGTCATGATCACTGTCGTTGTTGTTGTTGTAATTATCACTGTCATTGTTGTTGATGTCATTATCACTGTCATTGTTGTTGTTGTTGATGTCATTATCGCTGTCATTGTTGCTGTTGGCGCTCTTTAAGGCATTAAAAGTCGGAAATTACACCACCATGGCTAGGTAATTCTTAAGTACATTCTGTATTTTTTTAACAGTTAGTAAAAGGTTAATAGGTTACTGGACACAGCCTCCGACTGTAATGGCATTAGGAAACGGTTGGGGATTAGTCATTTAATTAGTGCTTTGCTGACTAATGTCAGAGCAGTAAGGGATTGGGATTTGCCGGCATTTTAGCCGATACTGTGCAGCGACATTTCTTTCATTATAGCACAGGGGCACTTATGGGGTGCCCAGGGACTGAACCCGGTGGATCCATTATACTGACACCGACGAGTCAGGCGTAATGCTGTCCCCTTAGCCCCGAGCGTTAGGAGGGAAGCAACTACTACTAACTTTAAAGTCTTTGATTTAACCCGGCCAGGGTTTGAACCCGCGACCCCTCGATCCGCAAGCCGACTCTCAACCACTTGAGCTATTGCGGCCGGTCTTAGAGCAGTGAGGTAAGTCCAAATGCATCTAGTTTATTTATTTATTTATTTGTGTTTTACGGCACACCGACACTTGACAGGTCATACGGCGCCGAATACAAAAAAGTTTAATGCGAATAGAGAATAATCAGGTAAAAACTTAACTTTGTCAGTAAAATATAGAAAAATACAAAAATCTATCTGGTTAAAATAATGTGAACCATTATTGAAAATAGGTTAATATATTAAACGAGTAAAAAATGTATAACGGTTGCTAAATAAACAGTTTCAAAATTTATAACTTATTAAGAATACTAATCTCATTCAAGAAGCAAACATGTTTAGAATCCGACACTGTCTTAAACAGTTCATACATGTTATTGACATTAAAATACTTGGACCGAATATGGTCAGTGTCAATACAATGTAATAAAATATGATTAACTGTCAGTGGTTTCTGGCAAGGAACACCAAGTACATCTAGAGTTACTGTTTCATTCACATATCCTTACCCACTGTTTGTAAATAATTGGTTTTACAACATTTTCAATTGTGGACTCCCAGCATGGTATAACCTTCTGGGAGAAAATCACCACAGAAGGCCATTGTCAATGCATTGAACCTATGTATTGACCTAAGCATAAGTCTTTTTATGTATATAAATATGCATAATTTATGTATATATATGCAGGTAAACGTTGGAAGATTTATTTCGGTCGTGGAAGCATATAAAGTATAACAAATAACACAAAACTTAACACTTGAAAACATTACTTTAATAATATAACACAAAATTTAACACTTAAAACATTATTATAATAATATAACACAAATTTTAACACTTGAAAACATTACTATAATAATAATAAATAACATTTTAAAACATAGCTACAATATTTTTTATGGAGTTTTCAAAAAAATTAAATCATTTATTAACTTTTTACCTGCTTAAAATATATATCGATTCAACAGTTCAACTTATTCAACAGTTCAAAGAAAGAAAGACAGTTATTAACCTTATTTATTAGTTCATCGAATCAACAAATGCTTCATCATGTCTTATAATCCTATATCAACAAGATAAGATAAGCCCATATGTCGAATCTACAAATCAACACTCATAATCCACATGCATTCATAAATCTTATTCAACAGTTCATATATTCTTAGAAAGCAAAAAAATGATAAACCTTATTAAGCAGTTCATCAATAGGAATAAATGACAAAGACCTAAAAGATTTGCAACATATACCAACATTTGAAAATGCACAGGACACAGGTATTCACATGCAAGCCGAATGTAATAGAAAGAACAAATCTGTGATGAGTCATTAATCGAAAAGAGCAAATCCAACGGTTACCGCATTTGAACGATAAGTCGGCAATATGGGCCGACTAGGGTGCTTTAACCGGTTTACAGAGCTCTAACCTCTCACTTCCTGATGGTTTTCTCAAATGCAAGTAATGAAAAGAAAACCGATATATTGGAAAAAAATGTCCGATGCTTGATTAAATATCATATTCAAAAGAAAGCTATTCAAAGAACCAAGATCTTCATCAACATTATTCAACAGCTCTTAAGTCGAATCTACAAATCCTTAATAAAATCTTGTCATCTAAATATTGAAAGACACTCATCAACCTTATTAAACTCTTCATGAATAAGAATATATGACAAAGTTCCATGAGTATTGCAACATAACTATTACCAAACTTCGAAAAGGCACAGAACAAAGGTATTTCACATGCAAGCCAAGCGAAAAGTAAGAACAAATTTGTGATGAGACATTTAACGAAAAGAGCAAACCCGACAGTTACCGCCTTGGAACGGTGAGTCGGCAATATGGACCGACTGGGGAGCTTAAACAGGGTTTTACAGAGCTCTTTCCTCGCACTTCCTGGCGAGTTTCTCAAATGCAAGCAATGAAAAGAAAAACGATCTATTTGCATACAAAATGAGTCGAATAAACAATTGCTTGATCAAATTTCATAACTCAAAGTTCGAGAGACAATCAGCAACCTTATTCAACAATTCATGTGTCGAATCTACAAATGCTTGATCCATTTCCTGAAATGCATTATCTTGTACAACACATTGGAGAACATCTCGAATTCGAAACAGGTCATATAGTTCGAAGTCTATAGAGAGATTATGCTTTAATCTAGCATGCTTTCCACAATGGCTGACAAAAATATGTCCTCCGATCTCATCCAATGTGCCTAAGTACAGTTCATCAACACTTTTCATCTCAAACACATCAGGTTTTTCTGCTTTTGTATCACAAGTTTCCTCTTTGTAAGTTACTAAACTACAACTTTTGCTTCTGTAATTTACTAGATTCGCTTCGTTTTCACAATCGCCTATTATATTCTCGGTTCCACCACCATCATCCCTATTTCCATTTCCAGACAAACGCATTCCTTTTGTTTCACGAGTTTCCTCTATCACATCTTTAGAAGTATTCTCACTTTGTGAATGTTCCACCTGGTGACAATCACTTGTGTTTAGATCCAGCTTCTGACAATTGTCTACCAATGGATCTAAATCCCGGTCTGCCACACTTTTTGTACAATTGCTTTCATCATGCAAGCATTGGGCGAACTTGCTGTTGCTACAATTGCCTTCCGAACACTTAGTTTGGGAACAGTATCCTTTGGAGCACTTGCTTTGGTCAAAACTGCTTTGGTTACAGTTGCTTTTGGAGCACTTGCTTTCGGTACAACTGCACTTGCTATGTTGCAAATCCATTAAGGGCCTGTGTTTTCGTACAATTTCTAGTCTACGCTCAGCTATCAGCGTAAGCATATTTACAAATGTTCTGTAGTCAATTCCAGCGCTGGCATTCAAAATCAGCTGAAAGAGAAAAAAAAAACAATGAACCAGTCCAAGAAAGGTACATGTATTTTTATGTATGTAGATTTACCTCTTTGCTTAAAAGGAGTATTGTTATTTCATTGAACAAAACACTTAAGAAAATATACAAGTGTAAAAGTGACCGTTCCAAAGCGGTAACTGTCGGGTTTGCTCTTTTAGAAACATACAAAAACTTGTTCTTACTTTTTACTTGGCTTGCACGTGACATACTTTTGTCCTGTGCCTTTTTGGAGTTTGATATATGTTGCAATGCTCATAGGACTTTGTCATATATTCATAACAAAGAAATACGTTAAAGAAATAAGTCTTTATTATACCTTCTTACATGTGGTAACCGGAAGTTTGCCTATATTTCATACCGTTAACAACACCCTGTTCTGGGGAATCTGTGCATAATCACGTCATAAACTTATACTTAAGTTTTAATAAAGGCTCTAAATAACATGACTTCAATTGTAAGACAGTGTATATTGTGAAATAAATCGCTTTCAATGTCAATTATTTCCAGATCTACGACTAAGCACAATGTGGATTTCAGCTCAAAATAGACACTGACGTCAGAGCTGATCATATGATGTGCTGTCAAAAGTAAATGGTCGCGTGAATTTAAAGTGGATTTAAAATGGCTTACTGTGCAACCGGCTAAAATAGACAAAAACATTATTGTAATGACAAGTGGGTTGTTTTGTTTTGCCGACTGACCGTTCCAAGGCAGTAACTGTCGGGTTTGCTCTTTTTTTGCTAAATGACTCATCACAAATTAGTCCTTACTTCAACATTTGAATTGCATGTGAATTCCTTTGTCTTGTGCCTTTTCAAATTGTTATATATGTTGCAATACTCATATGACTTTGTCATATATTCTTTTCCATGGATGTAGGGCACCAAAAAGCAACATATTAAGGAATCTTGTCAGGAAACAAACAAAAACAACTTTTGGTTGCATTAAAGAAAATAAGTGGTCGAAACTGAAGGACACCACCTCCAATGTATTCTGAAAATAATCGGAGTATAATACTTGCACTTTAAATGAACCTTTGGATGGAATTTCTCAGATCTGACATTTTTGGATGTTGAAAATTTATATATGACATTAAGAATTGGTATCAAAAGGAATATCTGGGTGGAAACCTTATAAATGGTACAAGAAAAAAAGACTTCTGATTACATTGTTTCAATAAAAAAAAATGAAAAATTAGCAATATTCTAGTTGAACTGTTATTGTTTTCACTCTTTTGTTTGTCGGCATTCGGGAAATTATTTTAAAAGAGATGTAAGAACTTATGTAGCATTTGGATGAGATACTTGAAAATATATTAATTTAGATTTTCCATCAAAAACCATCATACCACATCAAATAAACAGAAAAACAGATTTTCATTTAATTCTCAAGATGGAAAGTCAACTGATGTATGCTATTTTATTTAGCCAAGTCTTTTGGGATATATTTATATGAACTTCCAAACACCAATGCAGAAGGCTTTTTTTGGATTTATTTAATACTGCTATAATCACAACAACAACCGGGGTCATACTGACGGCATATTTTAGGTTGCCAAGGATTTTATCTACAGTACATATTGTACATATGGACATATGTTGATAGTTAATTATATTACTAGTTTTTTACCTGTTTATTAGTTTATTTGATAAGTATTAACTCCCGATGCAGTTGCTTGCCATTAGTTATCTAACTTTGATGTGATATTTTTTATTTACAGTGTTTGTTTGATAGAAAAACCACCAGGAAAAGCGCGCTTGGAACGATCCACAAACCAGACTTAAACAGTTCAGTCAGTCATTTTGCCGACTGACTATTCCAAGGCGGTTACGGCTGGTTCTTCTTTTTGTGCGTTATAGCTCGTCCCTGTGTTGTTTGTCCCTTTCACATTTACCTTGTTTGCCTTTGTAGTTCAGATGCAAATATTTGTGGTAATTTTATAGGTCATTTTCTTATTTACCTATTCGCTATAACTGGTAGCAGAAGGGACCAGACAAATACCTAGGTAACACTATTAATGGACTGCGGCTCAGTGGAAGACCTTCCTGTCGAGGACTCGAACCCATGTGGTAAGGAGCTGAGGAAACTACGACTAAATTTTAGGCAACGGAACCTCACATTGATAATGGCAAAGAAGTTTTATTTACAAGATGACGTAGGCATGGTTTTACTAATATACCAACTCAGGCGTTATTGGAATGTCAACTTAAATACTTAATGCCTTTACCAAGTCATGAGACAGGTATACAAATTCTGAGCTTCTCTTCTCTAAAATAAGCATAGTAATTTGAAGGGTTTCTCAAATGTTTAAACCGCTGGGGGTAAATTTAAATAATGAAATGTAACAAAGTCCTATGAGCTTTGCAACAAGCCCCAAAATTTGAAAAGACACAAGACAAACGTGTGAACATGCAAGCCAAATGAAAAAGTAGTAAAAATCTGTGATGTCATTAAACAAAAATAGAAAAACCAAAAAATACCGCTATGGAACGGTCAGCCGGAAAAGGGACTGACTGGGATGCTTAACCCGGTTTTACACAGCGCTAACCTCGCACTTCCTGTAAGGGGGTTCAAATGCAAGCAATGGAAGGTAAACCGATCTATTTGAAAAAATATCCAAGCGCTGACGTTTTCTTAGATAAGTTATGATGTCGTTAGTTACAAACGTGAAAAATAATATCCACATGGCACCTAAAAGGGAGAAAAGTATCATTTCCATGAGAATAACTGAACACAATTGTTGATAGTATTTTTTTAATTAAACGAAAGACTTCACAAAGACTGAACATGCCTCCTTACCTGGCACTGCTCTGACCATCCATCCATTCCCCGGCAGTCACTTATCTCCCTTTGTACCTCTTCTAGACTCTCCTGAAGATGGCGCCAGCAAAGGTCAACATTACAGCCGTTCAGCCAGTTGTGGTTGATTGAGATCGTATCTTCCTGTAAAAAATTAATATAAAAAATTAATAGACTTTTTGTATACTTCTTTCCGCTTCTGCATGCCTTTTGTTTATGTTGGTTTAAATATTAACTTGCAATCTGTCAGAGAATTTATGGCGAAATAATTGTTGTTCTGCCGCTGCCGCTGCTGCTGATGATGACGATGATGATGGTGATGATGATTTTTCTAATTGATTTGTTATAATGATATCACTTATAGTTGCAGAAAAATTTAAAGACATTTTTATAACATGTATTTGGCTGCTTTCACTTTAAAAACATGCAAATAGTTTTATCACATAACCTACCGCGCAAGCGTGAGGTAAAACTCATGCGTTGTTTTTGGTAACTCACTAGTTAGTTATCGTAGTGTGACGTCATTGTCGTAGTGTGACGTCATTAAGTATGTGTAGTGTATATGCCATTTTTCGATCACTTTGTTGTCGCAGTTTTATGCTTTTTGTTGGACAATTTCATTTTAATAAATAAAAAGATTTTAGTCATGTTATAAACGAATCTGTTCTCTTTGTGTGGAAAATGGTCGAGTAAAGACTGGAACTATCTTTTGTGCGGATTCTTCCAAACCGCATTACACATGTCAAGGCCGACTGTTCATACTATAAAAAGATTATGCATTGCAAACAAAAACAGCTGGTGTTTTGGTTATGTGATAAATAGAATCTAATATTCGTGTTCATTAGATACTGAAAATATTAAACTCGTTGTCTAAAATAATACGAAATTCGGCAGAGCCTGGTTTCGTATCATTTTATCCAACTCGTTTAATATTTTTAGTATCTAATGAACACTCATATCAGATCCTCTATATATCACACCAAGTCACATCAGGTACACGAGTCACGCAACAACCCTTATAAACAACATATATATCATACTGCCATTTTGTTACTCTAATGACTGCTTAAACTTTCGCTGTGTGGGTTTGAGTCTCATTCTGGACGAAAGACTTAATTTGAAAAGGTCTTCCAGCTGACCTGTGGTGCGCTAGAAGTTCTACCTAGGTATCTGTCTGAAAACTTCCCTCGCCAAAATAGTTGGATGTGGTTATAAAGATTATAATTGGTCGCTGTGATGCATGTAAGAAAAACGAAAAAAAGGCACTATGTATCTGGTTTTCCGTTTGTATTGAAATATATGTTTTTATATAGGAAGCTATGAAAATGGAACAAAGAAATAAAGCGAAATCTCAATTTATTTGTTTTCCATTTACCGTTTCATAAAACGAAAAATTAAGTGGCGCTGCGATCAGTTAGCCCGGTTATGGGATTGGGATGGGATTCGCCCGTATTTTTGCCGAGACTGTGCAGCGACATTTCTATCATTATAGCACAGGGACACTTATGAGGTGTCCAGGGACTGAACCCGGCCGGTCCATTATACTGGCACTGACGAGTCAGGCATAATGCTATCACCTTATCCCCGAGTGTTCGGAGGGACGCCACTAATACCAACATTAAAGTCTTTGGATTGACCCGGCCGGGGTTTGAACCCACGACCCCCCGATACACAAGCCGACGCTCTACCACTTGAACTATTGCCTAAGGAAGGAAGCCAAATACTACCAACTTTAAAGTCTTTTGTTTGACCTGCGACCTCCTGATCCGCAAGCCGACGCTCTACCACTTGAGCTATTGCGGCCGGTGCCCGGTTACGTAAGTAATTTACAAGATACAAAAGTGTCAATGGCGACAGGAAACAAGCGTGGCAGACAAAATTTAAGGCATTATAAAGAGTGCCAATTGCGACAACTTTGCATAATTCGTGTTCATCGATCAGAGCATCATTTCTGTTTTCGTTTCGGGAAACAGTAAATGGTAAACGACCGAGTTGTCGCATTTTAACTACACGTTTACGCTAGGAAAAGAGTTTGGAATACATACATTTCTATTTTTATGATGACATTTTGAAACTGGAGCACAAAACAATGCTATCGTTGCTTTTTGTATTAGTGGGGTTTCGGGTACGGCGCCTAATTGCCTGTAAAGTGGCGGTGTGTCGTAAAACACAAAAATTGCTTTTTGTATCTCAAACTCGATAAAGAGAATAAAAAAAAGAAAACATCGTGACATTTCCATTTTAATTACAAACAGAATAAGTGAAAAGACAGTATATCTACCGATTGCGCTACCGGGTCTGGTTCGATATGCTTTTACTTATGTGTATCGAAAGATGAGCTAAATTACTGTAAATCTTTGTGAACTCATCCATTCTGCAATTTACTTCTACTAATGTATTATGTTGCAGCATATTATGTTTCCTACTTTGGAAAATGTTTAACGTTTATCCAATTTTCCTTATTTTGCTTACATTTAAAAAAAAAAACTTAGATGATAATCTCACCGTCCTTAAATTATAGGCTTACCCTATATTAAAAAGAAGTCTAACATAGTTAAGATATTATAAAAATAATATATAAAAATGTCCTACTGTAATCTACAGCAATTTAAAAATCGTTGTTACTTACAGAAGATAATTATCTTCTTGTTACAAAGATGTTGCAACAAAGACAGAGTGGTGTTACAGAACCTTTCTGCACTCCTGAGATTAGAGAGAATTTTTCTGATTATTTCAAATTATTTGATGTTGAAATAGAATCTATTTTCTTAAACTATTTGCTAACTTCAAAACATTTTAATACAAAAACAGAAAAACTATTTCTTAACTGTAAGTCTTGAATTGTATACTTAATTAAATGCTTTGTGTTTTTCTTTTATGTGAAAAATGATACTGAAATATGATTTGAATATTAGTAACTGAGGATAAGAAGGTTTAAACATAACGGACTGAGGATAAGAAGGTTTAAACATAACGGACTGAGGATTGGAAGGTTTAAACATTGGGGAATTATTATTGATTGGAAGGTTTAAACATAAGAGACTGAGAATTGGAAGGTTTAAACATAACGGACTGAGGATTGGAAGGTTTAAACATAACGGACTGAGGATTGACAGGTTTAAACATAACGGACTGAGGATTGGAAGGTTAAAACATAACGGACTGAGGATTGGAAGGTTTAAACATAACGGACTGAGGATTGGAAGGTTTAAACATAACGGACTGAGGATTGGAAGGTTTTAACATAACGGACTGAGGATTGGAAGGTTTTAACATAACGGACTGAGGATTGGAAGGTTTAAACATTGGGGAATTATTATTGATTGGAAGGTTTAAACATAAGGGACTGAGGATTGGAAGGTTTAAACATAACGGACTGAGGATTGGCAGGTTTAAACAAAACGGACTGAGGATTGGCAGGTTTAAACATAACGGACTGAGGATTGGAAGGTTTTAACATAACGGACTGAGGATTGGAAGGTTTAAACATAACGGACTGAGGATTGGAAGGTATAAACATAACGGACTGAGGATTGGAAGGTTTTAACATAACGGATTGAGGATTGGAAGGTTTTAACATAACGGACTGAGGATTGGAAGGTTTAAACATTGGGGAATTATTATTGATTGGAAGGTTTAAACATAAGGGACTGAGGATTGGAAGGTTTAAACATAACGGACTGAGGATTGGCAGGTTTAAACATAACAGACTGAGGATTGGCAGGTTTAAACATAACGGACTGAGGATTGGAAGGTTTTAACATAACGGACTGAGGATTGGAAGGTTTAAACATTGGGGAATTATTATTGATTGGAAGGTTTAAACATAAGGGACTGAGGATTGGAAGGTTTAAACATAACGGACTGAGGATTGGAAGGTTTAAACATAACGGACTGAGGATTGGAAGGTTTAAACATTACAGACTGAGGATTGGAAGGTTTAAACATTGCGGAATTATTATTGATTGGAAGGTTTAAACATAAGGGACTGAGGATTGGAAGGTTTAAACATAACGGACTGAGGATTGGAAGGTTTAAACATAACGGACTGAGGATTGGAAGGTTTAGACATAACGGATTGAAGATTGGAAGGTTTAAACATAACGGACTGAGGATTGGAAGGTTTAAACATAAGGGACTGAGGATTGGAAGGTTTAAACATTAGGGACTGAGGATTGGAAAGTTTAAACATTAGGGTCTGAGGATTGGAAGGTTTAAACATAACGTACTGAGGATTGGAAGGTTTAAACATAACGGACTGAGGATTAAAAGGTTTAAACATTGTGAAATTATTATTGATTGGAAGGTTTAAACATAAGGGACTGAGGAATGAAAGGTTTAAACATAACGGACTGAGGATTGGCAGGTTTAAACATAAGGGACTGAGGATTGGAAGGTTTAAACATAAGGGACTGAGGATTGGAAGGTTTAAATATTTGGGACTGAGGATTGGAAGGTTTAAACATAAGGGACTGAGGATTGGAAGGTTTAAACATAAGGAACTGAGGATTGGAAGGTTTAAACATAAGGGACTGAGGATTGGAAGGTTTAAACATAAGGGACTGAGGATTGGAAGGTTTAAATATTTGGGACTGAGGATTGGAAGGTTTAAATATTTGGGACTGAGGATTGGAAGGTTTAAATATTCGGAACTGAGGATTGGAAGGTTTACACATAAGGGACTGAGGATTGGAAGGTTTACATATAGGGACTGAGGATTGGAAGGTTTAAACATAAGGGTCTGAGGATTGGAAGGTTTAAACATTAGGGACTGAGGATTGGAAGGTTGAAACATTAGGGACTGAGGACTGGAAGGTTTAAACATTAGGGACTGAGGACTGGAAGGTTTAAACTTTAGGGACTGAGAATTGGAAGGTTTAAACATAAGGGTCTGAGGATTGCAAGGTTTAAACATAAGGGTCTGAGGATTGCAATGTTTAAACATAAGGGTCTGAGGATTGGAAGGTTTAAACATTAGGGACTGAGGATTGGAAGGTTTAAACATTAGTGACTGAGGATTGCAAGGTTTAAACATAAGGGATTGAGGATTGCAAGGTTTAAACATAAGGGACTGAGGATTACAAGGTTTAAACATAAGGGTCTGAGGATTGAAAGGTTTAAACATAAGGGTCTAAGGATTGCAAGGTTTAAACATAAGGGTCTGGGGATTGGAAGGTTTAAACATTAGGGACTGAGGATTGGAAGATTTAAACATTAGTGACTGAGGATTGCAAGGTTTAAACATAAGGGACTGAGGATTGCAAGGTTTAAACATAATGGACTGAGGATTGGAAGGTTTAAACATAAGGGACTGAGGATTGCATGGTTTAAACATCAGGGACTGAGGATTGCAAGGTTTAAACATAGGGGACTGAGGATTGCAACGTTTAAACATTAGGGACTGAGGATTAAAAGGTTTAAACATAAGGGACTGAGGATTGCAAGGTTTAAACATTAGGGACTGAGGATTGCAAGGTTTAAACATAAGGGACTGAGGATTGCAAGGTTTAAACATAAGGGACTGAGGATTGCATGGTTTAAACATGAGAAACTGAGGATTTGGGAGGTTTAAACATTAGGGACTTAGGATTGGAAGGTTCAAACATTGGGTAATTATGATTTGAAGGTTGAAACATTAGGGACTGAGGATTGAATGGTTTAAACATTAGAGACTTAGGATTTGTAGGTTCAAACATTACGGACTTAGGATTGGAAGGTTTAAAGATTAATGACTAATGATTGGTAGGTTTAATCATTTGGGACTTAGGATTGGACAGTTTAAACGTAATGGACTGAAGATTGGTAGGTTTAAACATTTGGGACTTAGGATTGGACAGTTTAAACGTAATGGACTGAAGATTGGTAGGTTTAAACATTTGGGACTTAGGATTGGACAGTTTAAACGTAATGGACAGAAGACTGGTAGGTTTAAACATTTGGGACTTAGGATTGGTAGGTTTAAACATTACGGACATATGATTCGAAGATTTATGTTTGTCCTTTAGCAAGACTATTGACTGCACATTGCACCAAGTACTCAGTACAATGTACCTAAGTACTGGATTTACCCACCAAGTGGGCAGTCGAGAAGGATCAATATATGCTGAAAGAACTTGTTTCAAAATTAACTAAAAATAAATTTGTTTCAAAAAAATAATCTACCATCACTTTTTCCATTTTTGTACATCTTAGGTTTGTACCTTCAGAATCCAGAATCAATGGCAGACCAAGACAATTTTGGTGGTGGTGGGGCGGGGCGGGATGTGGATTGGGCGCGGGTATGAACCAAGATTCATTTAACTTTATCGTAGTAAATGCTACATATATATACACAGTAAGGGACCCTTACTTTGGCCTAAGCAGACAACAGACAAAAATTACTTCTTAATTTTAAGCTTATATGTATTTCCTCTCAAGTTTACTCTTCTACTGTTACCTGGTTTGCGGGGGGTGCATTCCCACATCCCTCCATCCCTGCAACCGTCCCTGTTCATAGCGAATGTTACCAGCAATGTTTGTTTGTTTGTTTGTTTATTGGGTATATTGTCCTACCAACAGTATTTCAGTTATCTGGAGATGGTGTCCACTTGAAGCAGATATAGTGCTGCCTTCACTGTGTACAGCATGCCGTGAACACCTGGCATGATACCACACCCAGTCACATTATCCTGACACCGGGCCAACCAGTCATGGAACTACCCTTATATTTGCTTGAGCGTTAGCAAGGGAGCTATACCACTACCATTTTAATGACTTTTGTATGTCGCGACCCGGGATCTAACCCGGGGCCTCCCGTACCTGAAGCCGACGCTCTACTGATTGCGCTACCAGGTCCGGTTCCAGCAATGAATTTTAAGAAGAATAACAGCAGCAAAATAGATTATAAAAATGTGACAGTTTAATCAAATGACTCTTCCTCGGCTATTAAACAGACAATCCTTTTAGCAAATCAAATTTCCCCCACGTGGTCGTGATGACCTGCTGAAGGTTAGATGTAGAAGACAGTTATTACTAAAGCGGTGGATATTTCCATACACATAATAAATGTTTCACAACAAATTAACAACACATTAACGCTTCCATTATCGATAATTAAATGGAAGTGACCTAATTTGAAGTTACTATACATAGTGTAGGTAGAGTTACAATTATTAACTATAGAGTGAAAATTGGGGATCATATGGTGAAAATTGCATTTCCAGTATTGACTTTGTGTTCATCCATTATACCTTTATTGTAATATAACACAATGTTTTATTGGATAGTGACATCATTTGCAAGTGTGTTTTTTCTGAGCATTAAATGTGATTGAAATAACTATTAGTCTTTCTTAATTTAACGTAACATGACCCTCTCCTGCACACAGATTAAAAAATTATACAACAACATCTGAAAGACTTTCTCTGACTGCTTAGCCTCTCGCCGCGTGAGTTAGAGTTCTGCTCTGGGCGAAGGACATGTGGAAAGGTCTTCCAGCTGACTGCGGGTGCGCGGGTGGTTCTACCCAGACACTTCTCTGGGGTCTTCCACCACATTAAGAAACTGGACGTTCCTAAAATGGTCAGAACTGGTCGCTGCGATGTATCTTACAAACAAAACAAATATAAATACAACCAACAGGCAGACCAGTCAGAACCATGAGGTTGCAGTCGTATTACCCTGTTGCAGGCCAATTACCACTTCAAACAGGCCAATTACCACTTCAAACAGGCCAATTACCAGGCCAATTACCACTTCAAACAGGCCAATTACCACTTCAAACATCGCTAATGTTGCTCATTAGCTCATTTGAATAGGTTTATCATTACAAACATATAAATTAGCACTGTGACTGAGTAATAAGTACCATTGTGTAGAAATTGGAGAAACTTAATGGAATATAACGTATTATAGATGTATTAAAGACCATATGTTGTGAAGAGTTTTGTAAGTAAAGCAAAAACGCAAATCATCCCATTTTAATTAAAGTCAAGTCAAGTCAAAGTGTTTATTGATACAAGCCACAAATGACTATTGCCAAGTCTACAAAGATTGTAAATGTCGGTGTTCAAAACCAAACATTATACATATGAATAAATTACAAGACAATCAACAAATATAACAGAAAAGTATCAATAAAATGGATATGAACATACTATAGGAAAATAATGCTGTTCGCATAAACACGTTTTATAAAAGCAAATTCGCCAGCGTGTGAAAAGTATGCATCACCGGTGGACATAAAACGGTATAACGCGGATTTGTTTACAAATATTGGATGGAAGTTTAGTTCTAAACTAACACTTCGTAAAATAAATGGTAAATAGAAGAAATACAGGGGAAAAAACACTACAACAGTGAAACAGGATCGCTTGTTTACATAAAGTTGGCGTTTGGCATAAAATGTTTTATACTAATTTTACACTGACAAGGCTAATGATGTTAAATGAAGATACAAAAAAATACTTTTTCTATTCTTTCTCTTTGGAGTCAGATGTATGGGACATTTATTTATTTTCTACACCTATTTTCACTAACATATGAGGCATTCTTTTGAATTTCAACTACAATTTTTTTTTTTTTTTCAAATATCTTATATATAAAACAATGCAAAGATTGTCCTTTAAATATTTACACATGTCTACCGGATATAACAAGTGTCCAATTTACATGTTTAAGGAGCTACAAACCTAACTGCAAAATTTGTGGGCGTTTGTGGTCTAGTCACTAGTGGTTTAGACGTTGGACTCCGGATCGGAGGGTCCCAGGTTCGAAGCCCGAAACTGACCACGTGATGTTTGTCCTTGAGCAAGACTATTTACTTCACATTGCTCCAGGTATTCAGTACCTGAGTACTGGTTCTACCCAGGAAGTGGACAGTCGAGAGGGATTAATATAAGTTAAAAGTACTTGTTTCCCAATCGACTATAAATAAATAGGTTTAAACTAATTACAAAATTCACATAATTTACATACGTTTCAATGTAAGCGGTGCCGTTTTGACTATTGTTTGTCTAACCTTTTTAAAGCGTGTACCCATTGATGTGGTAGGCATGGCTACAGACCATCGGAGAAAGGGCCAATCGACGGTAGTGACTGACAAGGTCAAATAACTGTTGTTTTTTTAAAGTAAGAAGTAAGTCCTTAAAGAATATTGTCCTAATAAAAAGTGTTTGTGGCATATTCAAAAAAACACATCTGTCAGACCTTAATAATTATAGAGTTAATTATGATACAACTTTAAAGGCAGACATATTTTCCCTTAAATCATGGCCATTTGCCCTGACATCTATCTGTTTTAATATGGGTCTAGTTTCAGTTATCTGTCTAGGAAGAGAAAGAAATAGCCTCCAAACTGGAATAATCTCTGAAAAAAACATAGCCTCCAAACAGATATAGCCTCCAAACTGATACAGCCTCTAGACAAACTGTAAACTTCCCTGTTAAGACATCACAACTCACAGAACAAGATTCACCACAGCTAGGAGAAAGTCCACAATAAACCTTCCATTGTGTAAAATGTTAGAGAAATCCAAAATGAGAAGTGAAATAATTGCAGTAAAAGTGTAACAAGATTTAAATAATGTCACTTCTTTCTTTTTAATTCAGTCAGAATATAGATAGTTTCCACATCAGTGAAAATCCCTTATCTTGGCAGCCATCTTTGATGGTAACTTCAAGGGATTTTTATATGAATTGTATAGAAGGGTAAATTTTATTTTCTTGTAATTTCTTCATTTGTGTTCCGAAAATTAAAAGCTATACACCATTGGAAAGCTCTTGAAATTCATATTTTTTTAATAAAATACATTTACAATTGATAAATGCAAACAAAATTAATACACAGAAATAAAGAAAACTATTGGCTCATACTTAAAATGAACAGTGCATCATTTTCAGTTGTATTTCTTTAACCTTTTAAACTATCAAAAAAAAAAGATTTGATATTTAAAATACTTTATAAAAGCTGTTAAATTTGATATAAAATTCAGTAAAATAGACCGAAAAATAAAAACACAGTGGTGAGTTTAATACAGCACGTATTTCCCGAATTCGGCCTGCTTTAGCTTCTGCCCACAAAGATGGCTGCCTTAAACTGTCTTGTAAGTGTGGATGACATCACATGGAAACTATCTATAGCTATAAGAGCGTATCATAACTTGGATAGTTTTATTTTAAAAAAAGGATCTGTTTTCTAAACATTGCTTGCATTTGAAAAACCCTTCATCAAGTTTGAGGTAAAAACTCCATAAAACCAGTTTAAGTGCCCCATTTGGCTCTTTAGCCACTGAGTCACTGACTGTTCAGGGATGGAAATTGTTGGGTTTGTCCAACAATGTATAGTCACAGTCTTGTTGTAACTTTTAAATCTGAGTGGCATGTAATAACCTCTGTTCTGTAAATTTTCTCATTTAATATAATTATGTTGCAATGGCCATTGGGCCATGACATCTTTTCTTTTTTATGTGTTAAGACAATAAATCAAACAGCTTTGGAGACAAGTTTCAGACAAAACTTGGATGGAACTCTTACTTTTACAGTTGGCTTGTATGTGAGTATCTTTGTGCTGTGCCTTTTCAAATTTTACTATATGTGGCAATGCTCATAGGACTTTGTCATATAATCTTATTCAGACAAAACCTTGATAGATGACAGAATGAAAGACTGGAAAAAAAAGGTAGATTATAAGGACAGTTGGAAAAATTGACTTCTGTATGCTCCCCCATTTAAAGAATGTGAGGCAAAACAATAACAGTCAATGGGGGATAACTCTTATTGTCATAACACATTTTAAGCTGCAGTTATTTTTCTTACATATTTAACTAGATTATTTTTTCAACATATTTGGCTAAGTTATATTTCCTTCATATTGAGTTAAGTTATATTTGCTACGTATGTGGCAAAGTTATATTTCCTTCAAATACAGCAAAGTTATATTTCCTTCAAATACAGCAAAGTTATATTTCCTACAATATACAGCAAAGTTATATTTCCTACAATATACAGCAAAGTTAAATTTCCTTCATATACAGCAAAGTTATATTTCCTACATATTTGGCTAAGTTCTATTTCCTTCATATTTAGTTAAGTTATATTTCCAACATATTAATCGAAGTTATATTTGCCACATATACCGCAAAATTACTTTTCCCACATATACAGCAAAGTTATATTTCCCACATATTTAGCTAAGTTATATTTCCTACATATACAGCAAAGTTATATTTCCTACATATACAGCAAAGTTATATTTCCTACATAAAAAGCTAAGTTATATTTTCCACATATTTAGCTAAGTTATATTTCCTACATATACAGCAGTTATATTTCTGACATAAAAAGCTAAGTTATATTTCCCACATATTTGGCTAAGTTATATTTCCTACATATACAGCAGTTATATTTCTGACATAAAAAGCTAAGTTATATTTCCCACATATTTGGCTTGATTATATTTCCTACAATATACAGCAGTTATATTTCCGACATAAAAAGCTAAGTTATATTTTCCACATACATGTATTTGGCTAAGTTATATTTCCTACATATACAGCAGTTATATTTCCGACATAAAAAGCTAAGTTATATTTCCCACATATTTGGCTAAGTTCTATTTCCTTCATATTTAGTTAAGTTATATTTCCCACATATTTGGCTAAGTTCTATTTCCTACAATATACAGCAGTTATATTTCCGACATAAAAAGCTAAGTTATATTTCCCACATATTTGGCTAAGTTATATTTCCTACAATATACAGCAGTTATATTTCCGACATAAAAAGCTAAGTTATATTTTCCACATACATGTATTTGGCTAAGTTATATTTCCTACATATACAGCAGTTATATTTCCGACATAAAAAGCTAAGTTATATTTCCCACATATTTGGCTAAGTTCTATTTCCTTCATATTTAGTTAAGTTATATTTCCTACAATATACAGCTAAGTTATATTTCTTACAATATACAGCTAAGTTATATTTCCTACAGTATATAGCTTAGTTATATTTCTTACAATATACAGCAAAGTTATATTTCCTACAATATACAGCTAAGTTATATTTCCTACAATATACAGCTAAGTTATATTTCTTACAATATACAGCTAAGTTATATTTCCTACAGTATATAGCTTAGTTATATTTCTTACAATATACAGCAAAGTTATATTTCCTACAATATACAGCTAAGTTATATTTCCTACATATACAGCAAAGTTATATTTCCTACAATATACAGCTAAGTTATATTTCCTACAATATACAGCAAAGTTATATTTCCTACAATATACTGCAAAGTTATATTTCCTACAATATACAGCTAAGTTATATTTCTTACAATATACAGCTTGGTTATATTTCCTACAATATACAGCTTAGTTATTTTTCCTACAATATACAGCAAAGTTATATTTCCTACAATATACTGCAAAGTTATATTTCCTACAATATACAGCTAAGTTATATTTCTTACAATATACAGCTTAGTTATATTTCTTACAATATACAGCAAAGTTATATTTCCTACAATATACAGCTAAGTTATATTTCCTACATATACAGCAAAGTTATATTTCCTACAATATACAGCTAAGTTATATTTCCTACAATATACAGCAAAGTTATATTTCCTACAATATACTGCAAAGTTATATTTCCTACAATATACAGCTAAGTTATATTTCTTACAATATACAGCTTAGTTATATTTCCTACAATATACAGCAAAGTTATATTTCCTACAATATACTGCAAAGTTATATTTCCTACAATATACAGCTAAGTTATATTTCCTACAGTATATAGCTTAGTTATATTTCCTACAATATACAGCTTAGTTATTTTTCCTACAATATACAGCAAAGTTATATTTCCTACAATATACAGCTAAGTTATATTTCCTACAATATACTGCAAAGTTATATTTCCTACAAACATTTATTTATCAATGTTATATTACCTACATATTTATTTATTTATAGGCAGAGTCATTTTTCAACATATTTAGCTAAAGTATTTTCCTACATGCTTAGCTACGCTTTTTATATGTTTATTTAGGTTAAGTTTATATCAATTATAACCAATTATGTAACAGGGGTTGCCAATCACTTACGCCACTTAGTCTGTGACCAGCACTGATACAGAGGAGCAATTGATTTTCATAACCAGGCTGGTCCAAATGTCTGCTCATCTGTTGGGATGGGATTTGCTGGCATTTTTGCCTATACTGAGCAACAACATTTCTATCATTATAGCACAGGGGCACCTTTGAGGTGCCTAGGGACTGAACCCGGCCGGTCCATTATACTGACACCGACGAGTCAGACGTAATGCTGTCCCCTTAGTCTTGAGCGTTAGGAGGAAAGCCACTACTACCAACTTTAAAGTCTTTGGTTTGACCCGGCCAGGGTTTGAACCCCCAACCTCCCAATCCACAAGCCGACATTCTAACAATTGAGCTATTGCGGTCCGTTCAACAGTTTGACCACTTACTTAGAGAGGTTATTATTACAGAGGACTTCAAAAAGTTCTGCAGGATTAGTTATTTTAACAGGTCAAATGTCGTATTGACCCCCTTGACATTTGTGGGAAATTACTACAACACAGGTAGCCGAAACAAGTTTTGACACTGGCTGGAATCAAACTCAGAAATTTAACTTTCAACAGTTGGGCGTTTTATATATAATTTAAGCCTCTTACATCTTTTTATTTCCATATTAGTGTTTTTATTTAGGCAGGTTTTCCAGCTAACCTGTGGTGTGCTGGTGGATCTAACCAGACATTAAATCCGGGGTATCCCTCCACATACAATTAGCTGGATGTCGCCAAGTTGACCATAACTGTGTCACTGCGATGTAAGCCAGAAAAAACAATAACAAGAATGGTACACTGGTAGATGTAATTATTCCCATCTCTGAGTGTTCTTGTGCTTAATCAGTAATGTACGTAGTGTGGTATGTAGTTATTGTGTAATGTCATTAAACAGTGAACAGAATATACATACGAGTGTATATAATAAACTTTACAATCAGAACTTCTTATTCAGTCCAAAGGACAAACATCCCTTGGATGTTTGTAGTGCCACAAAGAGTGAGCTTAATAAACGTTAATGACAAAGAAATAATGTCTTCCCTATATGCAATATGAAAAAGTTTTTGTTATCTTCCCTATATGTAGGCATTTCCATATACTTCATATAAGAAATATTCTAAAATTCATCTTTAAAGTTCATAAACAATAAGCACATTCAACAATTGCATGCTGCTGACTTAGTAATGATTTTTAAAAATCAAAAATTAGTAATTATATAGCAAATACCTACCCACAAGGGAGACCACTCATGTATCTTGAATTACTGATTTACATCCCTTCATAAGCAAAAGAGGGAATTTTATATTTCACACATCTCACAAAAACAATTAAGGTCATATTTGAGATTTCTAGCTATTATTGGTGAAAGAAGACCCCAGAAAAATGTATGGCTAAAACCAACGGCGCAACAGTCACATCGCAGGTCAAATGGAAAACCTCCCCAACTGTGACTCACAGTCAATCATGCCTGGGAAGAAATAGTGCGTTTACAGAACAAATATGCATGACTAAGGATAAGAATACATGACAAAGTCCTATGAGCATTGCCACATATACAAACATTTAAAAAGGCACAGGACAGAGGTATTCACATGCAAGCCAAATGTAAAAGTAAGAACAAAGCTGTGATGAGTCATTTAACAAAAAGAGCAAACCCGACAGTTACCACCTTGGAATGGTCAGTCAGCAATATGGACCACCTGGGGTGCTTAAACCGGTTTTACTGAGCTCTAACCCATGAGTTGAGTATTTGCAAGGCTTTAAGTGCTCGCTCACAAAAATCTAAATAATGACTATGAATAAAAAAATAAAACAAAAAACAACTCACCAAGTTATACACCTGGTGATGCCAGCCACTTGGCACAAACACAATCTGACCTTGACCTTGGATGACCTCGATTGCCTGACCTTTGACCTTGTATGCATTAGGGTACATCACAGGATCCTGAAGGCTAGATGACCCAAGGTCATAGACCAGGTGACCATACCTGTCTTTAAGGTGTTCTTCACAGCCTAAAACATGAATATGATAATGATCTGTATTATATTTATTATATACATTATTACATTTTTTACTTTTCAGTTTTAGAAGAAAATGTTGTAGCAGTGGTAGTAGAAGATACATGATGTAGTTATAGTGGTATTGTTAATATTATTAACATATTAGTAATATAATAAAAATAATAATAATAAAGTTTCTATTATAATATTATTATCATTAGTATTGTTACTATTATTATTATTATTATATTTATTGTTATAACTCTAATAATTTTAATGTTAATGACAATTATAATTGATTGTAATTAATCTCATCACTATTAACATCATCTTTCATCATCATCATGATTAGTATAATACTTTCATTATTAACTACTACCACTACTTCTATTACTACAACTGCCACCACCACTACTCCTTCTACTACTACTACAACTACCACTACTACTACTACTTCTACCACTACTACTACTACTACTACCACCCCAACCAATACTACAACTACTACTTCTACCACTACTACTAACACTAACACTTCTACTACTACTACTACCACTACTACTACCACTACTTCTACTACTACTACTACTACTACTACTACTACTACTACTACTACTACTACCACTACTACCACTACTACTACTACTACAACTATCATGACTACTACCACTTCTACTACTACCACCACTACCACTACTACCACAACTACCACTACTACTACTACTTCTACTGTTACTACTACTACTACTGCTACTACTACCACTACCACTGCTACTACATGTAATACCACTTCTACTACTACCACTACTTCTACTACTACTACTACTACCACTATCACTACCACTGCTACTACTACTTCTACTGTTTCTACTACTACTACTGCTACTACCACCACTACCACTGCTACTAATACCACTTCTACTACTACCACCACTACAATTACTACTACTACCACCACTACTACTACTACTTCTACTTCTATTACACAACCACCACTGTAACTACTACTTCTACTACCACACCTACTACTTCTACTACCATCACTACAACTACTACCACCACCACCACCACTACTACAACTACTACTACTACCACCACCACTACAACTACTACTACTACCACCACCACCACCACTACTACTACCAACTCTACTACTTCTCTTATAACTACTATTACATTTTAGAAAAAATAACTATATTAAAAGAAGAGCCAGTACACTACAATCCATTATTATCCAATACCACCATCACTTCTACAATATTTTATAAATACTGCCATTCAAATTTTACCAATAGACAGTACACTATAATCATTAATTAAATACAAAAGCTCACCTGGGGGATAAAATATCCATTTCTTCTTGCCACATATGTTGGCAGACCAGCTAAACGAGCGATACACGTCCGAATGGAATGGTGTCCTGTAATATAGATATAGAAACTCCGTCAATCTATCAAGAATAAAAACAATCATATCATTGTTGATTGTGTCACATCAATGTATGTCAAAAACAAACAAAATCTTATTTTTGGATGCCTGTTGAACAACTGTTACAGTATAATTGTTTTGTTTTATTTTTTTATTTTTTTAAATATGCCACAGCGACCAATTATGATTATAGCTATTTTGAGAGGAAAAAGACCAAAAAAAATATCTGGGTAGAACCACTGGTGCACCGCAGGTCAGCTCGAAAACCTTCCCACATTAAGTCCTTTGCCCCAAAAGGGGCTCGAACCCACAACATGAGAGGTGACTCAGCGACTCTACTACTACACCACGGATTCCCCTTGTTTTGATTTTTGTTCCATCACACGTGGGGATGTTTTCCAGCAAAGTTGTGGTGTGCTGGTGGTTCTAACCAGACATATGTCCGCAGTATTTTTCACCATTTATTAGCTGGATGTCACCAATATGAGATGTAACAAAAAAAAAAAAAATAATAAGAATTCATACCACGTTCCTTTCGGTCCCATATATACGAAGCGATAACCATCTTGAGGGAGAGTGTCCCAGAATTCGTTCAACCAATCAGAACCGAAGTAGATCGGGGTGGAATACACATGTGCTTCTGGAAAGGCCCTGTGATTAAACAGTACAATAAAATAATGAGTAGCCCAAAAGGCATCGTCGGCAACCACAGTACTTTCTTCCGTTACACTCCATACATACCGTGGGAAATTTGACTAGCAAAATCTCGTTTTGATGAATATGCATGAGGCAGGGGAGACCAATCTTCTTCCAATGAAATCGCATGTTACAATAAAATACTCTTCAATCTAAATGACGTCATACTGGGATTTTCTTACTAAAAATAGAAACCAACGCACATGTTTACTCATGGAGGTCGCCATTTGAATGGTAAACCGAACCTCAGATGTAAAACGTAATTTCATTGGCTAGTTATCCGTGGTGGTTTTCTTATGGGACCAATGAAACTGCCTCATTAATTATTTATGACTACGAGATTTTCCTAGCCAATTGTCCCACGGGTACATAACGCAGCATAGCGGAGTAATGTAACGGGGGATAACCGACGATGCCCAAAAGGCAAAGTTCGAGGAGGGGAGAAGTTAATGTGTACTTTTATGAAAGGATCCTTTAAGTGAAAAACTATGAAAAAATGGATGGTGAAATCGTTATGTGCTTCATAAAAGGCTTTTTAAATAAGGGGGCTGGACAAAATTCCCTCCTTCTAGTAAACTGCAATGTCAACAACAATCGACCATTTTGAGAAGACTTGATTCTGGTGACGTCACTGCGCGCAATCGGGAAACTGTCAATATTAGGCCAAGCATAAAGTAAATTATAGGTTTTCTGCACATTGTCAAAGAATGTCTCTTTTTATTAAACAGTAACTTTTTAACAGTTTTAAACACCTACTACAGATGGATAGAACCCCCCCCCCCCCCCCCCCCACCCTGGAATTCCTCTGCCACTCCCCCGACACCCCCCCCCCCCCCCCCCCCCCCCCCCCCATAGGCCAGGTGACCATACCTGTCTTATAGGTGCTCTTCACAGCTCTAAAAATTTCCCACATGAAAGTTCTTGCAACAACCAGGACTCAAACCCACACGGTCAGGCACTAAGTTGTTGCAAGGCAACAATTCTAGCTATTGCTACTGGCGCCCTACACAGGAAGTGATTTTGAGGTACTTTATAGATTTAAAGATGGTATCCGACAGTTTGGTCCAAACTTTTTTTTTCTCAATAACCAAATAAGGCATGGGTACCTTGAAAGAGGCTTTCAAAATGCTGTTCGTTGATGCCAAAGATCTGTGTGAACAGTTGAGGATAAAGCTCCACTTGTAAATGCAAATTGGTGTTTCCTATCAGAGCCACGGTTCAGAGATTGCTATATTTAAACTTAGAAAAACATGTGACTACTTATTTTTTTATAGTCATCCGGGTAATCAGCTCTGACATCGTTTTCTATTTTTAGCAAAGACCACTGTCACGCTTTTTATAAAGTTGAAAAGACTGAACGTGCAGAGGTTATTTTTTCACAATTAGTAAAGACTAACAATAAAGTTAGTATTCAAAATCATCTTTATAATGACTAAAGCATGGTTACTAGTATTTAATAAAGGTAAATAAGAAAAGGTCCTATCAAAATAACCACATATATTTCAATCTAAACTACTTCTATACCAAGGCATACAACTACCACAGATATTTAAATCTAAACTACCTCTTGTTTAAGGCAAACAGGGTAAATGTAAATGTGACCAAAAAAAACAGAGACATAACACACAAAAAGAAAAACCATCAGTTAACACCTTGGAACAGTCGGTCGGCAAAAGGACCGACTGGGGTGCTTAAACCTGGTTTGTGGAGCGCTCCAACCTTACACTTCCTGAAGGTTTTTCTATCAAACAAACAGTGTAAATATAAATATTCTGTCAAAGTAAGACAACTTACAGTAAGCACCTGCATCGGAAGTTAAAACAGATAAAATTATCTTATATGCATAAAAAAAATGTCGGATGTCTACTTCTACCACCACCACTACTACCACCACCACTACTACCACCACTACTACTACCACCACTACCACTACAACCATCACTACTACCACCACTACTACCACCACTACCACCACCACCACCACAACCACCACCACTACTACAACCACTACTACCACCACTTCCACCACCACTACCACCATCACTACTACCACCACTACTACCACCACTACCACCACCACTACCACCACTACCACCACCACTACCACCACCACTACTACAACCACTACTACCACCACTTCCACCACCACTACTACCACCACTACTACCACCACTACCACCACCACTACTACCACCACTACTACCACCACTACCACCACCACTACTACCACCACTACTACCACCACTACCACCACCACTACTACCACCACTACTACAACCACTACTACCACCACTACCACCACCACTACTACCACCACTACTACCACCACAACCAAAGTATAATACATGTATGATTCATCTTTTAATATTGAATCCATTTTCAAACCAGTCAACAAATAAAACCTAAGTAGTGCAGATTCTAGTAAAGATAAGACTGATAATGGTGATTGCTTCACAAAGACGTAATATGGCATATGCGTGAGGGAAAAGGTGTGAACAAGTAAACCATAATTAATGTAGATTCAACTAAAGATAAGACTGATAAGTCTGACTGCTGCACAAAGGCGTAATATGGCATATGAATAAGAGAAAGGGTGTCAACAAATAAACCACAAGTAATGCAGATTCTTCTAAAGATAGGACTGATTATTGTAATTGCTGCACAAAGGTGTAAAATGGCATATGTATGAGTCAAAGGGTTAAAACACATTTGTCTCTTACTTGGTAAAATGCCAGTCCTTGAGGTACAGACAGGGCATGGAGGCTGGGTAACCCATGGATCGGTACAACTGCCAATAGTCTATGTACTCCAGCATCTTCATGTCCTGTTTAGGATGGGACGAGTACTCCTGAAGCTGGCAGTTTGCCACTGGTACTGTTGCTTCACCTAAAATGTTTGCATGAGATTCAGATATCTTAAAATATTTCGAATTAACTGGTCATTAACTAAATTCATGAACTGAGAAAGTCTTAATTTAAAAAAAGGTTGGTAAATACAGGCCAGAGGCAAACACATCTAGATTATGGTGTTTGTTTGTTTGTTGGGTTTATCGTCCAACATACAGTATACCAGTTATCTAGAGACGGTGTCCACTTGAAGAAGATATTGTGCTGCCTTCACTGTGTACAGAATGCTGTGAAAACCTGGCATGATACCACACCCAGTCACATTATCCTAACACTGGCCAACCAGTTGTGGAACTACCCTTATATGTTTGATCGATCCCAGGGCCTCCCATACCTGGAGTTGACACTTTACCGAGTGCACTACCAGGTCCGGTAACCTTTAATGCATAAAAAGTGCACTTAATTGTAAATAAGAACCAAATCTACAACCTTGCATGAGAAAAGGATTAAAACTTCAACCATGAATAACATAATTCTTTACTGCTGTCCAGAATCTTGTGTTAACATGATCAACATTAAAGCAATACAAACACCTATAAAACACTGCAATCAGTGATGCAATTAACCAAATATTATGTTCACCTTGCACTTGCACATTGTATGTGGGACACACCTTTCATCATATATCAGCCCGAGGGTGCAGTTTGATCGAAAACATGTGAGAAATGGCTTTTTTTTTTTGGTAGTGGTGGCGGTAGTAGTGGTGGTAGTAGTGGTGGTGGTAGTAGTGGTGGTAGTAGTGGTGGTAGTGGTGGTGGTAGTAGTGGTGGTGGTAGTAGTCATGGTAGTAGTGGTGGTAGTAGTGGTGGTGGTAGTAGTGGTGGTAGTAGTGGTGGTAGTAGTGGTGGTAGTAGTGGTGGTGGTAGTAGTGATGGTAGTAGTGGTGGTAGTAGTGGTGGTGGTAGTAGTGGTGGTAGTAGTGGTGGTGGTAGTAGTGGTACAAGTGGTTATGGTACAAGAAGTGCTTGACAAGAGCTTGTGAGTTTGCATATAGAGCATGTAATTATTGGATGTTCAATTTCCAAGACTGCTGCTATATGATGCATAAAAATAAATGCTACACTGATCTATCAGAATTTACAGGATAAAAATAATACACACCATACAATGTCTTCAGGTATATGAAATTTGGAGAACCGTCACTTTGAACCCAGTTGGTTCTGCTCTCCCATGAATTGCTCAGCTTTGCGGTGAACAGGCATGGTTTGTTAGGCATTAAGTAATTAATTAGAAAGTCCTCATATGAAATGTCTTCTACTTCATCAAAGTTTGTAATCTTGTAGGCATTTTGGCGTCGACTGTCTAAAGATGTTCCAGAGAATTCGGTGAAAACAGATCTCTTCATCTTGCACTGAAAAAATTAACAAATAAAAACAGATTTACACACCAGAAATATCAACTGTGTAGATTTTCCCTCTCCATCAAGAAGTTTTATAAACTGACTCCATCGATCTATTTTTAGTAACAGTCACATGACTGTGACTACTCCTATTTACTTCAAGGCTACTATTTTTTACATTTTCGAACACAATCCTGATTAATACTTAGTTGGTCAAAACCCGTAGATTTAATAAAATCCATTTATATTATCCGATGTTAGTCGTGAATTCCACTCCCTCTCACCTTTGTTTTAATAACAATTGTAGCAAAATAAAATGTAGAAAATTCTAAAGGAGTACATAAAAATGCTTTTATTTTGACTCTTGGGTTTAAAGGCGGTATTCAAAAGTTTGGTCCAAAATGAGTATTTTTATTAAACAGCATAATAAACTATTGTTACCTGAACAGATCGCACAAAATGCTGTTTATTGATGTCCTACACATGTCAGAAAAGTGAATCAAAACACCACAAATGTTATTACAAAAATGTATTTCCTATCTGAGCCACGCTGCAGTTGGCTATTTTTAAACCAAAAACCATTAGACCATAAATGTTTTAGTTCATTCACATCATCCGCTGTGATGTCGATGTCTATTTTTAGCAGGTATTCCAATAAATTCTTATTAACAGTCTATATTGCTACATATATAAGATGTAGGCAAACTGTTGGGTACCACCTTTATATATTGGTTTATAAACATCATGTTACTTAAATGCAATGTTCTCCTTAGCATTCTGCTAAAATCAGTGGCGTCATGTTTTTCAAAGCCTGATGTGATATTTTTTAAGTATAAAGATATTATACATCATTGGAAAGCTCTTGAAATTCATATTTTTAAAATACAATATTTTTAAAATTGATAAATGCACAAAGAATTAATACACAGAAATAAATAAAATTATTGGCTCACCCATAAACAAAATGAACAGTGTATCTTTTGTTTTGGTTGTATTTTTTTACCTTTTAAACTATCAGAATATAGTTTTGATATTTAAAATACTTCATAAAAGCTGTAAAATTTGATACAAAATTCACTTAAAAAGACTTAAAAATAAAAACACAGTGGTGAGTTTAATACAGCACATATTTCCAGATATTGGCCTGCATTAGTTTCTGCCTTCAAAGACAGCTGCCTTAAATGGTATTATCAGTGCCTATGACACCACATGGAAACTATCTATAGGCAAAATGCTGGATATCAACTTTACGCTGCTGCAATTTAATTGCGATTGAGGAGAAGTTCTATGTTCTATCTATCTTCCCATATATGTCGAACCCCTGATGGGGACCTAGACATTTGTGCGTCAAGCTGCAGAGAAGTAAGAAGAACTGAACAAGATAAAAGAATTTAAACATAATAAACTGAAACAAAGATTAGAAAAACAAAGATTTAGAAATAAAACAAAAGATGTTTGCATATTGCCTATGGTGAGACATGTTCAGTCTGACAGACTGCCTGACTAAACTGCTGCAGGGTAGTACGAGGGGTTAGGGGTTAGGCGGCATTTTTGCCGATACTGCGCAGCGACATTTCTATCATTATAGCACAGGGGCACTTATGAGGTGCCCAGGGACTGAACCCGGCCGTTCCATTATACTGACACCGACGAGTCAGGCGTAATGCTGTCCCTTTATCCCCGAACGTTAGGAGGGAAGCCACTACTACCAACTTTAAAGTCTTTGGTAAGACCCGGCCGGGGTTCGAACTCACGACCTCCCGATCCGCAAGCCGACGCTCTACCAACTGAGCTATTGCGGCCGGTGGGTAGTACGAGCTGGGATAACTGGTGGTAAACTATTCCAGTGGACGACAGTACGGGGGAAGAAGGAGAATTTATAATAGCCTGTAAGTTAGCGGATGCAGGGCTTTTTCAGGGGTTTTCGTGAAAAAGGCCCCAGCCCAAATTGGGAATTTTTGACGTGGTAAATAGTCAAATTTGGGGAAAATAGTATCGACAAATCAAACCAATTGGGAAATTTCAACATTTATTTTTCTGCATAAAAGCTTTATATGCCTTGCTTTTGTGTCCCTGAAAGTGTTACACAGCTCTTCCAGATCTCACAGGGCCTTCAATACAGATTCTCATCAAATTGGACAATTGAAACATTGGATGTTTCGCTCCAGAGAGATTTAATCATTGGCCTACCCTTGGCATTTTTTTTCTAGGTTTTTTCGCGTAGTATTTACTATTGTGCGACATGTTTTGTCACTATGTTTCGTGGGTCAGTATAAAAGCCGGTACTTCGCGTACTGTATTTACTTCATAACTCCTTTCTGTTTTATAGGCAGTCAAACAGTAATGGCGAAAATACTATTGTTTATGAAATAAAAAATACTTTCTGTTAATTGTCAAACCATATATTGACTATAATGTTATCTGGAAAGGCGCCTTCTTCAACTTGCGTTACGGTATACGGCTGGGTAAGAGTCTCTTTTTTACCGGTTACATTCATACATAAATTCACGGAAAGTAGTTTTCACAGATCACTGATCAAAAGTAAACAAACGATTCACTTAATTGGAAAAGTCTCTTGATTTCATGGTTTCTTGGTTATATTTTTTTAGGTAAAAGGCATATCTTTTCAACTGGGAATTAATTTATGAGATTGGGAATTTTTTTCTTGAAATTGGGAAAAATGGTCGCTATTTGGCATTGGGAATGGGGCCGAATATCGGCCCCGTGAGATAGGCTGAAAAAGCTCTGGGATGCTTGAAAACTTTGACAGGTCCATGCTGATAGATGCGGTCTATGCTATTTGCTATCAGTGAGTGTGACTCCCTAGCAATGTACAAAATCATCTCTGCATGTTAATGTTGTTATTTATTTACAAAAATATCTGGCTAATTTAAGAACATTTAAAGACAATTTTCCAACAACTGTGGCACTGGGTCGGGTTAAAGTCAGTGTTACTATTTACCATTTCCCCTAGTACAGTTGGTTGCAGGTTCGAATCAAGGCATACTTTAATTAGTTGTTTCTAATTGTATCGTGATCTTTTCGCCTTTAATTACTAGCATTAATTTTGACTCACTTTCTTTCGTGGCGTGTTTATGGAGGCCGCCATGTTTACTTCACGTGATACACTATCGTCACGTGATCCTTGCTCTGCTTCGTTACACAGACACGCCCTGGAGATTGAGACATGCCGGGTCTAGGAACAAGTCAGAACGAGGCAGACACTTCCGCGTTTCAAACAAAAATGGTGAATTAATCGGCCTAGTAGTGCAATTTAATTATATAGTATTCCTTCGTCGGAACTTTAACATAAATACGTTGAAGTAGCATCGAGTGCCTGTGATTGTGTTAGAATAGTTCAAAGTGACCTTCTAGGAGCCAGCATTTTCGGCCAGATCGAGTGTTTTATCTGGATTAGGGGTGGCTTGTCTGTAATATAGTTGCAACTTCTTCCGGGTTGTGGCAAATTGTGTGCACGATCCACTAGTGGTCCAAGCCAAGTCAGTATGTTCTTTATTGGGGAATAAGTTAACAAACGCTTTACATTTTTATCTTTTTAAATGTACTTCAGGTCGTGGCTGCAATCCGCTTAATTTCTTGCCTATAGATAGTTTCCACATAAGTAAAGATCCCTTGTCTTGTCAGCCATCTTTGATCGTAACTTTAAAGTGATTTACAAATGAATTGTATAGAAGCGGGTTTTTTTTTGTTATTTCTTCATTTGATGTCCAAAAATTTAAAGCTATACACCATTGGAAATCTTGAAATTCATATTTTTGGAATAAAATATTTTTAAAATTGATAAATGCTCAAAGAATTAATACACAGAAATCAATACAATTATCAATTATTGGCTCATCCTTTAACAAAATAAACAGTGCATCTTTTTTGGTTGTACTTTTTTACCTTTTAAACTATCATAATATATAATTTTGATATTTAAAATACTTCATAACAACTGTTAAATTTGATATAAAATTCAGTGAATTGGACTGAAAAATAAAATCAGCTTTGCCTTAAACTGTCTTATCAGTGCCTATGAGATCCCGCCTGACCTAAAATCTTGTGAAACGCAATTGTGCGATATTTCGTAATTTCAAAATCAAGAATTACATCACATGGAATCTGTCTCAAACAGCTTGGTTTAGTAGTCTTATTTCTTGTTACACTGGTAATTTATCCTGAAACAGCACTTTTTCTGGATATCTGTATGTGGTTTACAACGAGCTCTTACATAAAGACCCTTTTAAACAGACCTATATATTTGAGTCATATCAGTATGTTTACACATATTTTAACCATAGCCTGTGGATTTAGATTGGAGGGTTGAATTCTACTACCTCCTAGGCAGACAATCTAAAGGTTAGCATCAGTTGTGATTGTCTTATTATTCAGTCAGCTGTATAAAAGAGCTTAAACAATCATTATCTAATCGTGCAACAGTTGCGGAAACCTGTCAATGACAACCTACAATACTTATTGTTATTAATTAACACTAGAAAATACTATAATTAAACAATTGTGTCCAATAATTATGCTTTTGTTCCACCTCACTGCATTTTAGCAATGTCTACTTCATCATAACACTTCATGTACATAATTCAATTCTAATTAAACAACACACTTCAAATGACTCTCAATTCTCAAAATAAGATTTTATACAAAGTTAAATTTGTTCATATTGTTATAAATGTTCTGTTGTTTAATAATTTATATAAGGTATAAAATAGATATCAATAAAGATGGAATTAATGAAAAAGAAACATTGAATCCTTATATAGATATATCGGGTATCATAATTTAGTCAAATAACAAATCATATACAACAAAAATACATTAAACAATATAAAGTCATATAACTTTATTATGGTCGACATGTCGCCTAAATTTGTTTGCAGCTGAGTTCGAATAGTCATTGGGTTGAATAGTCACATACCCAGCAAGACATACTTCTTGTTCTTGCAGCACAGACTTTATTGTACATACCGTTTGAAATCTTGTGCCAGGTAGTAAATATGGCAACTGCAATTGATGCAGAGAAGTGGTCGGATGAATATAAAGATGCTAAGTGTTCCAATTGTGCCAAGAAGAAAAAAGACCAGATTGCAGATTATTACTGCTATGACTGCAATAAACATCTGTGTACACCATGCTTAGGATTCCATAATGATTGGAATGAAAACCACAATGTAGTGAAAGGACAAGGAAACAACAAAGATGTGCTGACCGAAAAATGTGGGAAACATCCTGACGAATTAATAACGTTGTACTGTCGCCGACACGACAAACTGCTGTGTACAAAATGTCGCCTTATGGATCACAGGTCAGTTTTCTTACCTGAAAGGTGGTATCCAACAGTTTGCCTATATCTTATACATGAGGAAACATCTTAACCCTGTTCTGGGAAATTTGTGCCTAGTTGCAGCATAAACTAAGCAAATGCTGTTTGAAACATGACCTAATGGGGTACATTGGTGAAATGGAAATTGTCTCCCTTGTTAGTTATTATCCGAGGTATTCCAAACAGTAGGTAAGTCCTTGTAGTTGAAATTCTTGGACTTTATCGCCTGTTCGTTTGTAGATATTGCAATAACAAACAGTGAATTTCTTACTTTTGCGTAAATATAAGCTTGAAATTAATTTAAATACTATAGAGATATGTTATTTAAAAAAGAAAATGGACATGTTCATTGATGATGGTTAACCTGGGTATCATAAGAAAGGCAGATAAGTCAACATACGCTCCAAAGAACACAAGCATAAAAAACGAGTAAAACAAATGAAAGGACCTACTTGCATTTAGGCTTTATTCGGGGGAGACTATTCATTAATATCTCTCATTGTAAGTCAATACAAGTCGTGAAATATATCAATGTACATAGCCATACTTTCCAAATCTATATTTAAGGACAATGGGGGTTCATTATAATAAATGTCAGAACTGGTAACCAAGGTGATCAGGAAAACATGATCTCAAAAGTAAGTGGTCACGTCACAAAGGGTTGTTTTTTTTTGGTTTAAAAAAGCAGGAAATACATTTTTGTAATGACAATCTGGGCTTTAATCTTTTTTTTTTCACTGTGACACTTGGATATATAGGACCAATGAATACCATATTGTGGGATCTTTTCAGGTAACAATAATTTATTTGGTTGCCTGACAGAACAAAAATATGCAAACTGTTGAAGACCACCTTTAACAAAATGCAATTATTTAAGATTAAGCTCAAGGTTCATTCCCAGATCATACTACAATTTAAAAGCTGAATAATCAGTCGTAAATTGCGAGCCGATCAGATCGGATCTTATTTATACCATATTATTGCTGTTTGGTACATCAGTATATTGTGATACTGAGTGACGTCAATACTGTACCATGATACCAGAGTTTTTTTTTTCTGGAAAAAGGGTATTGTCCAGGGGCCTTTGAGAAATGGGAAGGGGAGCATTTTACTGTGATTAATTGAAAATGGGAAAATTGTGGATTTTTTTTATTGCCTTTCATACATCTTGTATATTACAAGGCCATTTCTCTATTTGTCTTCCTGAACTCCTCAACTAGACCATCATAGTACAGTTCACTCAATGTACTACTGAAGTCACTGATACATATCAGTGAATCTAATTTCTTCATTTCAGCATGGATACATTGAATTTTATTGGAGGGGAATTATCATTTTTAGGGGAATTACTAGGCTTAATTTTTGTCAGGGAGGGGCTTTTAAAGTAAGATAAAAACGAAACAAACAAGATATATGTCCATTGTTGATGATATTTTGCATCATTTGGTTACTGTCGCCTGATTTTGTGCTCATATTGATATGAAGCGATCGCTAATACCCAACTGAAAATACAAGGGTTGAAAATTCCTCTTGCCCGCTGAGCATTGGCAAGGAAGACCTAGCATCAAGCGAATAGGTTTCTCGAAATACTAAGCAGATCAGGGGTTTTATTTTTTGCTATACAACTGTACCCGTTACTTCCCTACCTGAAAAAAATTCCCTTCAAGCTTAAAAAATTTAAATCGGTCTAAAAATCACCTATTATGGCTTGTTTACCATTAAAAACCATATTTTTTGTTCAAATCGACGATATGTAGAACACATAGGATCCATTACTGTTTCCACAGAGCGTTAAATCCGGCGCTCAGTATAATCAGCAAGTTCAGAATCTGTCCCAGGAATGTGTGTCATTCTCAAAGTTTGAAGGTTTTTGTGCTCTCCAGGGAAAAATGGGCTTGACATAGGCAAGAATTACAGGAATATACAAGGATGTAAGAACTTTATAAATGGCATAAGTGTCAGTTTGAAATGTCAGACAGAAAATTATTTGAATGAGGCCAGGTATGTTGGAATTCTTTATGATGGGACGATAGTAAAAGGTGTGCTGTTACTG
This sequence comes from Sinonovacula constricta, assembly GCA_007844125.1. Classification (NCBI taxonomy): domain Eukaryota; kingdom Metazoa; phylum Mollusca; class Bivalvia; order Cardiida; family Solecurtidae; genus Sinonovacula; species Sinonovacula constricta. Next base: position 6,616,226 of record CM017573.1, read on the forward strand.
CATGTTGCCCACTTGTAATAAACAGCAATGGGTTTTATCAAAATTTAGAATAGTCAAATAACAACATACAAAAGCTATTGATGAAATAATATAAAATATAAGGGCCAGTACATATTTGATAAGGGCAAGTGAAAATTATAATGAACCAGTCCTACAGGATTAGTGATTTCTTGAGAAATTGTTAACGTCTGAAATGTAGACTGAAGTCGAATTCATGTTAGGGAACTAGGAAGTTCATTCTAAATAGCCCGGCTAACCATAACTGGTTGTCAGGGGACCTACCCACAGCAGGTTGTCAAGGAATCTACCCACAGCAGGTTGTCAGGGAACCTACCCACAGTGTGTTGTCAGGGAGCCTACCCACAGCGTGTTATCAGGGAACCTACCCACAGCGTGTTATCAGGGAACCTACCCACAGCGTGTTATCAGGGAACCTACCCACAGCAGGTTGTCAGGGAACCTACCCACAGCGTGTTGTCAGGGGACCTACCCACAGCGTGTTATCAGGGAACATACCAACAGCTTGTTGTCAGGAGACTTACCCACAACTTGTTGTCAGGGAACCTACCAACAGCTTGTTGTCAGGGAACCTACCAACAGTTTGTTGTCAGGAGACTTACCCACAGCTTGTTGTCAGGGAACCTACCAACAACATGTTGTCAGGGAACCTACCAACAGCTTATTGTCAGGGATCCTACCCATAGCTTGTTGTCAGGGAACATACCCATAGCTTTTTGTCAGGAGACTTACCCACAGCTTGTTGTCAGGAGACTTACCCACAGCCTGTTGTCAGGGAACCTACCAAAAGCTTGTTGTCAGGGAACCTACCCACAGCTTATTGTCAGGGAACCTAGCATTTATAGCATGTTGTCAGAAGACTTACCCACAGCAGATTGTCAGGGAATCTACCAACAGCTTGTTGTCAAGAGACTTACCCACAGTAGATTGTCAGGGAACCTACCAACAGCTTAATGTCAGGAGACTTACCCACAGCTTTTTGTCAGGAAACCTACCAACAGCTTGTTGTCAGAAAACCTACCAACTATAGCTTGTTGTCAGGAGACCTACCCATAGCTTGTTGTCGTGGAACCTACCAACAGCTTGTTGTCAGGGAACCTACCAACAGCTTGTCGTCAGGTGACTTACCCACAGCTTGTTGTCAGGGAACCTACCAACTATAGCTTGTTGTCAGGAGACTTACCAGCAGCTTGTTGTCAGGGAACCTACCAACACCTTGTTGTCAGGGAACCTACCAACAGCATGTAGTCAGGGAACCTACCAACACCTTGTTGTCAGGGAACCTACCAACTATAGCTTGTTGTCAGGGAACCTACCAACAGCTTGTTGTCAGGGAACCTACCCATAGCTTGTTGTCAGGAGACCTACCAACAGCTTGTTGTAAGGAGACTTACCCACAGCTTGTTGTCAGGAGACCTACCAACAGCTTGTTGTAAGGAGACTTACCCACAGTTTGTTGTCAGGAGACTTACCCACAGCTTGTTGTCAGGAGACCTACCAACAGCTTGTTGTAAGGAGACTTACCCACAGCTTGTTGTCAGGAGACTTTCCCATAGCTTGTTGTCAGGAGACCTACCGACAGCTTGTTGTAAGGAGACTTACCCACAGCTTGTTGTCAGGAGACTTACCCACAGCTTGTTGTCAGGAGACCTACCCACAGCTTGTTGTCAGGAGACTTACCCACAGCTTGTTGTCAGGAGACTTACCCATCGCTTGTTGTCAGGAGACCTACCCACAGCTTGTTTGTTAGGGAGCCTACCCATAGGTTGTTGTCAGGTAACCTACCCATAGCTTGTTGTCAGGGAACCTACCAACAGCTCATTGTCAGGCAACCTACCAACATCTTGTTGTCAGGGAACCTACCAACAGCTTATTGTCAGGGAACCTACCAACAGCTTGTTGTCAGGGAACCTACCAACAGCTTTTTGTCAGGGAACCTACCAACAGCTTGTTGTCAGGGAACCTACCAACAGCAGATTGTCAGGGAACCTACCAACAGCTTGTTTTCTGGGAACATACCAACAGCTTATTGTCAGGGAACCTACCAACAGCTTGTTGTCAGGGAACCCACCAACATCTTGTTGTCAGGGAATCTACCAACAGCTTATTGTAAGGGAACCTACCAACAGCTTGTTGTCCGGGAACCTACCAACAGCAGATTGTCAGCGAAGCTACCAAAAGCTTGTTTTCTGGGAACGTACCAGCAGCTTATTGTCAGGGAACCAACCAACAGCTTGTTGTCAGGGAACCTACCAACATCTTATTGTCAGGCAACCTACCCAAAGCTTGTTGTCAGGAGACTTACCCACAGTCAGGGAACCTACCAACAGCTTATTGTCAGGGAACCTACCAACAGCTTGTTGTCAGGAGACTTACCCACAGATTGTCAGGGAACCTACCAACAGCTTATTGTCAGGGAACCTACCCATAGCTTATTGTCAGGGAACCTACCAACAGCTTATTGTCAGGGAACCTACCTACAGCTTATTGTCAAGGAACCTACCTACAGCTTATTGTCAGGGAACCTACCCATAGCTTGTTGTCAGGGAACCTACCAACAGCTTATTGTCAGAGAACCTACCTACAGCTTATTGTCAGGGAACCTACCAACAGCTTGTTGTCAGGAGACTTACCCACAGATTGTCAGGGAACCTACCAACAGCTTATTGTCAGGGAACCTACCCATAGCTTATTGTCAGAGAACCTACCAACAGCTTGTTGTCAGGAAACCTACCAACAGCTTGTTGTCAGGAAACCTACCAACAGCTTGTTGTCAGAAAACCTACCAACTATAGCTTGTTGTCAGGAGACCTACCCATAGCTTGTTGTCGTGGAACCTACCAACAGCTTGTTGTCAGGGAACCTACCAACAGCTTGTCGTCAGGTGACTTACCCACAGCTTGTTGTCAGGGAACCTACCAACTATAGCTTGTTGTCAGGAGACTTACCAGCAGCTTGTTGTCAGGGAACCTACCAACACCTTGTTGTCAGGGAACCTACCAACAGCATGTAGTCAGGGAACCTACCAACACCTTGTTGTCAGGGAACCTACCAACTATAGCTTGTTGTCAGGGAACCTACCAACAGCTTGTTGTCAGGGAACCTACCCATAGCTTGTTGTCAGGAGACCTACCAACAGCTTGTTGTAAGGAGACTTACCCACAGCTTGTTGTCAGGAGACCTACCAACAGCTTGTTGTAAGGAGACTTACCCACAGTTTGTTGTCAGGAGACTTACCCACAGCTTGTTGTCAGGAGACCTACCAACAGCTTGTTGTAAGGAGACTTACCCACAGCTTGTTGTCAGGAGACTTTCCCATAGCTTGTTGTCAGGAGACCTACCGACAGCTTGTTGTAAGGAGACTTACCCACAGCTTGTTGTCAGGAGACTTACCCACAGCTTGTTGTCAGGAGACCTACCCACAGCTTGTTGTCAGGAGACTTACCCACAGCTTGTTGTCAGGAGACTTACCCATCGCTTGTTGTCAGGAGACCTACCCACAGCTTGTTTGTTAGGGAGCCTACCCATAGGTTGTTGTCAGGTAACCTACCCATAGCTTGTTGTCAGGGAACCTACCAACAGCTTATTGTCAGGCAACCTATCAACATCTTGTTGTCAGGGAACCTACCAACAGCTTATTGTCAGGGAACCTACCAACAGCTTGTTGTCAGGGAACCTACCAACAGCTTTTTGTCAGGGAACCTACCAACAGCTTGTTGTCAGGGAACCTACCAACAGCAGATTGTCAGGGAACCTACCAACAGCTTGTTTTCTGGGAACATACCAACAGCTTATTGTCAGGGAACCTACCAACAGCTTGTTGTCAGGGAACCCACCAACATCTTGTTGTCAGGGAATCTACCAACAGCTTATTGTAAGGGAACCTACCAACAGCTTGTTGTCCGGGAACCTACCAACAGCAGATTGTCAGCGAAGCTACCAAAAGCTTGTTTTCTGGGAACGTACCAGCAGCTTATTGTCAGGGAACCAACCAACAGCTTGTTGTCAGGGAACCTACCAACATCTTATTGTCAGGCAACCTACCCAAAGCTTGTTGTCAGGAGACTTACCCACAGTCAGGGAACCTACCAACAGCTTATTGTCAGGGAACCTACCAACAGCTTGTTGTCAGGAGACTTACCCACAGATTGTCAGGGAACCTACCAACAGCTTATTGTCAGGGAACCTACCCATAGCTTATTGTCAGGGAACCTACCAACAGCTTATTGTCAGGGAACCTACCTACAGCTTATTGTCAAGGAACCTACCTACAGCTTATTGTCAGGGAACCTACCCATAGCTTGTTGTCAGGGAACCTACCAACAGCTTATTGTCAGAGAACCTACCTACAGCTTATTGTCAGGGAACCTACCAACAGCTTGTTGTCAGGAGACTTACCCACAGATTGTCAGGGAACCTACCAACAGCTTATTGTCAGGGAACCTACCCATAGCTTATTGTCAGAGAACCTACCAACAGCTTGTTGTCAGGAGACTTACCCACAGATTGTCAGGAGACTTACCCACAGCGGGTTGGCAGGAGACCTAACCACAGCGGGTTGGCAGGAGACCTAACCACAGCGGGTTGGCAGGAGACCTATCCACAGCAGATTGCCAGGCAACCTACAATTTAGCATAGTTGTCTGACATCACAGTAGCAATTATCAGGACAAGTTTCATAACTCTTGACTGTATTTAGTCAAAGTAATGCCCCTTTTTTCACATAGCATTTTCATAAAGTGTTTTGTTTCAGTTGTTTTTTTTGCAGCGGGAACATAACTTTGCAACTAATGAAGGGATTTCATGTTAATCTAAATGTAACAGGATTTACAAGTGTAAGGAAGGTGGGGGGGGGGGGGGTCTCAGGGTGGATGGTAGTAGCCCCTATCCCAATAAAATAAGTTACATTTTTATTTCTTTAATTCCTAAACTCAAACCGACAAGACATTTTTATTTCTTTCCTTTCTGCTCTCAAATTGACAAACATTTCTTCAAGCGTAGGATGTGTCTGGATAGATCATTGTAACCCACCTTTACTCCCCCCAATACAAGCATTTCTTTTTTTTTAATGTAAACTGTTATCAACTAGATATTTTCTTTACAAGAGTATTCGGATTTTTATTCATACTTAAAATGAAAACCCGGTTTCGTCGCATGAAGACATTTCTTCTTTTCTCTCTATATTCTGTTGTTTTACTCTTAGGTATCAGCAAGACTTCGATTCAAGCTATTGTGTTTTCTGACAGTTTCATGTGTAAATTATATAATTATGCCCTATGGGGTGAAGATTAGGATATCAGGTTTTTATAATGTTTTTATTATGTACTGCATCATAATGGTAGTTCTGCTTTTTCATGTTTATGCTTTACAACATTTTTATTTCAATAATCTGACATATGCATGTATCATGTTTGCTATCAAGTTAATAGTTTTAAGATATTTATTTTAAACATTTTACTAGTACATATATTTCAACACTGAATATGTAAGACCATGTTTATTTATAAGCAATATTTAAAGTCATAAGTAAACAACAAACTGTCCGAGCATCTTACACCTTTTTTCTTTGTTGGCTTGGTCAGCCAGTGTCTTCACACTTTATCACTTAATCTGCCAGTCATGATGCTACTGTCATTTTTTTCATAAAAATCCAGAAGGGCCATATCAATGGAAACTGATGTTATTTAGTTATATGTAATATTTTATCTATTTAAAGATTTTGTCTTCTGGTTACATTTTTTCATACAAATTTTAAGGTCATCCATATAAGAAACTGTTTATGTAAAATATTGTTTTCTGGCCATAGAGGCAGCTTCCAATTTTAAGAAAAAAAATGGGGTTACTAGATTCGGTTTAACCGAAATCGGCGGAAAAACCGAAATCGGCTCGAAGAACCGAAATCGGCTCGAAGGTGTTCAAAAACCCCAGCATAGATTAGACACTTCCTATATAACATTTCGGCCGAAGTAGATTTCTCTTTGAAGCGATGCCATTGCATTTCGCCAGTATTGAATAAGGGATCATATTGAGTCAATACACGAGGTCAAATAGTGGAGCAGTTTTGAGCATTCATCACACTCAGACTATCAAGCGCGCGACAATTCCCTTGATGTGACGTCATTGAGTCGCATGTGTTTACAATGCAGAATAGGTTGGGAGAATTTGTCTGAGTGAACAGAATCAAAAAGGTTTGCGGTCGTTTGGTAAAAAATCGGCTTTCGAGATATTATTTGCGGAGCTTATTTACGAACGTGTATTTGCATTAACATAATAAATTTGACCTAATGTCTCAGTAACACACATACACCAAGTTTATTTGGAAAATGATGTTAACCTGTTACGAAATAGGCCGATTCCGGTAACAGTGAATTCAGCCCGATATTCAGACGTTTTATACCGTATCATAGGGCTTTGTCGTTCAGTCGTCCGATTTCGATTCATATTTGCTTCTTGTTGATGTGATTACAACGATATCACAGTTTCATGAAATTTTGATACAACTTTAATGATATATTAAAGAAATATTGCGCCGCTTTGGAGTACTTCGATTCGCCGACCGAGTGCATACATGATTTCAATGTTGGCTTTATTACACAAACTTTTACTTGCATTAGGTTAACTAACTTCCTTCTCAATATTAATATCTTTACTGTAAACGCCAAACAACATTTATGTCACTATATATTTTTACATTTATAAGAAAAACGGGCCGATTTCGGTTTTTCGAGCCGATTTCGGTCCGATTTCGGTTTTCCGCCGATTTCGGTTAATCTAGTAACCGAAAAAAATGTATTATAAAGGATAATATGTATTGGAGCTGGGCCGAGCGCCGGTAATTGATCCTAAGCCCAAATAAAGGCATTGGGACCTAAAAGCCCTTAGGGTCGTTATTTTACCACCAATCATCTGCTTCGCTGAATAGTTTTATTTGATTGATGACTAATCTGTTTTATGTAAAGACAAGGTTAAACAAATGTCAGAATATAGACATAGACTAATAAGGGTCAGTTGAAACCCTGGTTTTGCATTGTTTGACATGTAGAGTAACTAATTCGATTACAATTTTGAGCTGAGTGGCAAAAGTATGTAAATATTAAAATTCAAAACAATACTGTCTTATTTGAAGTTGACAACAATTGTGTTGATGTGTCGCAGGCCTGTATTTGAAAGGTAGAGTCGCCGACTTGTAAATCCTCGTAAATATTGTGCCATTCACCATATGGGTTTAAGTTATACTCATGGGCAAACTTTGTCATGTGTGTCTTCCGGCTTACATACAGTGTGCAGGCTGTTCTTCCCAGACATGAGTCTTGAATTTTCCTCCACATTACTATTAAGACCACAGTCGGGTCGCTGCGATGTACTTCAATGACATTTTCTTTTCCATTTCTTTTCAGGATGTGTCAGGACATCCTAGACATCAGGGAATCCTCAGATGAGCTCAATGCTATTCCCGAGTTACAAGCAGTCCCTGCACAGTTGAAATCGGCTCTGGAAAATATAAACAAAGCTATTAAAGTATTAGATGAACATCTGGCTAATATTACAAAACATGGAAACAGTTTTCTTAACGATCTGGAAGTGTACGCTAAGGAACTCCTGTCTCGAATAGAGGAGCTAAAAGAGAAGAGTAAGAAAGATATCAAAAGTAAACAAGAAGAGCTTCTTGCTGTGGCCAGACAACACCGACAGGCATGTGCTTTAACTAAAGACGAAATAAAGCAGTGTTTAGACAAAATTACAAAGTCAAAAGAGTGGAAAGCCAACATGTTTGTCCTGAAAAAGAAGGGTCAGACAATTGCTCCAAAAGTTGATGCTCTTTATAAGGAGTCGGACAGACTAATTAAAGGACACCAATTCGACTTCATTACAGAAATGAAGATATTTGACTCCCTGAGCTGTTTCAGTTCCCTTGTTAAGGAAGTCAGCACAAAGGCACGAGATATTAGCTCACAGGGTGCTGTTGGAGGTGAATCAGACATACCAGTACAAGAAATAGTAAGGAGTCCAGCAGAACGTCAAGTAGAGAGACCAGTGGATAAATGGGGAGATAGGCCAGTGGTGAGACCAGAAAAGAAACCCATCAATGTCAAGATACCAGAGGATAAGTATACATGTAAGAGCATTGGTTGCTGTACTCTCAATGATGGAAGTCTGGTGGTAGCTGATTATGAAAACAGAAGACTAAAGCATATAGACCCATCAAGTAGCAAGGTAACCAAGTTCTGCGATATAGATGGACAGCCAACAGATGTATGCTGTATTGGTCCACAAGAGGTAGCAGTAAGTATACTTTTCGTGTCTCTTTGGTGATTTAGTTTGGATGTATACTATCATGTATTATATCGACTCTAGATATTCCTACAATAAAATAAATTTAATTAAAATAAATATAAGTAAAACAGTTGCATGTGCAGGATTATTGTAATGAAGGGTCTGGTCAAGTTTATATTATATAACAGCATTCTCCACAACAAGATTAAGATTTAGACATTGGATTTTGGATCAGAGGCTCTCACATTCAAATACCTTTTGAACCCCCAAAACAGACCATGCAATGAAAGTCCTTCAGCAAGACTATTTTCTGCACAGTGCTGTGTGTACTTAGTACCTAAGTACTGGGCAGTTGGAAAAACTTTCCCAACTGACTGTAAACATTTTTTTTTAAATTAAACCAAAATTATATATATAATTATAAATATATCCTTATATTTGAGATTAGCAAGGGAGCTATACGCCAGCCATTTTAACGACTTAGGTATGTCGCAGCCCGGGATCGAACCTAGGGCCTCCTAGAGTCGGTCATCTACCAATGATGTTACTAGGTCCAGTAGGCCCACTTGAGGCAACCCATAAGAACTGATAAGTCAAAATGCATTACATTAAATGGGTTTTTTAAGTCCCTCTTAGGGATTTGGGATGGGATTTGCCAGCATTTTTGCTGATACTGTGCATCGATATTTATATCATTATAGCACAGGGGCACTTATGAGGTGCCCAGGGACTGAACCCGGTTGGACCATTATACTGACACCAATGAGTCAGGCGTAATGCTGTCCCCTTAGCTCTGAGCGTTAAGAGGGAAACCACTACTACCAACTTTAAAGTCTTTGATTTGACGCGGCCGGGGTTTGAACCCGCGACCTCCCGAACCGCAAGCCGACGCTCTACTACCAGAGCTATTTCCCCGGTTGGCCCCTCTTACCTCAAAAGTCAAATAAAAAATACAGAGAAAAGTGCCATCTTCATTTTACACTGAATTGGCCATGTTTCTCACAGTGATAATTAATCGGGTACAGATGCCTTTCAAATAAATTAAGAAGAAAATAAAATTGCCCATTTAATAAAAGTGATTAAATAGCTAGAATAGAAACACAGATCATTAGAAAATGTCCTTTTCCAAAGGAATTGTTTATGTGTTCTTAGTGGTTGGTTCATACTGAGAAAGGAAATACGATGTCATGTGTTTTAGCTCACCTGAGCTGATGCTAATTAGGAGATGTACATTTGTATGGAAGGTGATATCCGCCAATATTCTAATTACTATTTCTAACTTTCAATACACGGATTTGTCACTTCAAATGTCAATTTGTAAATTGCAACACCATGCATGCTAAATACCGCTATCTAATTACATCCTAACCTTTATATATCACATGAAAATGTTCACATTTCATCATAACATTTGAACAATTTCACATTTCCCGCATATACAATTTACAAGTTAAAAATTGCGGGGCGAATATCAGGAATACATTTTACATTTCTAGAATCTACTTTACAAGTTGCTCAAATCTCTAATGTAAAATGTACACTGCATAACACCACTTTAACATTAGGACTCAAGGGGGAGCTTCTAACAAGGGAATGTCCATCTATAAATAGAATGTACTGGTCCGCGTTCGTGTGTACTTTCAAGTTGTGAGTTTCTTACCGACAGAATCAGACACATGTGCTATTTATTTGTTTTGTTTTAGGGTCATGATACGACTATATGAACTGTATGAATTGGTTCAAATGCTTTTCGTATATTTTAATCTCTCGGATCTGACAGCCACTACCACGCCGCCCCGCCCCCGCCCCCTCCCCAACTCTATTGTTCCACCCTCTTTCATTTAAATGCATATATCCTGATATAACCGGAATGATACGACCTGGCAAAACTCTGTTACCGGTACACTGTATTGACTTCGAACCCAAGACCTCCACCGTAATCAGATGCTCTACCACCTGGTCTACCTGAGCTTTTAACCTTCCTTATTTGTAGCCAGGCATTAACTGGACAGAACCACCAGTATCTAGCCTGTTCCTGCTTCACAGGGTTCTCTGAAGAACCCTTTCTGACGCCACTAAAATTCTGGAAAAATCCCATTACCGAGGGCGGGGGTCGAACCCAAAACCTCCTGCCTTGAGTTAGGTGCTCTAGCAACTGAGCTGCATGGGCACCTGTCTCTAGGGAATGCATACTCACGACATCGCGTACCCATGTTGATGTAGTTAAATTCCAATGCATTGTAAACAAATTCGAATGCGAATGACATAGTATGTTCTTCTGGAAACATTCGATATCAAAAACTTATATAGTAAAATTACTTGCAGAATTTTAATATACACATTAATAACTACTTTGGGCAAAAGGTAACTTGTTCAATTTTACGCCAAATAACGTTGGCTGTTTTCTATTGGATCACATTTGAATAATCATTTATGATTCCGTTCTATTTTAAACTTATGATATTCCGTTTTATTTTTAGTTAAGTGACGTCTATATTCATGTGGTACCACCACCTAGCGTCTAAATGTTGGCAATTCTTAACTTGTCCATTAGTAATTTGTGACTTGAGAATTGTGACTTTGAGATTTGTTACTTGTAAATTGTAAACGGACATAAAATTTGTGACTTGATAATTGTGACTTGAGATTTGTAATTTCCAAATTGTATACGAGAGATGTGAATAAGATACATATAAAAACGAACTTGTTTGTGCTAACAAAAAGCAACTTTAAGCATATGCAGTGTTGCAATTTGCAAATTAGAAATTGAATATTGGCGGATATCCCCTTCCATACATTTGAATCACTGTTTGCATACTTGTACGCGGAATTGCCTGATTTTATTGTAATGGTAACAAAAACTATTTTAGGTACCAGAACTGTGACTGTTGTCATTTATAGTCATGATTGTGATATATTCAGCACAAAATAGGACAAATTTTACCGACCAGTATTCGAGAAAACAACTAAATGTTCTTACGTTATAGTATAAGAATAATTAACATTTATCATCAGGTGAACAGACCAAGTCTGATTACCGATTGTTCTGACTGAACATATTCAAAATATGTCATATTCATACCCTACGTGACGTATTTAAACCAACGTTACAATTAGATTGCCGTTATTCGGCGTGCGTTCGGGAAGGCAGGTGAGAAGCAGATGTGCGTTAATTTCCAAGATTTATATATTATATTATACATAGGAACCTTATGGGTAGTGCAAGTTTTGGGTCGCTATGGGTGTCCGTCTGGTCAAGGTCACTGTTGCAAAGAATATATTTTACAATATTCTGTCATAGTAGCGCTCTTTTTGGTTAAGGAAACATGGCCCTGGTAAGCTGAGAGACTGTGAGATAATGGCGGTTTCTATTCAAAATATATTTACACGTGGTAGTGATTCCCTCATTTCGTTACCGAAGGGACATTATTATGACTTACACATTTACCTAATGCTACCTCCCTTTTTGGTGGGTATTTGAGGTAACGCGTCAAGGAACTAATTTGTTCTTTACTAAGGTTCAAAATTTTGAAGCTACCTTAACAATGCTCCGTTTACAGACACACGCGCAGGCACACACGCACAATCGCGTGCGCACGCATAGACACTGAGTGCAACAATCAAACATTGTTTTACTGACAATTCAGAAAAAAGAAAACAAGTGAAAATAGTATTCCCGTTTGACAACCTTTCACAGTGTATGCAGTTCCGCCCAATCTACGCCAATATGCCTATCTGTTATTGAACATCTGAGTGCATTAACTTTGGAGTAGTGTATTATTTAAAGGTTAAAACAACACGAGGACAAAGCAATATATATCATTAAATAGCATGAAAATTAGTGTTAAACAACTTGCCGACATGTCCTGTACTGAATTTCGATTTTTGTTATTTTGAGACCTTTTTCTATTGATTGGAGATAAGAATACGATACCAGTTTGTATACAGCCCTATCTATGAAGAAATTACATAAACTTGTGGTTTACAATGCTAATTGTTAGAATTCTCCCCAAATTACTACACTGTATATACATTTAATTATTGTCTCTCGGACTTGAGATATAGGCCGGCAGATTGAACATCTACATAGATTCAAACCTGAATCGTGGTATCCGACAGTTTGCCTATATCTAATATACATAACAATATTTGACCTCTGTTTGGGGTATTTGTGCATAATTTCTGTAGAACTTTAGTATAAGCTTTGACAATTTTCAACAGTATCTTAATTTTGGGGCATTAAAACTCGTTAATCAACACTAAAAATGTTCGTTCTTTTTAAGTCTATAAATATGAACGATTGGGATTTCGACATCACAGCGGATGTCGTGAATGATCTAAAACAGGTAGTCACGTGGTTGTCTTGGTTTAAAAATAGGTGTGCAGCGTGGCTCAGATAGGAAATACATGTTTGTAATGAAGACTATGGCATTACGGTCCACTTTTCAGACAGGTGTAGGACATCAGTTAACAGAATTTTGCGTGATCTGTTCAGGTAACAATAGTTTATTAAGATGTTTAATGAAAATATGTTGTCAAAACTGTCGGATACCACCTTTAACATCGATACTATGCTCGACAAAGAATCAGTTATTGGCGCGATATTATTTAATTTGGCCCCCCTACCTCCCACCCCGGCACATCAAAAGCCCAGCTACGCCCCAGCATTATAGTAATAAATATCATCACGACATACGGTAAACAAAACGCACTATCCCTCGTGGTGTGCGATACAAGTAATACAAATCAAAATTTGCTTGATTTATCCTCCGAAATTACACACATTGATCATAAAGAAGTATGCCGAACACAGGTTATCTCGTAAAAAGTACACAAACTTTTGTACACATTCCATTCGTCTCGTGACAAGATATGACGTCATAAATATTTGAAAAAATCAACAAGTTGAGCGTTCATGAACTTAGTGAGATGAATTCTGCGAGGTCTTGAGGAAAGATGTGCAAAGATATCTTGTTAAGTATAAGTTTGAATATTCTAAATATGCTTTTTAATATATGCCTTTTTAAATTGCTTTATGCTTAAGTTTGGTTAAAATAATGTTTGAAAACCATGGTTATGATTTTAGATCGCTGTTTCATGTAGATGACTAGATCTAGACACAATGCATTTTGCACAATAGCTTTGAGTTTACCGTAAATTCCATCCGTTATTGATTCAGAAAGCAAGACGTAACTACATTAAACTCTATTCTAAATGTTGATTGTCTTTTATTTAAACTGTTGCAAATAATTTACGAAGTCCTATAAATAACCATGTTTTTACGTTTCCACACTTCAGACCCAAGTGATGACTTTCCACCACGGTACTCAAGCTCAACAAAGCCAGGAGGACAGCGACTGTAACCAAAGTGTACATATTTGTATTTTGGGGTTATTGAGTCGTAACTGTATTTGTCTTATTTAGGCCAGGCACTAGCAAGCTGACCGACTATGAACGACTGAATATTGCCATTTTTTCTAGCCATTGTTTACATAATTTTCATTATAATGTTTACCTCATTTACATGTCTATATTTGCAGGTTGTTGTGTGGATGACTGCCGGCCATGTTTACTCCACCACAAATTGATCGAACTTGTGCCACGACATAAAGGCCTGTATTTACCAAGCATTTCTTAACGGAAGTCACTACTTGAGCTCAAGTCACCATTTTATACCAAGAAAACTAAGCTTTTGTATGGAGTTAAACTGGGATTTTAAGCTCAAAGTATCAAAGTTAAATTGTCATGCAAAACTTCAGACTTATAGCTTAATATACACTGAAGATATTGTGAATTAAAATCCATGATTTTATCAATTCATACTGAAAAATGGTTGGTGTATACGGGCCGAAGACTTTATTAATGTTCTGTTTTCTCTCCATCTATTTTCAGGTTGCATCATTTACGACTATGGACGCTGACGTGTATATTTTGTCACCAACACAATCTGTACATTTACAATGTTTTACTCTGGTCTACATTTCTGTATTTCCAGGTTGCCTTCCGTGGTTCTACCCAAGTCCACGTGTACAACACGGTCAGTCTGACCAGGACACGAACCGTCAAGTTGGGACATGAGACCTCCTGGATCGCTTGTCATGGCGGACTGCTGTACTGTGCTTTGTGGGGTGGTGGTACCATCTTGTATGTACACGAGTTGAGGAGTGGCAGGAAGCTGAGGGAGATCTCCAAGGACACCGACGGCCGGGAACTGTTCTCTAACATCCAACACATCGCCGTGAACAGTTCCGGCGACCGACTCTATGTGGCTGACAATGGGAGAGGTCTTGTATGTGTCGGCACGGACGGGAGGCAGATATTCTGTCTCTCCCAGCAGGATCTCGGACTGTCTGTTGCCTGGGGTGTGACCACTGACCATCACGGTCACGTGTTTGTGTGTGGAGTGGACTCACAGAACGTAGTCAAGGTGACCGAGGATGGTCACGTGGTAGGTCAGATATTGTCCAAGGAAGATGGGATCCCGTGGAGTCCATCCTGCCTCAGTTATGATGTAAACAGGAGTTCCTTGTATGTCGGAGGGTGGAGTGATCAGCTTCTGATGGTGGAATGGAAGTAAAGTTTATATTAATTATTGCCGGACATTTTGTTTTCCATTTGTGTTTCTCCTTTTGTTGCTGATTGTGACATTTTGTGATTTAGTGATTCGTCATAAAAGTGGAATTAAATCAACATTTTAGCAAAACAATCTTCCATCGACATTTTGTTTAGGAATAAAATGAAATTAAAACATGTGTTTGAAACTCTGTACTTCAGTTAATGTTACAGATGTATTGTTGTATTTCCATTAAATATTTTATACAAATGTTCCTACAATTAAAGTTTATTTAAATTCATTTTGATGTTTTCATCTCAGTTCGCCATGTTTGTATATTTTACATCAACATCAAAATAATGACGTCATTAAGCATCACATTATGACGTCATCACACGCGGATAATACTTTTTCCCACAAAAAGATGCAACGTCTTCAATACATTACTGCATTGCTGAATTATTTGGCATTTATGTCAGATTTCTTCAGAATTTAATCAATTTTCAATGAAAACATTCATAATACTACTGGCATTTTGGTTTAATGCATTGTGTTATCATTCGTGTCACATGTAGTGGTATGTATATGTCCGGCAGTTGTTATATAAACAATCGGCAATAGATTTTCAATGTTATTTGGTTGAAATAATTGTAGCCGTGACCATCAAGTCGTCAATTTTAGTACTTAATGTATAGTATCTAGTTAGTATAAAATATTTGTTATAAATAAACTTTACAAACAATTAACAACTACGAGATGATTGGTTCAGTTAGAACTCTGCATAACTGTTTTATCTGCAGAAAATCAACCATCAGTGACAAATGTTGTAAAATAATGTAACATATTGTGTAGATCTGTGACAAGTTGATTAAGAAGATAAATGTATTGTTCAGTGCTTCTAAAGAGATATGACCAGTTTATAATTCAAATCGAAATTGATCATGCATTCAGTTTTGTTAATCGTAAAATAACGATAAGAAATTGCAAAAACAATTTCAACTAGGGCAATTTACGCGGAATTGTATATAAAGCTAGAATTTTTACAATTGTTAGTTAAAATATTGATTGTCTCTATAGGACTCCATAAACTCGGTCATTTATGTGCTGTCCAGAGGCATACCCCCGCCTCCATTTAGACATTTATAGAATGTTTGTAGGTGCGTTTTCCAAAGTATCTCTGAATGGAGTAGGGTGTATTCAATAGTATTGCTTTTAAACATTTAGTAACATTTTATGTCAAGATAATTTGCAAGAAGTTCATGTTTCTATTGTGTGTGGCAACTGTTTTGATTCCATAATCCATGTTTATTCAGAAATACCTGCTTGTATGTAACAATTCTGTTTTACATATCATTGCATATTACAAATTGTGCATGATTCCAAGAGCGAATCTAGGATTTTAACCTGGGCGGGCGAGAACTTTCTTCAAATGTTTAAACGACCTTATTTTATGATTTGTAGATTTCTTTACACGCCAATGGCAAATACTAGGCCTACATATAGAAGACATAAGGTGACCCTTCAATGTGGTATCCTGCAGTTTGGACCAAAATATATTCTTCTCAAGCAAACAAGTGATTGTTACCTGAAAAGATCCTACAAAATGCTGCTTATTGATTTACCCTAGATCCGTGTGAACAGTGAAACATAAATCCTCAGTTCTCATCGCAGGTATTTCCTATCCGAGACTTGCTGCTGAGATAGCTATTTTTAACTAAGAATACCACGTGACCACTCGATTTTGAGTTAACGTTATATGGTCATCAGGGTAATACGCTCGGACATTGACATTTTTTTAGCAGACATCCCATCGTGTTTATTTATAGATTTGGAATTACTGAACTTTCAGAGTGTTTTATCACGATTTGTGCAAATAACATATGCAGTCTTCAAAGCCGTCTTTATTTACACTAAAGTATGAGTGTGTTCTGATGTAAATCAGGATCACATTCGATACAATTTTACCAATCTTTAAAATGTAACGTATTTATTAAATATGTTGTACGTGTTTTATTCCTGTTCCTTGCGCGCACCCCAAATCCGCTCCCGGATTAGCAAAAATGTTGATATATGAAATTTAAAATAAATATTGCACCTTCATTATATAGTTAATCGATTATCTTTTGTATGAACAAATGTGTCAATGGAGATGAATATATATAATCAATGCATATGTAGTCAATAATTGTTTTATTGTGTTTATTGTTGTTGTTTTTTTCAAAAGAATGGGTTTAAAGCGGCCTGGACATAGTTTAACATATAGATTGTGTACATGATTCAAACTACTTTTTGTTACTGTCAGGCTAAATATTGTTTATTTTATTATTTACACTGCATGTTAATTTTAAATATAAATATACTCGTGATATGCATTCGAAAAAACGCTGTTTAAAAGTATACTTATTAGATTGTGTTTTCTGTTGGTAATTAAGCGTGAAGAACGCTATTAACTTTGTTTTAAGCTTTGCTTAACCTAAATGCAATCGATTCTGTTGTCGACTATTCACAAATGACTGACTCTTTTCTTGAATTTCGCCTAAAATACTTTTAGCAAAAATATGATTGCATACATTTGCTACTAGGAGGGCCCGGGGACTACTGTCCTGTGAAAATGTCGATTTCTAGAATGCCACA
Source organism: Sinonovacula constricta (assembly GCA_007844125.1). NCBI lineage: Eukaryota > Metazoa > Mollusca > Bivalvia > Cardiida > Solecurtidae > Sinonovacula > Sinonovacula constricta. The sequence goes on from CM017573.1 coordinate 6,633,704, forward strand.
TACGTGATCTGACGTGAATAGGGGACCTAATGCGATACATTTTCCATAGTTTTGATGAAGAAAGTTTTGGCGAAAACTCAAGAGCAGCGTTGTTTATATGTGAATAAACCATTGCTTCCTGAATGGGGCCTTTATGCTGATTAACCATTTAAAATCTGATACCAATGATTGCTAAATGAATTGTATATTGTTGTTAGAACAAAGCTTAAACTAGTAGATGTTTTAGATGATTGGTACATCGAATAGAACTCTATCTATCTATAATAAACTAATTAATGTATGCTTTTGGTCATTCTGTCTGTGAAATCCCCATAATCTCCAAACCAGAAAAAGTGTCAGTTTGCTTTAACTAACCCTAGCGATATTTTCCAAACACTAAATGCTGCTAAGGGTAAGACAGTATTATAAATACTAATTTACATAAAGTGATGCCTTATAAATGTCACAGTACACTGTAAGACTAAAACACACACTAATATATATATGCAAAAGATAAGTTACCTATTTCGAAAATTGTCAACTCGCTCTGTAAATGAGAGCGAGATTTGTGGGGTCGGAGGTTTCCACCCCCGAGAATAATGTTTTGTATAGCTTAATATTTAAGGATTCCAAAATGTTTATATGAGTTTGTTTACTTTATAAGTAACATTAATTTAAGCGTTAGCTAAAGGAAATGGTGATATAATATCAAGACCATTTATGCTTACCCTCCTGATACAGGTATATTTAAATAAATATATAGTTATGAGCACCACACCAGGTGAACCAGGCGAATTGTCAACGCTTCGTTTGATATTTTGTTACAAATCTATTATTTTTATTTTTTCCATTATGATACTTTAATAATTTGTCGATGTTTATTTTAAGCTCACCTGCGCAAAACGTATTGTGGAGGGGGTTGTGTTAAACAGTTGCTCTAGTATCTTCTTGAATATTAAAGTGATTTCGTTTACTTAACAAAGCATGGATTAACATTTAAAATACACTTACATTTAAATTAGGAATAACTCCTTCCTGTCTGCATGCCAATGCTGCTGGTTTCTATCGACGAGTTATTTATCAAAATATTGAAGTTATTTACGAAAATATAACTGAAAGAAAACAATATATCAAATTTCAATTAACAATTTATGTAAACGTGTGGCAAGTATTATTATAACAGTTTGATACTGTTTAAAAAGTACCTGTGAAACATTTTTACCTTCGACTTTAATATAGTAACAGTTCCGGCCTATTATGTAGGTTCGCCACATCGAGAACGCGTGAAGCACATACGATGCACAATCATTTTATCCAGGCATTACACTTGCAGATCAACATAAGAATGGCTAGTGAAATAATATTCCGTCTATCTAATTATTTTTGCCAAATAAATTACAGACATTATGTTACTATGTCGTAATACATCAAATTCGATCTCGGTCTGAAATTTAAAGAGGATAATAATAAGTATGAAAGCAAACATAAAACAACACACACAAACAAAACAAAATCATGTTGGAAATACATACGGCCTATTATCTCCATGTTGGTAACTTGAAGGTCTTAGTTACATTTAAATGTCGGTAATTTATAGGGTTTAATAATGCCATGTATAGGACATAATAACGTCATGACAGCAATGTATAGGAAATAATAAAGTCATGACAGCAATTTATAGGACATAAAACGACATGGCAGCAAGGTATAGGGCATAATAACGACATGGCAGCAATGTATATGACATAATAACGACATGGCAGCAAGGTATAGGACAATAACGCCATGGCAGCAATGTATATGACATAATAACGTCATGGCAAAAATGTATATGACATAATAACGACATGGCAGCAATGTATAGGGCATAATAACGCCATGGCAGCAATGTATATGACATAATAACGACATGGCAGCAATGTATAGGACATAATAAAGACATGGCAGCAAGGTATAGGACATAAAACGACGTGGCAGCAAGGTATATGACATAATAACGACATGGCAGCAATGTATATGACATAATAACGACATGACAGCAATGTATAGGACATAATAACGCCATGGCAGCAATGTATATGACATAATAACGTCATGAAAGCAATGTATAGGGCATAATAAGTCATGACAGCAATGTATAGGGCATAATAAAGTCATGACAGCAATGTATAGGGCATAATAACGTCATGACAGCAATGTATAGGACATAATAACGTCATGACAGCAATGTAAGGGCATAATAAAGTCAAGACAGCAATATATAGGACAAAATAACGACATGGCAGCAAGGTATAGGACATAATAACGACATGGCAGCAAGGTATATGACAAGATAACGACAGGGCAGCAAGGTATAGGACATAATAACGACATGGCAGCAACGTATAGGACAAGATAACGACAGGGCAGCAACGTATAGGACATAATAACGACATGGCAGCAAGGTATAGGACATAATAACGACATGGCAGCAAGGTATAGGACATAATAACGACATGGCAGCAACGTATATGACATAATAACGTCATGTCAGCAATGTATAGGACAAAATAACGACATGGCAGCAAGGTATATGACATAATAACGACATGGCAGCAAGGTATATGACAAGATAACGACATGGCAGCAAGGTATAGGACATAATAACGACATGGCAGCAAGGTGTATGACAAGATAACGACATGGCAGCAAGGTATAGGACATAATAACGACATGGTAGCAACGTATAGGACAAGATAACGATATGGCAGCAACGTATAAGACAAGATAACGACAGGGCAGCAAGGTATAGGACATAATAACGACATGACAGCAAGGTATAGGACATAAAAACGACATGGCAGCAAGGTATAGGACATAATAACGACATGGCAGCAAGGTATAGGACATAATGGCGACATGGCAGCAAGGTATAGGACATAATAACGACATGGCAGCAAGGTTAAGGACATAATAACGACATGGCAGCAAGGTATAGGACATAATGGCGACATGGCAGCAACGTATAGGACTTAATAACGTCATGTGAGCAATGTATAGGACATAATAACGACATGGCAGCAAGGTATAGGACATAATAACGACATGGCAGCAAAGTATAGGACATAATAACGACATGGCAGCAAGGTATAGAACATAATAACGTCATGGCAGCAATGTATAGGACATAATAACGACATGGCAGCAAGATATAGAACATAATAACGTCATGGCAGCAATGTATAGGACATAATAACGTCATGGCAGCAATGTATATGACATAATAACGTCATGACAGCAACGAATAGAGCATAATTACGTCACGACAGCAATGTATAGGACATAATAACGTCATGACAGCAAGGTATAGGACATAATAACGACATGGCAGCAAGGTATAGGACATAATAACGTCATGGCAGCAAGGTATAGTACATAATAACGACATGGCAGCAATGTATAGGACATAATAACGCCATGACAGCAAGGTATAGGACATAATAACGTCGTGACATCAATATATAGTACAAAATAACGTCATGACAGCAATGTATAGGACATATTACGTCACGACAGCATTGTATAGGACATAATAATGACATGGCAGCAAGGTATAGGGCATAATAACATCATGACAGCAATGTATAGGACATAATAACGTCATGACAGCAATGTATAGGACATAATAACGACATGGCAGCAAGGTATAGGACATAATAACGCCATGGCAGCAAGGTATAGGACATAATAACGTCGTGACAGCAATATATAGTACATAATAACGTCATGACAGCAATGTATAGGACATATTACGTCATGACAGCAATGTATAGGACATAATAACGAAATGGCAGCAAGGTATAGGGCATAATAACATCATGACAGCAATGTATAGGACATAATAACGCCATGGCAGCAAGGTATAGGACATAATAACGGCGTGACAGCAATGTATATGACATAATAACGACATGGCAGCAATGTATAGGACATAATAACGTCATGACAGCAACGTATAGTACATAATAACGACATGGCAGCAAGGTATAGGACATAATAACGTCATGCCAGCAATGTATATGACATAATAACGACATGGCAGCAAGGTAAAGGACATAATAACGACATGGCTGCAAGGTATAGGGCATAATAACGACATGGCAGCAATGTCTATGACATAATAACGCCATGGCAGCAACGTATAGGACATAATTACGTCATGACAGCAATGTATAGGACATAATAACGTCATGTCAGTAGTGTATAGGACATAAAAACGCCACGACAGCAATGTATATGTCATAATAACGTCATGACAGCAAGGTATAGGGCATAATAACGACATGGCAGCAATGTATATGGCATTATAACGTCGTGGCAGCAACGTATAGGATAAAATAACGTCATGACAGCAACGTATAGTACATAATAACGTCATGACAGCAATGTAAAGAGCATAATTACGTCACGACAGCAATGTATAGGGCATAATAACGTCATGACAGCAATGTATATGACATAATAACGTTATGACAGCAATGTATATGGCATAATAACGTCATGACGACAATGTATATGACATAGTACCACCATGACAGCAATGTATAGGGCATAATTACGTCATGACAGCAATGTATAGGGCATAATAACGTCATGACAGCAATTTATAGGACATAATAACGACATGGCAGCAAGGTATAGGGCATAATAACGACATGGCAGCAATGTATATGGCATAATAACGTCGTGGCAGCAACGTATAGGACAAAATAACGTCATGACAGCAACGTATAGAGCATAATTACGTCACGACAGCAATGTATAGGGCATAATAACGTCATGACAGCAATGTATAGAGCATAATTACGTCACGACAGCAATGTATAGGGCATAATAACGTCATGACAGCAATGTATATGACATAATATCGCCATGACAGCAATGTATAGGACATAATAACGACATGGCAGCAAGTTGTAGGACATAATAACGTCATGACAGCAAGGTATAGGACATAATAACGACATGGCAGCAAGGTATAGTACATAATAACGACATGGCAGCAAGGTATAGGACATAATAACGCCATGGCAGCAAGGTATAGGACACAATAACGTCGTGACATCAATATATAGTACAAAATAACGTCATGACAGCAATGTATAGGACATATTACGTCAAGACAGCATTGTATAGGACATAATAACGACATGGCAGCAAGGTATAGGGCATAATAACATCATGACAGCAATGTATAGGACATAATAACGTCATGACAGCAATGTATAGGACATAATAACGACATGGCAGCAAGGTATAGGACATAATAACGCCATGGCAGCAAGGTATAGGACATAATAACGTCGTGACAGCAATATATAGTGCATACTAACGTCATGACAGCAATGTATAGGACATATTACGTCATGACAGCAATGTATAGGACATAATAACGAAATGGCAGCAAGGTATAGGGCATAATAACATTATGACAGCAATGTATAGGACATAATAACGCCATGGCAGCAAGGTATAGGACATAATAACGGCGTGACAGCAATGTATATGACATAATAACGACATGGCAGCAATGTATAGGACATAATAACGTCATGACAGCAACGTATAGTACATAATAACGACATGGCAGCAAGGTATAGGACATAATAACGTCATGCCAGCAATGTATATGACATAATAACGACATGGCAGCAAGGTAAAGGACATAATAACGACATGGCTGCAAGGTATATGGCATAATAACGACATGGCAGCAATGTCTATGACATAATAACGCCATGGCAGCAAGTTATAGGACATAATTACGTCATGACAGCAATGTATATGACATAATAACGTCATGTCAGTTGTGTATAGGACATAAAAACGCCACGACAGCAATGTATATGGCATAATAACGTCATGACAGCAAGGTATAGGGCATAATAACGACATGGCAGCAATGTATATGGCATTATAACGTCGTGGCAGCAACGTATAGGACGAAATAACGTCATGACAGCAACGTATAGTACATAATAACGTCATGACAGCAATGTATAGAGCATAATTACGTCACGACAGCAATGTACAGGGCATAATAACGTCATGACAGCAATGTATATGACATAATAACGTTATGACAGCAATGTATATGGCATAATAACGTCATGACAACAATGTATATGACATAGTACCACCATGACAGCAATGTATAGGGCTTAATAACGTCATGACAGCAATTTATAGGACATAATAACGACATGGCAGCAAGGTATAGGGCATAATAACGACATGGCAGCAATGTATATGGCATAATAACGTCGTGGCAGCAACGTATAGGACAAAATAACGTCATGACAGCAACGTATAGAGCATAATTACGTCACGACAGCAATGTATAGGGCATAATAACGTCATGACAGCAATGTATAGAGCATAATTACGTCACGACAGCAATGTATAGGGCATAATAACGTCATGACAGCAATGTATATGACATAATAAGTTAATAACGTTATGACAGCAATGTATATGGCATCATAACGTCATGACAACAATGTATATGACATAATAACGTCATGACATCAATGTATAGGACATAATAACGTCAGAACAGCAATGTATAGGAAATAATAACGTAATGGCAGCAATGTATATGGCATTATATCGTAATGGCAGCAATGTATATGGCATAATAACGTAATGGCTGCAATGTATATGGCATAGTAACGTCATGACAGCAATGTATATGGCATAATAACGTCATGACAGCAATGTATAGGGCATAATAATATCATGACAGCAATGTATAGGGCATAATAACGTCATGACAGCAATGTATAGCATAATAACGTCATGACAGCAATGTATAGGGCATAATAATACCATGACAGCAATGTATAGGGCATAATAACGTCATGACAGCAATGTATAGTACATAATAACGACATGGCAGCAAGGTATATGACATAATAACGTCATGCCAGCAAGGTATATGACATAATAACGACATGGCAGCAAGGTAAATGACATAATAACGACATGGCAGCAAGGTATAGGGCATAATAACGACATGGCAGCAATGTATATGACATAATAACGCCATGGCAGCAACGTATAGGACATAATTACGTCATGACAGCAATGTATAGGACATAATAACGTCATGTCAGTAGTGTATAGGACATAAAAACGTCACGACAGCAATGTATATGGCATAATAACGTCATGCCAGCAAGGTATAGGGCATAATAACGACATGGCAGCAATTTTTAGGCATTATAACGTCGTGGCAGCAACGTATAGAGCATAATTACGTCACGACAGCAATGTATAGGGCATAATAACGTCATGACAGCAATGTATATGACATAATAACGTTATGACAGCAATGTATATGACATAATAACGTCATGACAGCAATGTATATGACATAATAACGTTATGACAGCAATGTATATGACATAATAACGTCATGACAGCAATGTATATGACATAATAACGTTATGACAGCAATGTATATGACATAATAACGTCATGACAGCAATGTATAGAGCATAATTACGTCACGACAGCAATGTATAGGGCATCATAACGTCATGACAGCAATGTATATGACATAATAACGTTATGACAGCAATGTATATGGCATAATAACGTCATGACAACAATGTATATGACATAGTACCACCATGACAGCAATGTATAGGGCATAATTACGTCATGACAGCAATGTATAGGGCATAATAACGTCATGACAGCAATTTATAGGACATAATAACGACATGGCAGCAAGGTATAGGGCATAATAACGACATGGCAGCAATGTATATGGCATAATAACGTCGTGGCAGCAACGTATAGGACAAAATAACGTCATGACAGCAACGTATAGAGCATAATTACGTCACGACAGCAATGTATAGGGCATAATAACGTCATGACAGCAATGTAAAGCTCATAATTACGTCACGACAGCAATGTATAGGGCATAATAACGTCATGACAGCAATGTATATGACATAATAACGTTATGACAGCAATGTTTATGGCATAATAACGTCATGACAACAATGTATATGACATAATAACGTCATGACATCAATGTATAGGACATAATAACGTCATGACAGCAATGTATAGGAAATAATAACGTAATGGCAGCAATGTATATGGCATTATATCGTAATGGCAGCAATGTATATGGCATAATAACGTAATGGCAGCAATGTATATGGCATAGTTACGTCATGACAGCAATGTATAGGGCATAATAACGTCATGACAGCAATGTATATGGCATAATAATATCATGACAGCAATGTATAGGGCATAATAACGTCATGACAGCAATGTATAGGGCATAATAACGTCATGACAGCAATGTATAAGGCATAATAATATCATGACAGCAATGTATAGGGCATAATAACGTCATGACAGCAATGTATAGGGCATGATAACGTCATGACAGCAATGTATAGGGCATAATAATGTCATGACAGCAAGGTATAGGGCATAATAACTTCATGAAAGCAATGTAAATGACATAAAAACGTCGTGATAGCAATGTATAGGGCATAATAACGTCATGACAGCAATGTACAGGACATAATAACGTCATGGCAACAATGTATAGGACATAATAATGTAGTGGCAGCAATGTATAGGGCATAATAACGTCATGACAGCAATGTATAGGGCATAATAACGTCATGACGGCAATGTATGGGGCATAATTACGTCACGACAGCAATGTATAGGGCATAATAACGTCATGACAGCAATGTATATGACATAATAACGTTATGACAGCAATGTATATGGCATAATAACGTCATGACAACAATGTATATGACATAATAACGTCATGACATCAATGTATAGGACATGATAACGTCATGACAGCAATGTATAGGAAATAATAACGTAATGGCAGCAATGTATATGGCATAATAACGTAATGGCAGCAATGTATATGGCATAGTTACGTCATGACAGCAATGTATAGGGCATAATAACGTCATGACAGCAATGTATATGGCATAATAATATCATGACAGCAATGTATAGGGCATAATAACGTCATGACAGCAATGTATAGGGCATAATAACGTCATGACAGCAATGTATAAGGCATAATAATATCATGACAGCAATGTATAGGGCATAATAACGTCATGACAGCAATGTATAGGGCATGATAACGTCATGACAGCAATGTATAGGGCATAATAATGTCATGACAGCAAGGTATAGGGCATAATAACTTCATGAAAGCAATGTAAATGACATAAAAACGTCGTGATAGCAATGTATAGGGCATAATAACGTCATGACAGCAATGTACAGGACATAATAACGTCATGGCAACAATGTATAGGACATAATAATGTAGTGGCAGCAATGTATAGGGCATAATAACGTCATGACAGCAATGTATAGGGCATAATAACGTCATGACGGCAATGTATGGGGCATAATTACGTCATGACAGCAATGTATATGGCATAATAACGTCATGACAGCAATGTATAGGGCATAATAACGTCATGACAGCAATGTATAGGGCATAATAACGTCATGACAGCAATGTATATGACATAATAACGTTATGACAGCAATGTATATGGCATAATAACGTCATGACAACAATGTATATGACATAATAACGTCATGACATCAATGTATAGGACATGATAACGTCATGACAGCAATGTATAGGAAATAATAACGTAATGGCAGCAATGTATATGACATTATATCGTAATGGCAGCAATGTATATGGCATAATAACGTAATGGCAGCAATGTATATGGCATAGTAACGTCATGACAGCAATGTATAGGGCATAATAACGTCATGACAGCAATGTATAGGGCATAATAATGTCATGACAGCTATGTATAGGGCATAATAACGTCATGACAGCAATGTATAGGGCATAATAACGTCATGACAGCAATGAATAGGACATAATAATGTCATGGCAGCAAGGTATAGGACATAATAATGTAGTGGCAGCAATGTATAGGGCATAATAACGCCATGACAGCAATGTATAGGGCATAATAACGTCATGACAGCAATGTATATGACATAATAACGTTATGACAGCAATGTATATGGCATAATAACGTCATGACAACAATGTATATGACATAATAACGTCATGACATCAATGTATAGGACATGATAACGTCATGACAGCAATGTATAGGAAATAATAACGTAATGGCAGCAATGTATATGGCATAATAACGTAATGGCAGCAATGTATATGGCATAGTTACGTCATGACAGCAATGTATAGGGCATAATAACGTCATGACAGCAATGTATATGGCATAATAATATCATGACAGCAATGTATAGGGCATAATAACGTCATGACAGCAATGTATAGGGCATAATAACGTCATGACAGCAATGTATAAGGCATAATAATATCATGACAGCAATGTATAGGGCATAATAACGTCATGACAGCAATGTATAGGGCATGATAACGTCATGACAGCAATGTATAGGGCATAATAATGTCATGACAGCAAGGTATAGGGCATAATAACTTCATGAAAGCAATGTAAATGACATAAAAACGTCGTGATAGCAATGTATAGGGCATAATAACGTCATGACAGCAATGTACAGGACATAATAACGTCATGGCAACAATGTATAGGACATAATAATGTAGTGGCAGCAATGTATAGGGCATAATAACGTCATGACAGCAATGTATAGGGCATAATAACGTCATGACGGCAATGTATGGGGCATAATTACGTCATGACAGCAATGTATATGGCATAATAACGTCATGACAGCAATGTATAGGGCATAATAACGTCATGACAGCAATGTATAGGGCATAATAACGTCATGACAGCAATGTATATGACATAATAACGTTATGACAGCAATGTATATGGCATAATAACGTCATGACAACAATGTATATGACATAATAACGTCATGACATCAATGTATAGGACATGATAACGTCATGACAGCAATGTATAGGAAATAATAACGTAATGGCAGCAATGTATATGACATTATATCGTAATGGCAGCAATGTATATGGCATAATAACGTAATGGCAGCAATGTATATGGCATAGTAACGTCATGACAGCAATGTATAGGGCATAATAACGTCATGACAGCAATGTATAGGGCATAATAATGTCATGACAGCTATGTATAGGGCATAATAACGTCATGACAGCAATGTATAGGGCATAATAACGTCATGACAGCAATGAATAGGACATAATAATGTCATGGCAGCAAGGTATAGGACATAATAATGTAGTGGCAGCAATGTATAGGGCATAATAACGCCATGACAGCAATGTATAGGACATAATAACGTCATGGCAACAATGTATGGGGCATAATATTATATACCCTGTGAATTTGAAGCATTTTGATTGGTCGAGAGCTCGCGCGAGTCCGAAAAAAGTGATTACTACTCCGGGGAACAATATCCAATCATCATTAGCAAACATCTGCATATACACTGACGGCAGCAAATATCCCATTAAAAACACAGCAGGAGCAGGAATTAGCATTTACCATAATAATAGGCCAATTAAAAACTCCAAAATCAAATTAGCTGGAAGACATTCCATATTTACCTGTGAACTCTTTGCCATCAAAGTGACGCTTTCATGGGTAAATAATAGTAAACTAACTAATCAAAACATAGATCTATACACAGACTCACTAAGTGCACTACAGGCATTACAGTCTGTAGACAATAAAACAGACCTGACTTAATCAGACATCTTTATGGAACAAATACTATAATAAGACAACAACATAACACCAGTATCACCTTAAAATGGATACCCAGCCATGTGGGTATAACAGGCAATGAAGCCGCTGATCAACTAGCGAAAGAGGCTTCAACGACTGGATTGCCCACAAGACTGGATCTTAGAGTAAAGAAAGCATACAATTTCCAAAAAAAATAACTATAAACACAAAGCGGAAGAAAGGTTCAAAGAATACAAAAGATCAAACAAGTATACATATGGTGATAGAAACACAAACATAAGATTATATCATAACAATATCTATTATGATAAAATTTACACTAGACTACTTTTAGGAGCCAGGTTCCTAGGAGCAGAAAACAAAGTTAGACCAAGAAACGCCCCGCACTGCAACCAATGTGAAGCTTTCCACCATATAATATTTACATGCGGGAAAAACATAATTGCACGAAGAAAATTCGAACAAACAATACTAGTAGATTTAGGATTAACAAACGTAAACACAAATACCATACTTTTCCCTCCAGAAAAATACCAGATATAATAAGGAAAGCACTATTTAATTACCTCAGAGAAATAGACTACATCAGAGTAATTTTAGCTAAAATAGTAGTATCAAGTAAGAATAATTACTTAAAATGATAGGCGGAGGGTAGCTGAATTAACGGTGGACTCCTAAAGACCCCTTAAAAACAAAGTCACCCAACGAAACCATCTAACAACACATAGAACCACTTAAATACAGAAGAGGGTTGCTGAATAAACGGTGGCCCCTTATGGGCCCCGTAAAAACAAAGGCACCCGTCCCTTGCATTATAAAAGTCGGCATTCTCTCTCTCCCCCGCCCCCCGCCCCCTTAAGGGCTGACATCTATTTCATCAAAATTAAAACATTAAAACAGATACGGGTCGCTGAACAAACGGCGAAACCTTAAGGGCCCCCGTAAAAACAAAGGCACCCGCTTATCTACAATATGTATTTTTCTACAAAAGTCGGTATCCCCCCCCCCCCCCCCCCCCCAAGGACGGAGGCGCTTGCGCACCGACAATAAAATGTAGGGGAAAGAAGGCACTTGAGCATGTAAATAAAACAGAGAACTACACCCCCCCCCCCTTCCCCCGCACAATCTTGTTATTGCACTAACATCATCAATGGAAAAGAAATATAAAAACCAAAAAATCCCACTGAATGTATTATATACATCAGCTGTATTGTACTAATCCATGAAACTTTCGTTTCAGCTTAGAGTAAAACGTTCATAAAATGTAAAAAAGCAAACTATTCCTAATACATGAACGTTTTCCTCTCTTTCCTGCCATAGCCGAGGACATTCTCCTTGTATGTACAAAAGTGTACAATAAGGAGAATGGTTTAGGGGCGGTCGGGCCTCGGTCGTCCAGACATGATTACTCGGTAAAATAGGCACAGGACCCCTACACACTTAAAACACATCCCCACTAATGCCAAAAAAGGACAAGGGAATAGGAAGACCCCTTCCAATAACAATTTCGTTTTAACAATTGGAAGAGGCCAACCTAAAACTTATAGACATCGAACAACTATAATTAAACACCCCATATTGGGGGGTCAAATGGGGGTCCAATGCCGTAAAACTATAAGGTGAGCTTAGGGCAAGAGTTAGGCGGTGAAATTTACTCACTCAAACATTCACCTTATATTAGGACCAAAATAAGAAATTATTAATCTATCTAAGCTGTTTAGCTAGTTAAATAGGTAACCGAAATTGGATACCTGATAGGAGCCCAATATTTGGCACATTGGTCGCAACTCTTTAAAGCCATGCTAGGGCAACATGACGGGGTCACGATAAAATACGAATGTATGTGTAGTCTGGTTCCCAGCTGCAGACTAATGTATGTGCTGACCATAAACGAATATGCTGTCCAAGATGGCGGCCAATAGCGCGCGGGTTATAAATCAAACCAGGAAAAACCCTTGACCGCTTCAATATAGGGAGCGGCTTTTTCTCACGCCAAGTACAGTTCGCTTAGATCTCACGCACTCATGTTACATTTGCATAATCCCGCCCACAAAACGAATAATAATAAAACCTATCAGAGAGATAAGTAAAGATTGTTAAATTTGCTGTTCATGACTACTCTGAAGCCATTTAAACATGAAAAAACATAGATTTCTGCGCACAGAAAGCTGTTTTATCGTTAATCTACATTAATACATTTGCTTAATCCCTCCCACTGCAACAAATGACACGTACAAAGGTAGCATTCTTAAATTCTTAAATTATATATTTGGTGATATGAACGTCGAATGATGTCTCGTTTATTTTGGTTATAGTTTTCCTCCGAAAGTATTTTCATATATATAGTGCACAAAAACACATTTGATAACATGTTTTAAATCTCTTTCACTATCTATCCCTCGCCTCTCTTATTTTTTTTCAAAATAAGAATTAATTTTTTTTTATAAATATATAGAGGGTTTTAATTTAATTAATCTGAATTATTATGGTCCAATATATTGAATCATCATCCCGTCATGTCCCGTCAGTCATGTCATGTCCCGTCGGTTATGTCCTGTCAGTCATGTCCCGTCAGTCATGTCATGTCCCGTCGGTCATGTCATGTCCCGTCGGTTATGTCCTGTCAGTCATGTCCCGTCAGTCATGTCATGTCCCGTCATTCATGTCATGTCCCGTCATTGATGTCATGTCCCATCGGTTATGTCCTGTCAGTCATGTCCCGTCAGTCATGTCCCGTCATTCATGTCATGTCCCGTCGGTCATGCCTTGTCTCGTCGACAATGTCATGTCCCGTCATGTCATGTCCCATCATTCATGTCATGTCCCGTCAGTCAAGTCATGTCCCGTGAGCCATGTCATGTCCCGTCGGTCATGTCCCGTCAGTCATGTCCCGTCCGTCTTGTCCCGTCGGTCTTGTCCCGTCAGTCAAGTCATGTCCCGTCCATGTCCTGTCAGTCATGTCCCGTCAGTCATGTCCCGTCCCGTCAGTCATGTCTTGTCCCGTCAGTCAAGTCATGTCCCGTCCATGTCATGTCAGTCATGTCCCGTCAGTCATGTCCCGTCCCGTCAGTCATGTCATGTCCCGTCAGTCATGTCATGTCCCATCAGTCATGTCATGTCCTGTCAGTCAAGTCCCGTCAGTCATGTCCCGTCCCGTCAGTCATGTCATGTCCCGTCAGTCATGGCATGTCATGTCCCGTCAGTCATGTCCCGTCCCGTCGGTGATGTCATTATAGTCACGTCATATCAGTCATGACAAGTCCAGTCAGTCTTGTCAAGTCAAGTCAAACATTCAGTTTAGCCAGTCTTGTTTATGTCCATTCCATTCAGTCCTGTTGTCATGTCCGTTTACGTTTGGTCCGTCAGGTCCGGGTTGGCCAGTCTTGTCATGTCCGTCATATTAGACAAATAATTTTGTCTGTCAAAATAATGTCAATAAATAAAGTCAAAATGTACGTTATATAAGTCTACATATTATTTTTATTATTATTATTATTATTATTATTATTATTATTATTATTATTATTATTATTAAATATAAATGTAGTGGTAATAAAAATGTCTAAATTTGTAGATCCACATCTACTAAGAAGTGCATTCGTGTCTTAAAGTATATCCATTCTTAACTTAAAGTATATACATTCTTAACTTAAAGTATATCCATTTTTACCTTTAAGTATATCCATTCTTAACTTAAAGTATATTCATTCTTAACTAAGATCAGGTCTCATGTAAGACCACTCCTTAGTGAGGTAAGAAATTTAAGTCTATGTAGAGAAACACTTAGTATAAGTAAGATATAGCTTAAGTCAAAGCGACCAATGAACATAAATAAAGTAGGATGAATCAAAGTCTAAGTTAAAGTCCAAGACAGATCAATGTTTTTATATAAGACAAGTAATTGCACTTAAAATATGACAAGTTCTAAGTTAAGTAAGTCCAGTTTTGGGTACGGTTAGTCTACGTATGTAATTAAGGTAAGTTTAAGTTGAATAAAATTATAATGATTGTAGCAGTCGTGTAAGCGTAAGTTAAATGTGTCAAAACCTAAGTGAAGTCAACGTATAAGTTTGAGTCTAAGTCCAAGTAAGTATACGTCAAGCTAGAATATTGTCTTACAGTCAATTAAATAAGACAAGACATGGTTTAATAAATGTATTTTTTATCATCATCATCATCATCATCATCATCATCATCATCATCATCATCATCATCATCAGTCATCATCATCATCAGCAACAGCAGCATCCATCATAATCATCATCATCATCAGTCATCATCATCATCAGCAGCAGCATCAATCAGCATCATCATCATCGATCATTATCAGTCATCATCATCAGCAGCAGCAGCAGCATCCATCATCATCATCATCATCGTCGTCGTCATCAGTAATCATCCTCATCATCAACAACAACAACATAGTCATCAGCATCCTGTTTGTCATTGTTCATATCATCATCATCATCAGCAGCAGCAGCAGCAGCAGCGTCAACAACAGTCTTCATCACCATCGCCAACAACAACAATATCGTCATCAGCATATAGCATCATACTTATTTTTATAATGATTAAACTAACACATTGTTTCTCAACAAAACAATATAAATATAATATTCACCACCGTTTACCGATGTCAGCATCTGTTCTGTAATCATTGTCAGCGGCATCATCAGCAGCAGCATTATAACAATCAGCTTCTTGATCATCAGCATCATAATCATTGGCGTCATAATCATCGGCGTCATAATTACAGCAACAGTATCCTCAGCTTCGTTATCATAACAATCAGCATCATAATAATCAGCATCATAATAATCAGCATCATAACGATCGCCTTCGTAATCATCAGCATCAGTATAATCAGCTTCGTAATCATCAGCAATAGTGGTAGCAGTAACAAACCAACAACATATTCAACTAGGGTGGTACAAAATATTCCGCCATAACACCATTTTTAATTTGCTGCACAGGCAATTCACAGGCAAATGTTTTTTTTATAAATGTTTACCTACGCTATAATAATTTGGTTTGAAAATATGCGTATATGTTTAAGTGCAGTTGTTTGTTTGCTTTTTGTTGTTGTTGCTGGTTTTATTAAAATGCCTAAATAAAATATTACTAAACCCTGATCTAAATATAGTTTAGGTAGCTATTGTCAATCGCGTTGTTGTATTAACTAATTTATAAAAAAAAATGTTGCCAAAAATAACAACATAATGTGGACAAGATTAGCCTACGGTTATCACGTAATACACACGACTTACCTTCTCGGAAAAAAAAGTGACAAAACTCTCGGAATACCTCGGTAATATTCAGTCTGTACTCCGGACTTATCCGAAAACCACCGAATAGTTACGAGTGTGTCGTCGGATGTATGTGGTCAGTTACTTTATTCAGTTCGTTCATTTTTCCTTAAAATGCCGGTTCATAGCAACAAAAAGAAAAAAAAACGTATTGAAAAAGAAAATACGAGTTAAGTGTTTCAAATTCTCACAAACGTTGATATCTTTAATGAATAAATAAATAAATAAGTAAATAAATAAACAAATAAATAAAACGTGTATCTTAATCTTAATGTTTTGTCGTACTGGAATGAAACAAATCCATTGTGTAAAGACCCGTTATTTCATGGGGTTTTTTTTATACATTAATTGAGCTATAGTTTCCAACGCACTTAGGGCCTTTATTTAACTGAATTGATTTGTTATCTTTATTTATTTATTCATTTATTTATTTATTTATTTATTTATTTATTTATTTATTTATTTATTTATTATTTATTTATTTGTAACTATTTGGGAAAATGTTATTCAACAACTGAAGGGATGCAAACTCTGTGATAATATGCCATAAAGACCAGACATGATACTAGAAAAAATATAGTGCTGCCCTTACTGTGATAACATACCTTAAATACCAGACATGATATCTGATGCAGATATAGTGCTGCCTTCACTGTGATAACATACCATACAAGACACGATATCTGATGTAGATATAGTGCTGCCTCCACTGTGATAACATATCATATAAGACATGATATCTGATGCAGATATAGTGCTGCCTTCACTGAGATAACATACCATACAAGACATGATATCTGATGTAGATATAGTGCTGCCTCCACTGTGATAACATATCATATAAGACATGATATCTGATGTAGATATAGTGCTGCCTTTACTGAGATAACATACCATACAAGACATGATAACTGATGTAGATATAGTGCTGCCTTCACTGTAATAACATACCATACAAGACATGATACCTGAAGCAGATATAGTGCTGCCTTCACTGTAATAACATACCATACAAGACATGATAACTGATGTAGATATAGTGCTGCCTTCACTGTAATAACATACCATACAAGACATGATACCTGAAGCAGATATAGTGCTGCCTTCACTGTGATAACATTTCATACAAGACATGATATCTGATGTAGATAAAGTGCTGCATTCACTGTGATAACATACCATACAAGACATGATACCTGATGTAGATAAAGTGCTGCATTCACTGTGATAACATACCATACAAGACACGATATCAGATGTAGAGAAAGTGCTGCATTCACTGTGATAACATACCATACAAGACATGATATCTGATGTAGATATAGTGCTGCCTTCACTGTGATAACATACCATACAAGACATGATACCTGAAGCAGATATAGTGCTGCCTTCACTGTGATAACATACCATACAAGACATGATACCTGATGTAGATAAAGTGCTGCCTTCACTGTGATAACATACCATACAAGACATGATATCTGATGTAGATATAGTGCTGCCTTCACTGTGATAACATACCATACAAGACATGATACCTGAAGCAGATATAGTGCTGCCTTCACTGTGATAACATACCATACAAGACATGATATCTGATGCAGATATAGTGCTGTCTTCACTGTGATAACAAACCATGCAAGACATGATACCTGATGCAGATATAGTGCTGCCTCCACTGTGATAACATACCATACAAGACATGATACCGGAAGCAGATATAGTGCTGCCTTCACTGTGATAACATACCATACAAGACATGATATCTGATGTAGATATAGTGCTGCCTTCACTGTGATAACACACCATAAAGACATGATACATGATGTAGATATAGTGCTGCCTTCACTGTGATAACATACCATACAAGACATGATACATGATGTAGATATAGTGCAGCCTTCACTGTGATAGCATACCATAAAGACATGATTCCTGAAGCAGATATAGTGCTGCCTTCACTGTGATAACATACCATACAAGACATGATATCTGATGTAGATATAGTGCTGCCTTCACTGTGATAACATACCATACAAGTCACGATATCTGATGCAGATATAGTGCTGCCTTCACTGTGATAACATACCATACAAGTCATGATACATGATGTAGGTAGAGTGCTGCCTTCACTGTGATAACATACCATACAAGACATGATACATGATGTAGATATAGTGCTGCCTTCACTGTGATAACATACCATCCAAGACATGATACCTGATGTAGATATAGTGCTGCCTCCACTGTGATAACATTCCATACAAGACATGATACCTGATGTAGATATATTGCTGCATTCACTGTGATAACATTCCATCCAAGACATGATACCTGATGTAGATATAGTGCTGCCTTCACTGTGATAACATACCATCCAAGACATGATACCTGATGTAGATATAGTGCTGCCTTCACTGTGATAACATTCCATACAAGACATGATACCTGATGCAGATATAGTGCTGCCTTCACTGTGATAACATACCATACAAGACATGATATCTGATGTAGATATAGTGCTGCCTTCACTGTGATAACATACCATACAAGACATGATATCTGATGCAGATATAGTGCTGCCTTCACTGTGATAACATACCATACAAGACATGATACCTGATGCAGATATAGTGCTGCATCCACTGTGATAACATACAATACAAGACATGATACCTGATGCAGATATAGTGCTGCCTTCACTGTGATAACATATCATACAAGACATGATACCTGAAGCAGATATAGTGCTGCCTCCACTGTGATAACATATCATACAAGACATGATATCTGATGCAGATATAGTGTTGCCTTCACTGAGATAACATACCATACAAGACATGATAACTGATGTAGATATAGTGCTGCCTCCACTGTGATAACATACCATACAAGACATGATATCTGATGTAGATATAGTGCTGCCTTCACTGTGATAACATATCATACAAGACATGATATCTGATGTAGATATAGTGTTGCCTTCACAATGATAACATACTATACAAGACATGATATCTGATGTAGATATAGTGCTGCCTTCACTGTGATAACATACCATACAAGACATGATACCTGATTGAGATATAGTGCTGCCTCCACTGTGATAACATACCATACAAGACATAATATCTGAGGCAGAGAAAGTGTGGCCTTCACTGTGATAACATACCATACAAGACATGATGCCTGATGTAGATAAAGTGCTGCCTTCACTGTAATAACATACCATACATGACATGATATCTGATGCAGATATAGTGCTGCCTTCACTGTGATAACATACAATACAAGACATGATACCTGATTGAGATATAGTGCAGCCTTCACTGTGATAACATACCATACAAGACATGATATCTGATGCAGCTATAGTGCTGCCTTCACTGTGATAACATACCATACAAGACATGATACCTGAAGCAGATATAGTGCTGCCTTCACTGTGATAACATATCATACAAGACATGATATCTGAAGCAGATATAGTGCTGCCTTCACTGTGATAACATACAATACAAGACATGATATCTGATGCAGATATAGTGCTGCCTTCACTGTGATAACAAACCATACAAAACATGATACCTGATGGAGATATAGTGCTGCCTTCACTGTGATAACATACCATACAAGACATGATATCTGATGCAGATATAGTGCTGCCTTCACTGTGATAACATACCATACAAGACATGATACATGAAGCAGATATTGTGCTGCCTTCACTGTGATAACATATCTTACAAGACATGATATCTGAAGCAGATATAGTGCTGCCTTCACTGTGATAACATACCATACAAGACATGATACCTGATGTAGATAAAGTGCTGCATTCACTGTGATAACATACCATAGAAGACATGATACCTGATGCAGATATAGTGCTGCCTTCACTGTGGTAACATACAATACAAGACATGATACCTGATTGAGATATAGTGCAGCCTTCACTGTGATAACATACCATACAAGACATGATATCTGATGCAGATATAGTGCTGCCTTCACTGTGATAACATACCATACAAGACATGATACCTGAAGCAGATATAGTGCTGCCTTCACTGTGATAACATACCATACAAGTAGGGATGTTAACGAATATTCGAATATTCGAATATTCGAATATCAAGTCGCTATTCGAATAGCGATTTTGGTATTCGAATATTTTATCATTTTTATTCCGCTTTTGTTAATTTCGAAGGAACATTGAAAAGACATTTCTTTAGTTGGTCGTAGTGTCCCCAGCGTCTTAAGAGGCTAGCGATATGTAATCGCGTTCGCTCTAAGATAGAGGGGGTGGGTCATGTCTCCTGATAACGAATTGTCATCTGGTTAACAGCATGAAATCACCTTACTGCGCACAGCTCCTTTTCTGCCCCCTCTCCCACTTAGACCCAGTCACATCAACCACATCACCATACAGCTGTGGAAACAGTTGCCAACGTACAATAAACACACATGTCAGTTCAATGCTGCGGCAATTAGCTACAGCAATTACGTAACACTGACTCTACCCAGCTTCGGTCGGGATAGTGTGTAATAAATACATTATATAAGGCTATACTTATTGATAACAGTCCACCAGAAGCTGAGAACGTCTTTATTTTTTGGAAAGCACAACTAGATCACTGTCAAACAAACTTTAATTGCAAACACTTTCTGTTTTTGTCACTCTACTTCATACTTGTTATTTTATTCCTATATAATACCGCGACATCTGTTATTTTTTTGTCAAAGCGATTTTCTGTTCTTTGTTAATGCTTCTTTCTCTCCGACAAAAATTGTTCGTCATAGGTTTACTTAACACACTCACGAGCTTACAATTTTAATCATTCTTTATATATGTAATGGTTGGTACTTCATCAATTTATCAACAGTCAGGTAATCTTGACACTAGCCAATCGCAGTAATTATCGTCATCAAATGGTTTTGTTTACATTCGCCTTTTACCCATAGGCATATGGCGAGCAGGTTCGAGCAGGTTCGTAATTGTCACTTGTGTATTGGTAACTAAATGTCTCTGAGTGACATGTTATGGCTTCGGATTAACGCCCTTAGCGATATCAGCCAATCACAATTAAACATCAATCCGACCACCAACCAATCAAGACCGTTAATTGGCTGTACACTTGAGCGATTGTGTATTGGTAACTGAATGTCTCTAATTGACATGTTATGGCTTCGGATTAACGCCCTTAGCGATATCAGCCAATCACAATTAAACATAAATCCGACCACCAACCAATCAAGACCATTAATTGGCTGTACACTTGAGCGATTTTCTTTCATAAAACCTTCGTGGTTTTGCCTAATTGTCTTACACTCGATCCAGTATCACCCGCATTTTGTCCTTTAAAAATTGCCGCCTTTAATCATTAATGTATTTTATAAGATTAGTTCACAAAACATAATTGACTGTTTGTTGTTATACATTGTTTGCGGTTAGTAGAGTAAAATATTAAAATTGTAAGCTATTTTGCATGTGTTGTACAGTTTCATCTAATAAAATTATGATATGGTTTTATTAAATCGATAAGTAGCCCCTTAAATACATCATATGTTAATACAAATAAGTAATTAATTTCACAAAATTCCTTTAAATTGTAAAGGTTATTACACGAAGTACAACACGTAACAAAAAGACACCCAAGTTTAAGGTGACTAATTAATAATGTATATATTATACGGGACTTTGCAGGTCATCTTAACATTGATTGGTTACTTTATAGTTTTTATAAGAGTTTCAATAATAATAATAATAATAATAATAATAATTGTTAAGTAGCAATGACATTATTTACGCATTTACTGGCATTCTTCACTGACAGTATTTTCTTGCAAACTACCACTGACCAAGTAAAGAAACGCCCCGTCTGGTCCTTCACTATAAACAGGATAATGGCGGATTCATAATATTGCCGTTTGTATTTCAAAAAGAAGAAATCGTCGTTTTAAAATGAAATGCTATGATAAAATCATAAATCTACCGCCGCTTCTGCATTAAGTAAGGCTAGCAATGTAAATTGTGGTCAGAAATATACATTTAACAATGAATAAACACATTGAATGTAATGGAAAATTACTTTGATATAAATTCGTTCCGAATATTCGAATATGATTCGAATACACGTTCCGAATATTCGAATATCGTTTTGGGATTCGATTTACATCCCTACATACAAGACATGATATCTGAAGCAGATATAGTGCTGCCTTCACTGTGATAACATACCATACAAGACATGATATCTGAAGCAGATATAGTGCTGCCTTCACTGTGATAACATACCATACAAGACATGATATCTGATGCAGATATAGTGCTGCCTTCACTGTGATAACATACCATACAAGACATGATACCTGAAGCAGATATAGTGCTGCCTTCACTGTGATAACATATCATACAAGACATGATATCTGAAGCAGATATAGTGCTGCCTTCACTGTGATAACATACAATACAAGACATGATATCTGATGCAGATATAGTGCTGCCTTCACTGTGATAACATACCATACAAAACATGATACCTGATGGAGATATAGTGCTGCCTTCACTGTGATAACATACCATACAAAACATGATACCTGAAGCAGATATAGTGCTGCCTTCACTGTGATAACATACAATACAAGACATGATATCTGATGCAGATATAGTGCTGCCTTCACTGTGATAACAAACCATACAAAACATGATACCTGATGGAGATATAGTGTTGCCTTCACTGTGATAACATACCATACAAGACATGATATCTGATGCAGATATAGTGCTGCCTTCACTGTGATAACATACCATACAAGACATGATACATGAAGCAGATATAGTGCTGCCTTCACTGTGATAACATATCATACAAGACATGATATCTGAAGCAGATATAGTGCTGCCTTCACTGTGATAACATACAATACAAGACATGATACATGAAGCAGATATAGTGCTGCCTTCACTGTGATAACATATCATACAAGACATGATATCTGAAGCAGATATAGTGCTGCCTTCACTGTGATAAGATACAATACAAGACATGATATCTGATGCAGATATAGTGCTGCCTTCACTGTGATAACATACCATACAAGACATGATACCTGAAGCAGATATAGTGCTGCCTTCACTGTGATTACATATCATACAAGACATGATATCTGAAGCAGATATAGTGCTGCCTTCACTGTGATAACATACCATACAAGACATGATGCCTGATGTAGATAAAGTGCTGCATTCACTGTGATAACATACCATACAAGACATGATACCTGATGTAGATATAGTGCTGCCTTCACTGTGATAACATACCATACAAGACATGATACCTGAAGCAGATAAAGTGCTGCCTTCACTGTGATAACATACCATACAAGACATGATACCTGATGCAGATAAAGTGCTGCCTTCACTGTGATAACATACCATACAAGACATGATACCTGATGCAGATAAAGTGCTGCCTTCACTGTGATAACATACCATACAAGACATGATACCTGATCCAGATAAAGTGCTGCCTTCACTGTGATAACATACCATAAAGACCTGACATGATTCCTGAAATTACATAGTGCTGCCTTCATTGTGATAACATACCATAAAGACCAGACATGATTCCTGAAATTACATAGTGCTGCCTTCACTGTGATAACATACCATAAAGACCAGACATGATACCTGAAGTAGATATAGTGCTGCCTTCACTGTGATAACATGCCATAAAGACCAGACATGATACCTAAAATTACATAGTGCTGCCTTCACTGTGATAACATACCATAAAGACCAGACATGATTCCTAAAATTACATAGTGCTGCCTTCACTGTGATGACATACCAGAAAGACCAGACATGATACCTAAAATTACATAGTGCTGCCTTCACTGTGATAAAACTCAGACAGCAGTGGCTTCCAATTGTTTAAACCATTCAATGTGTAAAATTTTGACGAATAAACAGGCTTTCTTCTTGTTATGAAAAGGTGACTCGTAGTTAAGGGTGCTATCCGAAAGTTTGGACCAAATTCGTTTTTCTCAAGCAACCAAATAAATAAATGGTACCTTATATGATCCCTAGATATGCTGTTTATTGATGTCCTACATCCACGTGAACAGCAATGCACAACGCTCTACTTGACATTACAAAAATATATTTCCTATCCCAGCCACGCTGCACAGTTAGCTATTTTTAAACTTAGAAAACCACGTGACTACTTTTTGGATCATCTTGCTAATCAGCTCTGAGGCCGATATCTATTTTACCTGAAATCCCCATCGTTCTTGCTTACAGATTTGGAAAATAATGGACACTTAAAGCGATATATTTCAGATTTTGTACTGTCTAACAATAAACGTAATGTTAAAAACAGTCTTTACTTAAACTTAAGTATACGTTTATGCAGCAATTATGCATAAATCCATCAAGGTACGGAAGGCGCCGGGTTCGATCCCGGGCCGCGACATACCAAAGTCGTAAAAGATGGTAGTGGCATAGCTCCCTTGCTAACGCTCAAGCAAATATAAGGGTAGTTCCACGACTGGTTTGCCCGATGTCAGGATAATGTGACTGGGTGAGGTATCATGCCAGGTGTTCACGTAATGCTAAACACAGTTATGGCAGCATTATAGATTTGCTTCAAGTGGACGCCGTCTTCAGATAACTGAAATACTGTTGGTGGGACGATAAACCCAATAAACATAAACATTTAAATTCCACAACTGATCGGCCTGCTGTCAGTCAAATTATCCTGACACTGGCCCAACCAGTCATAGAACTACCTTTATATTTGTTTGGGCGTTAGCAAGGGAGCTATACCACTACCATTTTTTAACGAATTCCTCCAGAATATCGGTAAGATGTTGTTACATTTACACGTATCCGACACTGTCGGATCCCACCTTTAAAGTGGCATCTACACGTTTTGCCAAAACTCCTGATAAAAGTACAGTTAGTCGGAACTGGGACGTGGCGGAAAATTTCCGAACTTCACAATATTCACGTTTTTTTAAACAGTATTGCATACAACAGCACAACGCAATGTGATCGGTGTTATGAGGAGGGTGACATTGAACAAATATTATTTAAGGTATTAGATGTGTAACAATGACTAAATTGAATCCTAAAAAAAATATATCACATTCAGCATTGTATTCTGGATTATTTTCACTTTTCACCTCAACTATTTAAGTTTTGTGAATTTTCATGTGCTAGGTCGACGTCCTCAAATCTAACCTTTACATGTCAAATTTGGATGAATGAAAAATAAAGAAAACATGGTAATGTCATTTGGGTTTTTTACTTTTTTATTAGAGTATATTTTTCGAAATAAAAATACTTCAAAAACATGTGAAAAACACGCTTCTTTCTTTCTTTACTTTAATTTTGCTTTTTTGGCAAATCTTCGACGCTGACCACGATTCCTTGTCGCCATTTTGGAGTGAAAAAATAGACGCGATTTCATTTGATAAAATTGGAAAACTAAAATCGGGTGATGTTATTCTCGGAAGGCCGAGTGTTGACGTAAATAATCGAACATGTAACATCGTAAAATGCTAAATGTCGACATTACACGAATATTCATGAGATTGATTACACATCTAATACCTTAAGGACAAGGCTGATCGGTGTCTACACATTTTGCACAGGCCAGGTAAATTTGTTCTAATCTTAAAAGAAATACACAATAAACATAGCAAATGTGACTAGAATGGGTACATATTGTAACCGTACAGGCTACCTTAACATACTTCTTATTCATTTTGGTTTGTTTTTGTGTTGTTGTTGTTGTTGCTTTCTCTGGCGTTCTACTCCTGGTGGATTAGGAAGATTTACGCTGCGGCTTACATTATCTTTCACGTCTTTGACATAAGGTTGACCGTTATAAATATAGGGCCATTGTAAAATAACCAAGAGTAACAGACGAACAAAATAAATCCTATGTGATGATATGTTCAACTGATTAGCTATCAGTTTGGTGTAGGACTTTTAGAGAAAAAATGGTTATTCGTGTATTCAAGATAAAGTGACCACGCAAGAGATAACCAGAGCTGTGCAGACGTGGCAATGAAAAAAATATTTGGACATCTTGGGCAGAGGACTTGATTCCATGTAAAACAATAAATTTATTAATAGTAAAACAAATTCAAACATATTTCAGAACACTTAGCATTGATGGGAAATAAGCGTAAATAAATAAATAAATAAATCAATCAATAAATAAATAAATAAATAAATAAAACGTGTAAGAAAATAACAATGGACAACAAAAAAAGGACAAGGATAAAATCAGAAAAAAAATGACAGTACTTTACAAAGAATATAAAGATCTACTTTACAATTTTTACTTACATATTTGTCCCTTGTTTGCCTCCTTCATTTCCAGAATGAACATAAAAACACATCGATATTGCACTTAACAATGTCCAAGCTGATACATAAACACAGTTTTTCAAATTAAATTGTTGAAACTTTAACTTTCTCATTCCAGTAAGAAAAATACGTCTCATTTCAAACGTGACAACAATTCGTTTGGCGCAAAACGCTGTCCCGCCTTCAAAACGCGCGCACATATTTTACCATTACTCTTTGAAACGACCAAGCTGATTGGTTAAAAGTTTTCGGACTATTTCGTATTTTCTCGGAGTTTGTCGGGAAAAAAATCATATAATACTATTTTCAATTAAAAGTAATTTTACGATTTATTTTACAGTTGAGGAACCTATTATAATATTTTATGGGGGAAACAGGAACAAAAGAACATATTTAATCTTCGTATACGAGTACACTTTTTCAAACTTCGGCCATGTTCGTGAATGATCGTTGTAAGAGCGATTTGTTGTTGACAATATTCGCAACAAATGGAAAAAAGACAACTATAAGCCTAAAGCAGTCAAGTTATAATTATAATTGTAAATGGTCGTCAGTGTGCTGTAAAATTAAAATATTTGTGTTAAATGTGCTAGTAATGTTGAATTCCTTCTTATAAATTACATTAAATAAGCACATATAAATGTGTCAGTTAAACGACTGAAAAAATAGTTCGCGGGAGGCGTGGTCACAAATGTTTGTTCCTAAAACAGTTGCAAAAGCACACTTAAACTTGAGTTCATATTAACACTTCAAAATGTCTGTATGTGTGCGTGTCTTTGAACGCTTAAGGATTTGTATCAGTTTATGTTTTCTTTATGTTTATTTATTTATTGGGTTTATCGTCCCACCAACAGTATTTCCGTTATCTGGAGACGGTGTCCACTTGAAGCAGATATAGTGCTGCCTTCACTGTGTATAGCATGCCGTGAACACCTGGCATGATATCACACCCAGTCACATTATCCTGACACCGGGCCAACCAGTCGTGGATCTACCCTTATATTTGTGTGAGCGTTAGCAAGGGAGCTATACCATTACCATTTATAACGGCTTTGGTATGTCGCGGCCCGGGATCGAACCCGGGGCCTCCCGTACCTGGAGCCGACGCTCTACCGATTGCGCTACCAGGTCCGGTTTTATGCTTTCTTTATCATGAAAGAAAATGTTTAATAAATTATATTGGTTTACGACTTAATTGCCTTTTATTTGAAAGAAAATGTCGTTTAATCATAGATTTATCTGTCAATTCAAAATTAGGACTGTGGTACTTTTATATTCCCAGTTGACCCTCAAACGCGAAAAATGTATTTTTAAAACATAGCCCACCCTTCAATTCGCGAAATGTAACTCTCTTGCTTTAAAGCTTATTCTGATGCATGATATGTGACTGAGAAATGTACCTGAGACATAATTGCGTGAAGTATGGCTCTACAAGAAAATATATTACTCATATAGGTATACTTAACAGGCTACGTGAAATGTGACTATATTTAGTGATAAGGGGTTCAAGTGTGTCAGAGGGGACCTTACTAAGTGAGATGATAATTTACTTTCTGAGATGAACACTTGCCACGTGAGATAAGATTTGACTGCGTGACATGGAACCTTACTGTGTTAGATGGAAATGAACTACATGAGAAAGGACCTCACTACGCCATATGGAACCTGGAGCGCGCCGCCTATAAATAGAATGCTGGAAAATTTTGCACATGCGAGCGGATGTCCTCGGACATTATCGTTCTAGATAGAGAATAATCGAGAAAAAAATTAACAAGGCGTTCCGAATTCCGGAAGTTTCGCAATTTTCTCATTCCCAACGTACGGGTCCTATTTCGGTAAATGACGTTCTTTTTGCATATAACTATAGCGAGTATGCAGTATTATTATATGTAAAGTTGTTCTTTGTATTAATATGTTTATAAATCTTATGAAAACTTTTGGTTATTCGTTTAAAATTTACTATTGTCTCTTTTTTAAAAAAAATAGATCGATAGCGTCTGTAGTGACACGTTATACAAAACATCAATTTTACTCACATACAGATGACAATCGTGAAATAGCGCAGAGGTTATGGATTTGTTGCGTGAAATGGGACGTTGTTGAGTGAGATGGAACGTTATTGCGTGAGATAAGCCCTTACTGCGTGAGATGGGAACTTACTGCGTGAGATGGAAACTTACTGCGTGAGATTGGACATTACTGCGTGAGATGGGAACTTACTGCGTGAGATGGGAACTTACTGCGTGAGATGGAAAATTACTGCGTGAGATTGGACATTACTGCGTGAGAAGGGACGGTACTGTGTGAGATGGGAACTTACTACGTGATATGAAACCTTACTGCGTGAAATAGGACGTTGTTGAGTGAGATGGAACGTTATTGCATGAGATAGGCCCTTACTGCGTGAGATGGGAACTTACTGCGTGAGATTGGAACTTACTGCGTGAGATGGGAACTTACTGTGAGATATGGAAAATTACTGCGTGAGATGGAACGTTATTGCATGAGATAGGCCCTTACTGCGTGAAATGGGACGTTGTTGAGTGAGATGGAACGTTATTGCATGAGATAGGCCCTTACTGCGTGAAATGGGAACTTACTGCGTGAGATGGAACGTTATTGCATGAGATAGGCCCTTACTGCGTGAGATGGGAACTTACTGCGTGAGATGGGAACTTACTGCGTGAGATAGGCCCTTACTGCGTGAGATGGGAACTTACTGCGTGAGATGGAAAATTACAGCGTGAGATTGGACACTACTACGTGAGAAGGGACGTTACTGTGTGAGATGCGAACTAACTACGTGATATGAAACCTTACTGCGTGAAATGGGACATTGTTGAGTGAGATGGAACGTTATTGCGTGAGATAGGCCCTTACTGCGTGAGATGGGACTTTGCTGTTTCAGACAGGACCTTACTCAATCGGAACTTCTCGGATAATTCAAGAATCATTACTCGGATGTATGTAGGTAGTCGGATCACCTCGGCCATTTCCCTAAATGGGGCTACTTTTGAGACAGAAGTCAACACAAGGATTTATTTATTATTTATTTATTTGTAACTATTTGGGAAAATGTTATTCAACAACTGAAGGGATGCAAACTCTATGATAATATGCCATAAAGACCAGACATGATACTAAAATATATAGGGCTGCCTTCACTGTGATAACATACCTTAAATACCAGACATGATATCTGATGCAGATATAGTGCTGCCTTCACTGTGATAACATACCATACAAGACACGATATCTCATGTAGATATAGTGCTGCCTTTACTGTGATAACATTCCATACAAGACATGATATCTGATGCAGATATAGTGCTGCCTCCACTGTGATAACATATCATACAAGACATAATACCTGATGTAGATATAGTGCTGCCTCCACTGTGATAACATACAATACAAGACATGATACCTGATGTAGATATAGTGCTGCCTTCACTGTGATAACATACCATACAAGACATGATACCTGATGCAGATATAGTGCTGCCTTCACTGTGATAACATACCATACAAGACATGATACCTGATGTAGATATAGTACAGCCTCCACTGTGATAACATACCATACAAGACATGATATCTGATGTAGATATAGTGCTGCCTTCACTGTGATAACATACCATACAAGACATGATAACTGATGTAGATATAGTGCTGCCTTCACTGTAATAACATACCATACAAGACATGATACCTTATTTAGAAATAGTACAGCCTCCACTGTGATAACATACCATACAAGACATGATAACTGATGTAGATATAGTGCTGCCTTCACTGTAATAACATACCATACAAGACATGATACCTGATGTAGATATAGTGCTGCCTTCACTGTGATAACATACCATACAAGACATGATATCTGATGTAGATATAGTGCTGCCTTCACTGTGATAACATACCATACAAGACATGATAACTGATGTAGATATAGTGCTGCCTTCACTGTGATAACATACCATACAAGACATGATATCTGATGTAGATATAGTGCTGCCTCCACTGTGATAACATACCATACAAGACATGATATCTGATGTAGATATAGTGCTGCCTTCATTGTGATAACATACAATACAAGACATGATATCTGATGTAGATATAGTGCTGCCTTCACTGTGATAACATACCATACAAGACATGATACCTGATGTAGATATAGTGCTGCCTTCACTTTGATAACATACCATACAAGACATGATATCGGATGTAGATATAGTGCTGCCTTCATTGTGATAACATACAATACAAGACATGATACCTGATGTAGATATAGTGCTGCCTTCACTGTGATAACATACCATACAAGACATGATATCTGATGTAGATATAGTGCTGCCTTCATTGTGATAACATACCATGCAAGACATGATATCTGAAGCAGATATAGTGCTGCCTCCACTGTGATAACATACCATACAAGACATGATACCTGATGCAGATATAGTGCTGCCTTCATTGTGATAACATACCATACAAGACATGATACCTGATGTAGATATAGGACTGCCTCCACTGTGATGACATACCATACAAGACATGATACCTGATGCAGATATAGTGCTGCCTCCACTGTGATAACATACCATACAAGACATGATACCTGATGCAGATATAGTGCTGCCTTCATTGTGATAACATACCATACAAGACATGATACCTGATGTAGATATAGTGCAGCCTCCACTGTGATAACATACCATAAAGACATGATACCTGATGTAGATATATTGCTGCCTTCACTGTAATAACATACCATACAAGATTTGATACCTGAAGTAGATATAGTGCTGCCTTCACTGTGATAACATATCATACAAGACATTATATCTGATGTAGATATAGTGCTGCCTTCACTGTGATAACATACCACACAAGACATGATATCTGATGCAGATATAGTGCTGCCTTCACTGTGATAACATACCATACAAGACATGATACCTGAAGTAGATATAGTGCTGCCTTCACTGTGATAACATACCATACATGACATGATACCTGATGTAGATATAGTGCTGCCTTCACTGTGATAACATACCATACAAGACATGATACATGATGCAGATAAAGTGCTGCCTTCACTGTGATAACATACCATACAAGACATGATATCTGATGTAGATATAGTGCTGCCTTCACTGTGATAACATACCATACATGACATGATATCTGATGTAGATATAGTGCTGCCTTCACTGTGATAACATACCATACAAGACATGATACCTGATGTAGATATAGTGCTGCCTTCACTGTGATAACATACCATACATGACATGATACCTGATGTAGATATAGTGCTGCCTCCACTGTGATAACATACCATACCAGACATGATACCTGATGTAGATA
This sequence comes from Sinonovacula constricta, assembly GCA_007844125.1. Lineage (NCBI taxonomy): Eukaryota > Metazoa > Mollusca > Bivalvia > Cardiida > Solecurtidae > Sinonovacula > Sinonovacula constricta. The sequence goes on from CM017573.1 coordinate 6,666,517, forward strand.
AAGTACTGCCTTCACTGTGATAACATACCATAGAAGACATGATAACTGATGTAGATATAGTGCTGCCTTCACTGTGATAACATACCATACAAGACATGATAACTGATGTTGATATAGTACTGCCTTCACTGTGATAACATACCATAGAAGACATGATACCTGATGTAGATATAGTACTGCCTTCACTGTGATAACATACCATAGAAGACATGATACCAGATGCAGATATAGTACTGCCTTCACTGTGATAACATACCATACAAGACATGATACCTGATGTAGATATAGTGCTGCCTTCACTGTGATAACATACCATTCAAGACATGATATCTGATGTAGATATAGTACTGCCTTCACGGAGATAACATACCATACAAGACATGCTACCTGATGTTGATATAGTGCTGCCTTCACTGTGATAACATACCATTCAAGACATGATATCTGATGTGACATGATATCTGATGTAGATATAGTGCTGCCTCCACTGTGATAACATACCATACAAGACATGATATCTGATGTAGATATAGTGCTGCCTTCACTGTGATAGCATACCATACAAGACATGATACCTGATGCAGATATAGTGCTGCCTTCCCTGTGATAACATACCATACAAGACATGATACCTGATGTAGATATAGTGCTGCCTCCACTGTGATAACATACCATACAAGACATGATATCTGATGTAGATATAGTGCTGCCTTCACTGTGATAGCATACCATACAAGACATGATAACTGATGCAGATATAGTGCTGCCTTCCCTGTGATAACATACCATACAAGACATGATACCTTATTTAGAAATAGTACAGCCTCCACTGTGATAACATACCATACAAGACATGATACCTGATGTAGATATAGTGCTGTCTTCACTGTGATGGCATACCATACAAGACATGATATCTGATGTAGATATAGTGCTACCTTCACTGTGATAACATACCATACAAGACATGATATCTGATGTAGATATAGTGCTGCCTTCACTGTGATAACATACCATACATGACATGATACCTGATGTAGATATAGTGCTGCCTCCACTGTAATAACATACCATACAAGACATGCTACCTGATGCAGATATAGTGCTGTCTCCACTGTGATAACATACCATACAAGACATGATACCTGATGTAGACATAGTGCTGCCTTCACTGTGATAACATAACATACAAGACATGATACCTGATGTGGATATAGTGCTGCCTTCACTGTGATAACATACCATACAAGACATGCTATCTGATGTAGATATAGTGCTGCCTTCAGTGTGATAACATACCATACAAGACATGAAACCTTAAGCTGATATAGTGCTGCCTTCACTGTGATAACATACCATACATGACATGATACCTGAAGCAGATATAGTGCTGCCGTCACTGTGATAACATACCATACAACACATGATATCTGATGCAGATATAGTGCTGCCTTCACTGTGATAACATACCATACAAAACATGATACCTCATGTAGATATAGAGCTGTCTCTACTGTGATAACATACCATACAAGACATGATACCTGATGTAGATATGGTGCTACCTTCACTGTGATAACATACCATACAAGACATGATACCTGAAGCAGATATATTGCTGCTTTCACTTGTGATAACATACCATACAAGACATGATAACTGATGTAGATATAGTGCTGCCTTCACTGTAATAACATACCATACAAGACATGATACCTGATGTAGATATATGCTGCCTCCCACGTTGCTACATACCATAACATAGTAGATATAGGCTTCACTACCATACAAGACATGATATCTGGTGTAGATATAGTGCTGCCACCATTGTGATAACATACCATACAAGACATGATACCTGATGTATATATATTGCTGCCACCACTGTGATAACATACCATACAAGACATGATACCTGATGTAAATATAGTGCTGCCTCCACTGTGATAACATACCATACAAGACATGATACCTGATGTAGATATAGTGCTGCCTTCACTGTGATAACATACAATACAAGACATGATATCTGATGCAGATATAGTGCTGCCTTCACTGTGAAAACATACCATACAAGACATGATATCTGATGTAGATATAGTGCTGCCTCCACTGTGATAACATACCATACAAGACATGATACCTGATGTAGATATAGTGCTGCCTTCACTGTGATAACATAACATACAAGACATGATACCTGATGTAGATATTGTGCTGCCTTCACTGTGATAACATACCATACAAGACATGATACCTGATGCAGATATAGTGCTGCCTTCACTGTGATAACATACCATACAAGACATGATACCTGATGTAGATATAGTACAGCCTCCACTGTGATAACATACCATACAAGACATGATATCTGATGTAGATATAGTGCTGCCTTCACTGTGATAACATACCATACAAGACATGATAACTGATGTAGATATAGTGCTGCCTTCACTGTAATAACATACCATACAAGACATGATACCTGATCTAGAAATAGTACAGCCTCCACTGTGATAACATACCATACAAGACATGATAACTGATGTAGATATAGTAATGCCTTCACTGTAATAACATACCATACAAGACATGATACCTAATGTAGATATAGTGCTGCCTTCACTGTGATAACATACCATACAAGACATGATAACTGATGTAAATATAGTGCTGCCTTCACTGTGATAACATACCATACAAGACATGATATCTGATGTAGATATAGTGCTGCCTCCACTGTGATAACATACCATACAAGACATGATATCTGATGTAGATATAGTGCTGCCTTCATTGTGATAACATACAATACAAGACATGATATCTGATGTAGATATAGTGCTGCCTTCACTGTAATAACATACCATACAAGACATGATACCTGATGTAGATATAGTGCTGCCTTCACTGTGATAACATACCATACAAGACATGATATCTGATGTAGATATAGTGATGCCTTCATTGTGATAACATACAATACAGGACATGATACCTGATGTAGATATAGTGCTGCCTTCACTGTGATAACATACCATACAAGACATGATATCTGATGTAGATATAGTGCTGCCTTCATTGTGATAACATACCATACAAGACATGATATCTGAAGCAGATATAGTGCTGCCTCCACTGTGATAACATACCATACAAGACATGATACCTGATGCAGATATAGTGCTGCCTTCATTGTGATAACATACCATACAAGACATGATACCTGATGTAGATATAGTACTGCCTCCACTGTGATAACATACCATACAAGACATGATACCTGATGCAGATATAGTGCTGCCTCCACTGTGATTACATACCATACAAGACATGATATCTGATGCAGATATAGTGCTGCCTTCATTGTGATAACATACCATACAAGACATGATACCTGATGTAGATATAGTGCAGCCTTCACTGTGATAACATACCATAAAGACATGATACCTGATGTAGATATATTGCTGCCTTCACTGTAATAACATACCATACAAGATTTGATACCTGAAGTAGATATAGTGCTGCCTTCACTGTGATAACATATCATACAAGACATTATATCTGATGTAGATATAGTGCTGCCTTCACTGTGATAACATACCACACAAGACATGATATCTGATGCAGATATAGTGCTGCCTTCACTGTGATAACATACCATACAAGACATGATACCTGAAGTAGATATAGTGCTGCCTTCACTGTGATAACATACCATACAAGACATGATACCTGATGCAGATATAGTGCTGCCTTCACTGTGATAACATACCATACAAGACATGATACCTGATGTAGATATAGTACAGCCTCCACTGTGATAACATACCATACAAGACATGATATCTGATGTAGATATAGTGCTGCCTTCACTGTGATAACATACCATACAAGACATGATAACTGATATAGATATAGTGCTGCCTTCACTGTAATAACACACCATACAAGACATGATACCTGATGCAGATATAGTGCTGCCTTCACTGTGATAACATACCATAAAGACATGATATCTGAAGCAGTTATAGTGCTGCCTTCACTGTGATAACATACCATACATGACATGATACCTGATGTAGATATAGTGCTGCCTTCACTGTGATAACATACCATACAAGACATGATACATGATGCAGATAAAGTGCTGCCTTCACTGTGATAACATACCATACAATACATGATACCTGATGTAGATATAGTGCTGCCTTCATTGTGATAACATACCATACAAGACATGATACCTCATGTAGATATAGTGCTGCCTTCACTGTGATAACATATCATACATGACATGATATCTGATGTAGATATAGTGCTGCCTTCACTGTGATAACATACCATACAAGACATGCTACCTGATGTAGATATAGTGCTGCCTTCACTGTGATAACATACCATACAAGACATGCTACCTGATGTAGATATAGTGCTGCCTTCACTGTGATAACATACCATACAAGACATGCTACCTGATGTAGATATAGTGCTGCCTTCACTGTGATAACATACCATATATGACATGATACCTGATGTAGATATAGTGCTGCCTCCACTGTGATAACATACCATACCAGACATGATACCTGATGTAGATATACTACTGCCTTCACTGTGATAACATACCATAGAAGACATGATACCTGATGCAGATATAGTACTGCCTTCACTGTGATAACATACCATTCAAGACATGATATCTGATGTAGATATAGTACTGCCTTCACGGAGATAACATACCATACAAGACATGCTACCTGATGTTGATATAGTGCTGCCTTCACTGTGATAACATACCATTCAAGACATGTTATCTGATGTGACATGATATCTGAAGTAGATATAGTGCTGCCTCCACTGCGATAACATGCCATACAAGACATGATATCTGATGTAGATATAGTGCTGCCTTCACTGTGATAGCATACCATACAAGACATGATACCTGATGCAGATATAGTGCTGTCTTCACTGTGATAACATACCATACAAGACATGATATCTGATGTAGATATAGTGCTACCTTCACTGTGATAACATACCATACAAGACATGATATCTGATGTAGATATAGTGCTGCCTTCACTGTGATAACATACCATACATGACATGATACCTGATGTAGATATAGTGCTGCCTCCACTGTGATAACACACCATACAAGACATGCTACCTGATGCAGATATAGTGCTGTCTCCACTGTGATAACATACCATACAAGACATGATACCTGATGTAGACATAGTGCTGCCTTCACTGTGATAACATACCATACAAGACATGATACCTGATGTGGATATAGTGCTGCCTTCACTGTGATAACATACCATACAAGACATGCTATCTGATGTAGATATAGTGCTGCCTTCACTGTGATAACATACCATACAAGACATGAAACCTTAAGCTGATATAGTGCTGCCTTCACTGTGATAACATACCATACATGACATGATACCTGAAGCAGATATAGTGCTGCCGTCACTGTGATAACATACCATACAACACATGATATCTGATGCAGATATAGTGCTGCCTTCACTGTGATAACATACCATACAAGACATGATACCTTATGTAGATATAGAGCTGTCTCCACTGTGATAACATACCATACAAGACATGATACCTGATGTAGATATGGTGCTGCCTTCACTGTGATAACATACCATACAAGACATGATACCTGAAGCAGATATATTGCTGCTTTCACTGTGATAACATACCATACAAGACATGATAACTGATGTAGATATAGTGCTGCCTTCACTGTAATAACATACCATACAAGACATGATACCTGATGTAGATATAGTGCTGCCTCCACTGTGATAACATACCATACAAGACATGATACCTGATGTAGATATAGTGCTGCCTTCACTGTGATAACATACCATACAAGACATGATATCTGATGTAGATATAGTGCTGCCACCATTGTGATAACATACCATACAAGATATGATACCTGATGTAGATATAGTGCTGCCACCACTGTGATAACATACCATACAAGACATGATACCTGATGTAAATATAGTGCTGCCTCCACTGTGATAACATACCATACAAGACATGATACCTGATGTAGATATAGTGCTGCCTTCACTGTGATAACATACCATACAAGACATGATATCTGATGCAGATATAGTGCTGCCTTCACTGTGAAAACATACCATACAAGACATGATATCTGATGTAGATATAGTGCTGCCTCCACTGTGATAACATACCATACAAGACATGATACCTGATGTAGATATAGTGCTGCCTTCACTGTGATAACATACCATACAAGACATGATATCTGATGTAGATATAGTGCTGCCACCATTGTGATAACATACCATACAAGATATGATACCTGATGTAGATATAGTGCTGCCACCACTGTGATAACATACCATACAAGACATGATACCTGATGTAAATATAGTGCTGCCTCCACTGTGATAACATACCATACAAGACATGATACCTGATGTAGATATAGTGCTGCCTTCACTGTGATAACATACCATACAAGACATGATATCTGATGCAGATATAGTGCTGCCTTCACTGTGAAAACATACCATACAAGACATGATATCTGATGTAGATATAGTGCTGCCTCCACTGTGATAACATACCATACAAGACATGATACCTGATGTAGATATAGTGCTGCCTTCACTGTGATAACATAACATACAAGACATGATACCTGATGTAGATATTGTGCTGCCTTCACTGTGATAACATACCATACAAGACATGATACATGATGTAGATATAGTGCTGCCTCCACTGTGATAACAAACCATACAAGACATGATACCTGATGTAGATATAGTGCTGCCTTCACTGTGATAACATACCATACAAGACATGATATCTGATGTTGATATAGTGCTGCCACCATTGTGATAACATACCATACAAGACATGATACCTGATGTAGATATAGTGCTGCCACCACTGTGATAACATACCATACAAGACATGATACCTGATGTAAATATAGTGCTGCCTCCACTGTGATAACATACCATACAAGACATGATACCTGATGTAGATATAGTGCTGCCTTCACTGTGATAACATACCATACAAGACATGATATCTGATGCAGATATAGTGCTGCCTTCACTGTGAAAACATACCATACAAGACATGATATCTGATGTAGATATAGTGCTGCCTCCACGTTGATAACATACCATACAAGACATGATACCTGATGTAGATATAGTGCTGCCTTCACTGTGATAACATAACATACAAGACATGATACCTGATGTAGATATTGTGCTGCCTTCACTATGATAACATACCATACAAGACATGATACCTGATGCAGATATAGTGCTGCCTTCACTGTGATAACATACCATACAAGACATGATACCTGATGTAGATATAGTACAGCCTCCACTGTGATAACATACCATACAAGACATGATATCTGATGTAGATATAGTGCTGCCTTCACTGTGATAACATACCATACAAGACATGATAACTGATGTAGATATAGTGCTGCCTTCACTGTAATAACATACCATACAAGACATGATACCTGATCTAGAAATAGTACAGCCTCCACTGTGATAACATACCATACAAGACATGATAACTGATGTAGATATAGTGCTGCCTTCACTGTAATAACATACCATACAAGACATGATACCTGATGTAGATATAGTGCTGCCTTCACTGTGATAACATACCATACAAGACATGATATCTGATGTAGATATAGTGCTGCCTTCACTGTGATAACATACCATACAAGACATGATAACTGATGTAGATATAGTGCTGCCTTCACTGTGATAACATACCATACAAGACATGATATCTGATGTAGATATAGTGCTGCCTCCACTGTGATAACATACAATACAAGACATGATATCTGATGTAGATATAGTGCTGCCTTCATTGTGATAACATACAATACAAGACATGATACCTGATGTAGATAAAGTGCTGCCTTCACTGTGATAACATACCATACAAGACATGATATCTGATGTAGATATAGTGCTGCCTTCATTGTGATAACATACAATACAAGACATGATATCTGATGTAGATATAGTGCTGCCTTCACTGTGATAACATACCATACAAGACATGATACCTGATGTAGATATAGTGCTGCCTTCACTGTGATAACATACCATACAAGACATGATATCTGATGTAGACATAGTGCTGCCTTCATTGTGATAACATACAACACAAGACATGATACCTGATGTAGATATAGTGCTGCCTTCACTGTGATAACATACCATACAAGACATGATATCTGATGTAGATATAGTGCTGCCTTCATTGTGATAACATACCATACAAGACATGATACCTGATGTAGATATAGTACTGCCTCCACTGTGATAACATACCATACAATACATGATACCTGATGTAGATATAGTGCTGCCTTCATTGTGATAACATACCATACAAGACATGATACCTGATGTAGATATAGTGCTGCCTTCATTGTGATAACATACCATACAAGACATGATACCTGAAGCAGATATAGTGCTGCCTTCACTGTAATAACATACCATACAAGACATGATACCTGATGCGGATATAGTGCTGCCTTCACTGTAATAACATACCATACAAGACATGATACCTGATGCAGATATAGTGCTACCTTCACTGTGATAGCATACCATACAAGACATGATATCTGATGCAGATATAGTGCTGCCTTCACTGTAATAACATACCATACAAGACATGATACCTGATGCAGATATAGTGCTGCCTTCATTGTGATAACATACCATACAAGACATGATATCTAATGTAGATATAGTGCTGCCTTCACTGTGATAACATACCATACAAGACATGATACCTGATGTAGATATAGTGCTGCCTTCACTGTGATAACATACCATACAAGACATGATACCTGATGCAGATATAGTGATGCCTTCACTGTGATAACATACCATACAAGACCTGACATGATTCCTGAAGTTACATAGTGCTGCCTTCACTCTGATAACATACCATAAAGACCAGACATGATTCCTAAAATAACATAGTGCTGCCTTCACTGAGATAACATACCATAAAGACCTGACATGATTCCTGAAATTGCATAGTGCTGCCTTCACTGTGATAACATACCATAAAGACCAGACATGATACCTGAAATTACATAGTGCTGCCTTCACTGTGATAAAACTCAGACAGCAGTGGCTTCCAATTTTTTAAACGATTCAATGTGTAAAATTTTGACGAATAAACAGGCTTTCTTCTTGTTATGAAAGGGTGACTCGTAGTTAAGGGTGCTATCCGAAAGTTTGGACCAAATTCGTTTTTCTCAAGCAACCAAATAAATAAATAGTACCTTATCTGATCCCTAGATATGCTGTTTATTGATGTCCTACATCCATGTGAACAGCAATGCACAACGCTCTACTTGACATTACAAAAATATATTTCCTATCCCAGCCATGCTGCACAGTTATCTAGTTTTAAACTTAGAAAACCACGTGACTACTTTTTGGATCATCTTGCTAATCAGCTCTGAGGCCGATATCTATTTTACCTGAAATCCCCATCGGTCTTACTTACAGATTTGGAAAATAATGGACACTTAAAGCGATATATTTCAGATTTTGTACTGTCTAACAATAAAGGTAATGTTAAAAACATTCTTTACTTAAACTTAAGTATACGTTTATGCAGCAATTATGCATAAATCCATCAAGGTACGAGAGGCTCCGGGTTCAATCCCGGGCCGCGACATACCAAAGTCGTAAAAGATGGTAGTGGCATAGCTCCCTTGCTAACGCTCAAGCAAATATCCACGACTGGTTGGCCCGGTGTCAGGATAATGTGACTGGGTGTGGTATCATGCCCGGTGTTCACGGCATGCAATACATAGTGTAGGGAACACTATATCTGCTTCAAGTAGACACCAACTTCAGATGACTGAAATACTGTTGGTGGAACGATAAACCCAAAAAACAAACATTTTTATATAAGTTCCACGACTGATCGGCCTTCTGTCAGTCAAATTATCCTGACACTGGCCCAACCAGTCATAGAACTACCTTTATATTTGTTTGGGCGTTAGCAAGGGAGCTATATCACTACCATTTTTAACGAATTCCTCCAGAATAGCGGTAAGATTTTGTTACATTTATAAGTATCTGACACTGTCGGATCCCACCTTTAAAGTGGCATCTACACGTTTTGCAAAAACTCCTGATAAAAGTACAGTTAGTCGGAACTGGGACGTGGCGGAAAATTTCCGAACTTCACAATATTCACGTGTTTTTAAACAGTATTGCATACAGCAGCACAACGCAATGTGATCGGTGTTATGAAGAGGGTGACATTGAACAAATATTATTTAAGGTATTAGATGTGTAACAATGACTAAATTGAATCCTAAAAAAATTATATCACATTATTCAGCATTGTATTCTGGATTATTTTCACTTTTCACCTCAGCTAATTTAAGTTTTGTGAATTTTTATGTGCTAGGTCGACGTCCTCAAATCTAACCATTACATGTCAAATTTGGATGAATGAAAAATAAAGAAAACACGGTTATGTCATTTGTTTGTTGTTTTTTTACATTTTTATCAGAGTATATCTTTCTAAATAAAAATACTTCAAAAACATGTCAAAAACACGCTTCTTTCTTTCTTTACTTTAATTTTGCTTTTTTGGCAAATCTTCGACGCTGACCACGATTTCTTGTCGCCATTTTGGAGTGAAAAAATAGACGCGATTTCATTTGATAAAATTGGAAAACTAAAATCGGGTGATGTTTTTCTCGGAAGTCCGAGTGTTGACGTAAATAAACATGTAACATCGTAAAACGCTAAATGTCGACATTACACGAATATTCATGAGATTGATTACACATCTAATACCTTACGGACGAGGCTGATCTGTGTTTACACATTTTGCACAGGCCAGGTAAATTTGTTCTAATCTTAAAAGAAATACACAATAAACATAGCAAATGTGACTAGAATGGGTACATATTGTAACCGTGCAGGCTACCTTAACATACTTCTTATTCATTTTGGTTTGTTTTTGTGTTGTTGTTGTTGTTGCTTTCTCTGGCGTTCCACTCCTGGTGGATTAAGAAGATTTAGGCTGCGGCTTACATTATCTGTCACGTTTTTGACATAAGGTTGACCGTTATAAATATAGGGCCATTGTAAAATAACCAAGAGTAACAGACGAACAAAATAAATCCTATGTGATGATATGTTCAACTGATTAGTAATCAGTTTGGTGTAGGACTTTTAGAGAAAAAAAATGGTTATTCGTGTATTCAAGATAAAGTGGACACACAAGGGATAATCAGAGCTGAGCAGACGTGACAATGGAAACAATTAATTTGACATCTTGGGCAGAGGACTTGATTCCATGTAAAACAATAAATTTATTAATAGTAAATCAAATTCAAATATATTTCAGAACACTTAGCATTGATGGGAAATAAGCGTAATAAATAAATGAATAAAACGTGTAAGAAAAAAACAATGGACAACAAAAAAGGAGAAGGATAAAATCAGAAAGAAATGGCAATGCTTTACAAAGAAAATGAAGATCTACTTTACAATTTTTACTTACATATTTGTCCCTTGCTTGCCTCCTCCATTTCCAGAATGAACATAAAAACACATCGATATTGCACTTAACAAAGTCCAAGCTGATACAGAAGCACAGTTTTTCAAATTAAATTGTTGAAACTTTAACTTTCTCATTCCAGTAAGAAAAATACGTCTCATTTCAAACGTGACAACAATTCGTTTGGCGCAAAACGCTGTCCCGCCTTCAAAACGCGCGCACATATTTTACCATTACTCTTTGAAACGACCAACCTGATTGGTTAAAAGTTTTCGGACTATGTCGTATTTTCTCGGAGTTTGTCGGTAAAAAAATCATAGAATACTGACTATTTTCAATTAAAAGTAATTTTACGATTTATTTTACAGTTGAGGAACCTATTTTAATATTTTATGGGGGAAAACAGGAACAAAAGAACATATTTAATCTTCGTATACAAGTACACTTTTTCAAACTTCGGCCATGTTCGTGAATGATCGTTGTAAGAGCGATTTGTTGTTGACAATATCCGCTACAAATGGAAAAAAAGACAACTATAAGCCTAAAGCAGTCAAGTTATTATAATTATAATTGTAAATGGCCGTCAGTGTGCTGTAAAATTAAAATATTTGTGCTAAATGTGCTAGTAATTTTGAATTCCTTCTTATAAATTACATTAAATAAGCACATATAAATGTGTCAGTTAAACGACTGAAAAAATAGTTCGTGGGAGGCATGGTCACAAATGTTTGTTCCTAAAACAGTTGCAAAAGCAAACTTGAACTTGAGTTCATATAAACACTTCAAAAAATCTGTATGTGTTCGTGTCTTTGAACGCTTAAGGATTTGTATCAGTTTATTCTTTCTTTATCATGAAAGAAAATGTTTAATAAATTATATTGATTTACGACTTGGTTTGATTTTTATTTGAAGGAAACTGTCGTTTAATCCTAGATTAATCTGTCAATTCATGATAAGGGCTGTGGTACTTTCATATTCCGAGTTGACCCTCAAACGCGAAAAATGTATTTTTAAAACATAGCCCACCCTTAAATTCGCGAAATGTAACTATCTTGCTTTAAAGCTTATTCTGATGCATGATATGTGACTGAGAAATGTACCTGAGGCATAATTGCGTGAAGTATGGCTCCACAAGAGAATATATTACTCATATAGTTATACTTGACATGCTACGTGAAATGTGACTATATTTAGTGAGAAGGGGTTCAACTGCGTCAGATGGGACCTTACTGCGTGAGAAAAGACCTTACTACGTAAGATGGTAACTTACTGCCTGAGACGGAACCTTGCAACGTGAGATAGGACGTGGCTGCGTGACTTGGAACCTTACTGTGTTAGATGGAAATGAACTACGTGAGAAAGGACCTCACTACGCGATATGGAACCTGGAGCGCGCCGCCTATAAATGGACAAACTCCGCACAGGGTTTACGACATCGCTACGCTGGCTTAAAACCACTGCCATCATACAAAATCACGTGACGATAGTAACCAACGGGCAGATTAGCTAAGACGTCTTTGCCTGCCAACAGAGACTGCAGACACTCGATCTGTTTGGGTTTCGCTTTTATGGAGGAGTCAAACTCCGTTATAACTTTGAATTTCTTCAACAGTATCCATTGATTGTTTACATTGAACCTGTGTAACACTGAAATTTCGCCCTCGGCGAAAGGACGGAAATGGCCGAGTTGTTACGATTGTAGTGATAAATACATTCTTTTTTTTCTGTATCGTTAGAATTTGTTTTTTTCATCCATTATTAGTCGTTTTTCTAACATACACATTCATTCCGATTGTCATTTTACTGAACAAAAATTAAAAGTGACAAAATCAAATCCTTCCAGATCTGGAAGGATTTCTGTGTGGTAGCAGAGATTCTCCTTACTAAAAGGGGAGATCAATGCGTTGGAGATTGATAAATGGAATGCTGAAAAATGCGAGCGGATGTCCTCGGACATTCTCGTTCTAGCTAGCGAATGATCGAGAAAAAATGGACAAGGCGTTCCGAATTCCGGAAGTTTCGCGATTTACTCATTTCCAACGTACGGGTCCTATTTCGGTAAATGACGTTCTTTTTACATATAATTATAGCGAGTATGCAGTATTATTATATATCACATGATTCACCTAGTTTTCCATTCAATATACCCATGTAATATTTTTTTTGTATTACACTAATGTAATACAGCTTTTCTTGCAATCTGATTGGCTAACAGCTTCGCGTGACTATTTGGTATTCATCCGCCGTGTTTGTAAACAAAAAAGAAGACAATGACAGTTTTTTTTCGTCGGTTCAAATGTCACAATTGATTATTTGTATACATAAACTTTTATCATCATGAAGCGTATGGCTAAGGTTGCTGGACTTGCATCCCTATCTGACTATCCACAGTACCCGGAAACATTTAGTTCAAAAACTGTCCGAAAATAACATCCTGGCAAATCAGATGAAGCAGATAACGGGTCAAGTGGGAACGGCAACATACAACCAACTAATAACTACCCCACATTAGCAATAATAAACACAAAATGATATCGAACATCCTCACATCCTCACTGCATGTACTCCTCAAGTGAATCAAGACACGAATGTCCACAACGCGATGCTAACTTCAATGAATTCCGCCACGAAGAACTCAAACGTAACCGTCCACAGTGGCTTTAACAGCATCTTCGCAGGAAAAGTTTTTGGTGAAACTTTCGATATCAACATTCAGCCGCCTATGACACGAATCAAATGTAAATTCTACTGACCAGTCTGCAAGTCCACCACATAAGAAACTTTTAGTCGACACTGTCAGCGATGAGAACTAAATTTGTATAATGACCTTCACACTAACCGCTTTATAAACCTTTCTGGGTCACGCACTTTCACGTGTTTACAGTTCATTTTTGTAAGTTGTTTAGCTGAAATAGTCGATACAACGTACGGCAATGATATGTTATTTTTATTGTATATTAATGTTAAATACGCATTAAAAGTTTGTCAAAAGATTGTGCTTACTCTCAATTAAAGACAATAAAATGGAACTATTTTGTATAGCGCAACAATTAACTCAAACGGTCTATGATGCGGTGTTTGGTTATATGACGTCACAATATCGTTCTAATTTTTGAACCGGCATGTAGATCTACACAGGTATTTTTTTCTATTAAAAGAGTACGAAAATCATGTGATAAAAAGAATCTGACACTCGATGTTATTTAATACAAACATTTATTAACCTCGTCCAGGAAAAATGATATTAAACTCGCCAGAGGCTCGTTTAATATCATTTTGCCTGAACTCGTTTAATAAATGTTTGTATTAAATAACAACTCATGTCAGATCCTCTATATGTAAAGTTGTTCTTTGTATTTATATGTTTATAAAATCTTATGAAAACTTTTGGTTATTCGTTTAAAATTTAAAAATAGATCGATAGCGTCTGTTGTGGCACGTTATACAAAACATCAATTTTACTCACATACAGATGACAATCGTGGAATAGCGCAGAGGTTATGGATTTGTGGCGTGAAATGGGACGTTGTTGAGTGAGATGGAACGTTATTGCGTGAGATAGGCCCTTACTGCGTGAGATGGGAACTTACTGCGTGAGATGAAAAATTACTGCGTGAGATTGGACATTACTGCGTGAGATGGGAACTTACTGCGTGAGATTGGACATTACTGCGTGAGAAGGGACGTTACTGCGTGAGATAGGCCCTTACTGCGTGAGATGGGACCTTACTGCGTGAGATGGGACATTACTGCGTGAGATTGGCCCTTACTGCGTGAGATGGGACGTTACTGCGTGAGATAGGAACTTACTGCGTGAGATGAAAAATTACTGCGTGAGATTGGACATTACTGCGTGAGATGGGACCTTACTGCGTGAGATGGGACATTACTGCGTGAGATTGGCCCTTACTGCGTGAGAAGGGACGTTACTGCGTGAGATGGGAACTTACTGCGTGAGATGAAAAATTACTGCGTGAGATTGGACATTACTGCGTGAGATGGGACCTTACTGCGTGAGATGGGACATTACTGCGTGAGATTGGCCCTTACTGCGTGAGATGGGACGTTACTGCGTGAGATAGGCCCTTACTGCGTGAGATGGGACCTTACTGCGTGAGATGGGACATTACTGCGTGAGATTGGACATTACTGCGTAAGATTGGCCCTTACTGCGTGAGATGGGAACTTACTGCGTGAGATGGGAACTTACTGCGTGAGATGGGACATTACTGCGTGAGATTGGACATTACTGCGTGAGAAGGGACGTTACTAGGTGGGATGGGAACTTACTACTTGATATGGAACCTCACTGCTTGAAATGGGACGTTGTTGAGTGAGATCGAACGTTATTGCGTGAGATAGGCCCTTACTGCGTGAGATGGGACTATACTGCGTCAGATGGAACCTTACTGCGTGAGATAGGACTTTGCTGTTTCAGACAGGACCTTACTCAATCGGAACTTCTCGGATAATTCAAGAATCATTACTCGGATGTATGTAGGTAGTCGGATCACCTCGGCCATTTCCCTAAATGGGGCTACTTTTGAGACAGAAGTCAACACATGGATGGCAGCTCGGGTGATAGCTCACTACAGTACGATGCCTGTAAAACTTAAATTTGTGGCGGCTTTAAATTTAAATCATCCAATTTTAATTTACCCAGTGCAGCAGACGCGCAGCTGTCAAACAATGGCATTGTTTAGGTTTTGTACGAATTACATTTTAGGCATATTCTTCTTCCAACTTCCGGCAAACAAAACGATCGTGATTTCTTAAATATCATTGCACCAGATACATCCGAAGGGACCTTACTGCGTGAGATGGGAAACCTACTATGTGAGATGGGGCGTTACTGCGTGAGATGGGACGTTACTGCGTGAGATTGGGACCTTACTGCGTGAGATTGGGACGATAGTGCTTGAGATGGGAACTTACTGCGTGAGATGGGGCGTTACTGCGTGAGATGGGACGTTACTGCGTGAGATTGGGACGATAGTGCTTGAGATGGGAACTTACTGCGTGAGATGGGACGTTACTGCGTGAGATGGGAAACCTACTATGTGAGATGGGGCGTTACTGCGTGAGATGGGACGTTACTGCGTGAGATTGGGACGATAGTGCTTGAGATGGGAACTTACTGCGTGAGATGGGGCGTTACTGCGTGAGATGGGACGTTACTGCGTGAGATGGGACCTTACTGCGTGAGATGGGGCGTTACTGCGTGAGATGGGACGTTACTGCGTGAGATTGGGACGATACTGCTTGAGATGGGAACTTACTATGTAAGATGGGACCTTACTGCGTGAGATGGGACCTTACTGCGTGAGATTGGGACGTTACTGCGTGAGATGGAAACTTACTATGTAAGATGGGACCTTACTGCGTGAGATGGGACCTTACTGCGTGAGATTGGGACGTTACTGCGTGAGATGGGACGTTACTACGTGAGATGAGGACATTATTACTTGAGATGGAACCATACTGCGCGAGATGGGACTTTACTACTTGAAATGAAACTTTATTGCGTGAGATGGGACGTTACTGCGGGAGATGGGGACGTTGCCACGTGAGAAGGGACGTTACTACGTGAGATGGGACCTTACTGCGTGAGATGGGACGTTACTGCGTGAGATTGGGACGTTACTACGTGAGATGGGACCTTACTGCGTGAGATGGGACCTTACTGCGTGAGATGGGACGTTACTGCGTGAGATTGGGACGTTACTGCGTGAGATTGGGACGTTACTACGTGAGATGGGACCTTACTGCGTGAGATGGGACCTTACTGCGTGAGATGGGACGTTACTGCGTGAGATTGGGACGTTACTGCGTGAGATGGGACGTTACTACGTGAGATGGGACCTTACTGCGTGAGATGGGACGTTACTACGTGAGATTGGGACGTTACTGCGTGAGATTGGGACGATAGTGCTTGGGATGGGAACTTACTATGTAAGATGGGACCTTACTACGTGAGATGGGACCTTACTGCGTGAGATTGGGACGTTACTGCGTGAGATGAGGACGTTACTACGTGAGATGAGGACATTACTACTTGAAATGGAACCTTACTGCGTGAGATGGGACGTTACTGCGTGAGATGAGGACGTTACTACGTGAGATGAGGACATTACTACTTGAAATGGAACCTTACTGCGTGAGATGGGACCTTACTGCGTGAGATGGGACGTTACTGCGTGAGATGGGACGTTGCCACGTGAGAAGGGACGTTACTACGTGAGATGGGACCTTACTGCGTGAGATGGGACGTTACTGCGTGAGATTGGGACGTTACTACGTGAGATGGGACCTTACTGCGTGAGATGGGGACGTTACTGCGTGAGATTGGGACGTTACTGCGTGAGATGGGACGTTACTGCGTAATATGGGACGTTACTACGTGAGATGGGACCTTACTGCGTGAGATGGGACGTTACTGCGTGAGATGGGGACGTTGCCACGTGAGATGGGACCTTACTGCGTGAGATGGGATGTTACTGCGTGAGATGGGACGTTACTACGTGAGATGGGACCTTACTGCGTGAGATGGGACGTTACTGCGTGAGATGGGACGTTACTACGTGAGATGGGACCTTACTACGTGAGATGGGACCTTACTGCGTGAGATGGGACGTTACTACGTGAGATTGGGACGTTACTGCGTGAGATTGGGACGATAGTTCTTGGGATGGGAACTTACTATGTAAGATGGGACCTTACTACGTGAGATGGGACCTTACTGCGTGAGATGGGGACGTTACTGCGTGAGATTGGGACGTTACTGCGTGAGATGGGGCGTTACTGCGTGAGATGGGACGTTACTACGTGAGATGGGACCTTACTGCGTGAGATGGGACGTTACTGCGTGAGATGGGGACGTTGCCACGTGAGATGGGACCTTACTGCGTGAGATGGGACGTTACTGCGTGAGATGGGACGTTACTACGTGAGATGGGACCTTACTGCGTGAGATGGGACGTTACTGCGTGAGATGGGACGTTACTGCGTGAGATGGGACGTTACTACGTGAGATGGGACCTTACTACGTGAGATGGGACCTTACTGCGTGAGATGGGACGTTACTACGTGAGATTGGGACGTTACTGCGTGAGATTGGGACGATAGTGCTTGGGATGGGAACTTACTATGTAAGATGGGACCTTACTACGTGAGATGGGACCTTACTGCGTGAGATTGGGACGTTACTGCGTGAGATGAGGACGTTACTGCGTGAGATGGGACGTTACTACGTGAGATGAGGACATTATTACTTGAGATGGAACCATACTGCGCGAGATGGGACTTTACTACTTGAAATGAAACCTTACTGCGTGAGATGGGACGTTACTGCGGGAGATGGGGACGTTGCCACGTGAGAAGGGACGTTACTACGTGAGATGGGACCTTACTGCGTGAGATGGGACGTTACTGCGTGAGATTGGGACGTTACTACGTGAGATGGGACCTTACTGCGTGAGATGGGACCTTACTGCGTGAGATGGGACGTTACTGCGTGAGATTGGGACGTTACTGCGTGAGATGGGACGTTACTTCGTGAGATGGGACCTTACTGCGTGAGATGGGACCTTACTGCGTGAGATGGGACGTTACTGCGTGAGATTGGGACGTTACTGCGTGAGATGGGACGTTACTGCGTGAGATGGGACGTTACTACGTGAGATGGGACCTTACTGCGTGAGATGGGACGTTACTACGTGAGATTGGGACGTTACTGCGTGAGATTGGGACGATAGTGCTTGGGATGGGAACTTACTATGTAAGATGGGACCTTACTACGTGAGATGGGACCTTACTGCGTGAGATTGGGACGTTACTGCGTGAGATGAGGACGTTACTACGTGAGATGAGGACATTACTACTTGAAATGGAACCTTACTGCGTGAGATGGGACGTTACTGCGTGAGATGAGGACGTTACTACGTGAGATGAGGACATTACTACTTGAAATGGAACCATACTGCGCGAGATTGGACATTATTACTTGAGATGGAACCTTACTGCGTGAGATGGGACCTTACTGCGTGAGATGGGACGTTACTACTTGAAATGGAACCTTACTGCGTGAGATGGGACGTTACTGCGTGAGATGAGGACATTATTACTTGAGATGGAACCATACTGCGCGAGATGGGACCTTACTACTTGAAATGGAACCTTACTGCGTGAGATGGGACGTTACTGCGTGAGATGGGGACGTTGCCACGTGAGAGGGGACGTTACTACGTGAGATGGGACCTTACTGCGTGAGATTGGGACGTTACTGCGTGAGATGGGACCTTACTGCGTGAGATGGGACGTTACTACTTGAAATGGAACCTTACTGCGTGAGATGGGACGTTACTACTTGAGATGGAACCATACTGCGCGAGATGGGACGTTACTACTTGAGATGGAACCTTACTGCGTGAGATGGGACGTTACTACTTGAGATGGAACCTTACTGCGTGAGATGGGACCTTACTGCGTGAGATGGGACGTTACTACTTGAGATGGAACCTTACTGCGCGAGATGGGACGTTACTACTTGAGATGGAACCTTACTGCGTGAGATGGGACGTTACTACTTGAAATGGAACCTTACTGCGTGAGATGGGACGTTACTACTTGAGATGGAACCATACTGCGCGAGATGGGACGTTACTACTTGAGATGGAACCTTACTGCGTGAGATGGGACGTTACTGCGGGAGATGGGGACGTTACTACTTGAGATGGAACCTTACTGCGTGAGATGGGACGTTACTACTTGAGATGGAACCTTACTGCGTGAGATGGGACGTTACTACTTGAGATGGAACCTTACTGCGTGAGATGGGACGTTACTGCGTGAGATGAGGACGTTACTACGTGAGATGAGGACATTACTACTTGAAATGGAACCATACTGCGCGAGATGGGACCTTACTACTTGAGATGGAACCTTACTGCGTGAGATGGGACGTTACTGCGTGAGATGGGGACGTTGCCACGTGAGAGGGGACGTTACTACGTGAGATAGGACCTTACTGCGTGAGATTGGGACGTTACTGCGTGAGATGAGGACGTTACTACGTGAGATGAGGACATTACTACTTGAAATGGAACCATACTGCGCGAGATTGGACGTTACTACTTGAGATGGAACCTTACTGCGTGAGATGGGACGTTACTACATGAGATGGGGACGTTGCCACGTGAGAGGGGACGTTACTACGTAAGATTGGATCGTTAATGCGTGAGACGGGACTCTTCTACATGAGATGGGGCCATTCTGCGTGAGATGAAATCCTGCTGGGTAAGAATGAGTCTTTTATGCGTGGGATAGACCTATTAAGAGGCGGAATTCCATGATTAAGAACATCTGCTCATTTGAAACAGGAAGACAGTCTTGTCCTTTCGTTAAAATGAAACCAACTGAGATCACTTGGAAAAAATAACTCACACCATGCCGAGTTGTAGCCTACAGGTCAGAATATAGTCGATTATATTTAGAAATAGATACATTTTTTCGGATTTTTTTTTATATATTTTCCCGATTTCATTGAGTACACCTAAATAAATAAACTCTAAATATTTGTAATTATATTGTATATAATATAATCACATATTCATTTTAATACACGAAGGACCGGACCTGGTAGCGCAATCGGTAGAGCGTCGGCTCCAGGTACGGGAGGCCCCGGGTTCGATCCCGGACCGCGACATACCAAAGTCGTTAAAAATGGTAGTGGTATAGCTCCCTTGCTAACGCTCAAGCAAATATAAGGGTAGTTCCACGACTGGTTGGCCCGGTGTCAGGATAATGTGACTGGGTGTGGTATCATGCCAGGTGTTCACGGCATGCTATACACAGTGAAGGCAGCACTATCTCTGCTTCAAGTGGACACCGTCTCCAGATAACTGAAATACTGTTGGTGGGACGATAAACCCAATAAACAAATAATATATGAACAACTTATTAATAAATGTTGTTTTGCTTTATGAACAAATTTTGTGAGAATGCTTATATTGCTGAAACATCACCGAGTCTTCTATCTGATTAGCGTATATGGGTGGGATTATGCAAATATGCCTACAAGGCACTAGCTGGCTTAGGAACATGATAAAATAACCTTCTTTGTGTAACAGCATAAGTCTGATAGTATTTTCTGAGTTCATAAGTTCTCATTTAGATGCAGATTAACTTGTTATTAGTCATTCAATAAGTTACTATACATTTACATTTGCGATCCTCATTTTGTGGGCGGGCTTATGCAAATGTTCCGCAAATGCGTGATTTCTTAGCGACGTAAACCACGTGAGAAATAGTCAATTCGCTTCACGATAATAATTCCTACTTTCTGTTTTGACGACGTGCTCTAGCCTCTAGATTATTTTGCCAAGCATAACACGCTAGTACATGATGTCCCGGATTAGCAAATATTTCGTGATTTTTTCAAGTTTGCTTGGATTCGGATGGGTTATCCTGGTTTTAAGTCGGGTAAGAATTTTTGCAATGGAAAGTAAGAACCAATTTCAGAAATTTCAAAAATCAAAGCCACCCGGCTGTACAGAATATAGCAAATCTCAGGTTGCTATATATTTAAATAATATTTTAGCCTTAGTAAATATAGTACGTTGCTGTTCAAATCGTATACTTTTGCCCGAAACATACACAGTGACATTTTTCAAAGGCCAAAGTGGGAGATATTCACTTGCAAAGTGGGAGATTTTTTTTATTGTCATATAAACAAAGAAGGAAGTTATATGTTTCCAAGTAGGGGGATTTCAGGCAATGTATTAAACACTCGTATTAGCAAATAATCTTGAACAATAAATGTGGTGTCGACATTTTGGACCAAAAATATTTTCATAAATCATTTTAATAAACTATTGTTACATGAACAGATATTGCAAAATGCTGTTTATTGCTGTCTTGCACCTATCTGAAAAGTGAACCATAATGCCACAATCATAATTATGAACATTTGTTTCCTATCTGAATCACTCTGCACAGTTAGCTATTTTTAAACAAAGAAAACCATATGACACCACTTATGTTTTAGTTCATCCATGTCATACACTGTTACGTCGATGTCTATTTTTAGCAGGATTACCAATTGTTCTTATTCATGGATTTGAAAACAATAAACATTTTAAGTGTTCATTAACGAGTTTTGCAGCCCTAAAATTGAGATAATGTTGAAAATGATCAAAGCTTAGACTTAAGTATTATTGTTTCTGCAGCAATTATGCACAAATACCCCAAACAGAGGTCAGATATTGTTACATATGTTTGGTAAAGGCAAACTGTCAGATACCACCTTCAAACGGGGAGTTGCCCTTCAAAAACGAGAGAGTTCACATGTTTGCATGAACCATTTTACAAAAATTTTTGGAACTGAAGCCGACTGCTTGATTTTCAATTAGCGGAGATTATAGGCTGTATCTAAGAGTTTGCTTATTTGTAGTGCCGGTGTGGTAGAGAGGCCCACAGCTTAGTAGGTAGAGCTCTTGAATAGGAATTCAGGGCTCGTGGGTTCGATCCCCAAATCGGGCACTAACTTTTCCCTCGATTTACTTTACTGGTTTCTGAAGTAAACAGAAGTGTGGTGTGGCTGTCCTGTGTTGGGCTTTGGCCAAGAGAGATGAGAGGGGGTGAGTTGCCAGTGAGGTGGAGAGGCGCACAGGTGACCCAGTTAGCTCAGTAGGTAGAGCACCAGAATGGTGATCCGGGGGTCATGGGTTTGATCCCCACATCAGGCACTCACTTACCCTTGATTTGCTTTAAACCGTTGCCAATGTTTAATATGATTTATATATTTTTAATTGGTGCAAAAAATTGCAATAAATTGACGAAATTGAAAATATAATTTAAAAATGCTGTAATTTATTGTGTATTGCTCTTTTGAGTTTGGGAGCATGGAATTTTTGTTTAAATGTGTTTCCATTTATTTTTAAGATGATCTACGAAGTACAATATAAAAAAGAATCGCTCGAAATATGGTTGGCTGATTTAACTTTGGTCTAGCCACTTTATCGTATGTTATTATATGTATACAATGGAACTCTATTCTGAAACACAATAGACACCACGTGATTTCATTTCAAGTCAAATAAACTCAAGACCTGCATTTAAATTAACAATAAATCCAAGATACATTGAGATACATATCTGGAATGTTTCAGGGTGCTTCTGCCTTAAGGTGATTCACGTTAAAAATAGGGGCGGGGGCCAGAATATTTTGGTGGGGCGGAGTTAGATACCACCTTTAAGCTAACCTTCCCCCTTATTTTAAAAGTGATATCTGACAGTTTGGACCAAAATTATTTTCATTAAAGATCATAATAAACCATGGTTATCTGAACAGATCTCGCAAAATGCTGTTTATTGATGTCCTCTGCATGTCTGAATAAAATGAACTTTAAATATCAAATCCATGCATTTTAATTCTAATGCTCAAGGATATATAAAGGTATTTCCTTGTCAGGATAATATGGGTGTGGTATCAGACCTGGTGTTCATGGCATACTATACACAATGGAGGCAGCATTTTACCTGCTCACTGTCTCCAAAAAACTGAAATACTACTGATGGAAGCCAAAACACAAAAAATATTTAGCCTTGTATTAGCATTTTTGTTATATTTTATGACACTTGAACAAGTTTAACTTTTATTTTTGCAGGTACTACAGGTTTGGTTAACCAGATCACTAAAAAAGGACATTTGCGCTGTAAAAGAATTAAGTGTATGTGTTATTATTATTATTACTTAAAGTAATGCAAAAAAATATAGGACTACATAAAATGTATGATAACAAAATCACCACTAAATAGGAGACATAGAAGTCCAAGCTTGCAAAAAAAAAAATAGGTATGGGATGGGATTGGGATTTGCTGGCATTTTTGTCAATACTGTGCAGCAACATTTCTATCATTATAGCACAGGGGCACATATGAGGTGCCCAGGGACTGAACTCACCGACGAGTCAGGCGTAATGCTGTCCTCTTTGCCCCAATCGTTAGGAGGGAATCAGCTTTAAAGTCTTTGGTTTGAACCCGCAAGCCGACACTCTACCACTTGAGCTATTGAGGCTGGTTTATTTTCAAAATATGCTGATCTAGATCTACTTGTCCATTATCAAGTTATTCATAAGTCCCTGTTAAGGAGTCTTAAGTTAATAAATAAGGTGCTCAAATGTCCAATGTGTTTCACCTTTACTTGCAAGAAACACCATGAGGGTCTAAGATTCCAGTTGTTACAATTATATACTTTATTTCAAAGGAATGGTATTTAAATAGTTTTCATAAATATTACCAGTCTGATATTGTTCTATTTATTTTTCTAATGTTGTACAAGAACAGCACTACTTGCTTCTTTATCGATGAAGTTATATCTTTTAAAAAAACATTATTTTTATTAACAATTCTATGAGGCTTGTGCTTAAAAATTCACAACATTATTATTATTATTTCCTATTATTAGGCTGTTGAACAGTTACCGGTATTTGAAGATGAGAAATACCCGTATCTGTGTGATGCAGCGTCTATAAAGTATATCCAGGGGTGCGATGTGGTGTTTATTCTACGAGGTGTGCATGGGTCTGGAACATCAAGGCTTGCCGAGATGTTGTTAAAGTTGTACCCAAACTCAAAACTCCATACAGATGGCCTGAGTGATGGGTAAGTGGGGCACCTGTGGCGTACTGGTAGATTCACCGATTTTGTTACACCTCTGTCTGCTTAGCCTCTCACTGCATGGGTTCGAGTCAGTGTGATGTAACAACAGAAAATAAACCTGAGACCTCGATGCTTGACTTTTAACCTATTAAACACATCTTGATCAAGCTTAAGAAAACAATGTAGATCCAGTTCTGTCAGAGCAGAAATTCTAGCTTCCCATTTATTTAGTTTTTACCTAATTAATAAATATTAATATATACTGAAGGAAAAAGTTTGGCAAGTTCAGAGAGGATTGACTCCTAAGGAACCTTTGTGACCCGCGGAGGATCGTCCATTTTGCTGTGCACATACTGCAGGGGATTTTCGAGAAAGTTACATTTCACGCTTACATAATGGTGTAGTTTATAAAAAAGGGGGAAATTCATGTTGTCAATGGATGGGCACAATTGGTCAATACGGAAACATTTTAGTCACATTGATTTATAGGCAAAAACAATAGTCGTAAAAAAATTGCTAAACTTTTTTCCTTCAGTATATAATAAGATTTTTATCATCCTTATTGAATAAATATAACATGCTAAAGATTAACTTCTGTCATCGAACGTTGTTGCAAACATCGTTGATTTGGTTGTTAGCGTATGATAAGCTGCTTAACCGACGGAGTAGCAACGGGAAGCTGGAGCGGGGACGTGTAGTAATTATGCCAGTGCAATGTAAGAAACGAAAACAACAACAACAAAAATAACCCTAAGCTATATGAGAGATCAATTATTATATTATTATAATAATATTTCATTAGCATATTTTTCATGTTTTTATTTTTTAACTTTCTGTTTTTCGACATAACCGAATCAAAAAGAATTTGACAGCATGTCATTAATTCCATGTACTTGCTGGTATTGTAAACTATATAACAATGGTGTATTAAATTAATAAATAAAAAATAAATAATACAACAACAACATTCATCCTTGTAGATCTGACCAATCACTGCAGACCCAGGAACAACATTCAGGAATCATTATCATCAATGATCACCGCAACATCTACCGCTCAAATGTGATGCAGTACCTTCGCAAGTATGAGAGTTTTATGCATATCTTGGTCGAGCCACAGCCCCCCTGGCGAAACCAGGCAGATGAACTGGCTTTGCAATGCAAACACAGACTGACCCAGGAAGAGATTCAGAAACAGCTAGAGGAGTTCCAAACGTTTCGTCCAACTTATTATGCGTAAGTTTATACTATCCTGGTGTTTTTCATCGATATTGTATTGACTAATAAGAAATCTGTCGAGCCCAGGCATGGATACATACCTCCCCCACCCCCCTCCACCTCACCGCACCAGGCCCATCAGGTAAAAGGGTAGAGTTGTGAAAACACATACGTGTAAACTTAAAAATTACAAAGCTTTTGAAGAATTTTTTTTTGTCTTTTGACTGCTTAGGTCGAAGTTTGGGCCCCTTACTGTGAATATATAACTAGTACTTACTGCAGTAAAGTTGAATGGGTCTTGATTCATACCCGATGCAGATGCCGCCCCCAACCCCATACCCCCCACACCCACCCCTACCCTCCAAGTTGGGATGAGAACTTTCTTCAGGTGAGGTAAACCAGCTAACTTGGTGTGTGTTCGTGTTTATATCCAGACATTTTTCAGAAGATATTTTCCAAAAGAAAATAGCCAGAAATCACAAATATGACTTGTGTTGGTTGTGTGATGTATTTGCAAAGTCGGTTTTCTTTTTTTTTTTTTGCTCATAAAGGGAAGTTATTCAAGTTACCTGTTTAATCTCCCTTGTATTTGGTATAAACAATTAAACCTGTATTAATTGACCACCCTCTGGAGAGGACAGAAATGGTCTCCTAAAATAGTTAGTCTCTTAATGCAACATGGTTATTTCTTTGAAATAGATTTTTTTAACTTTGTTTACTACTGGGAATACCTCAGACTGCAGAATGCATGTGCAATGAGAGACATTAATGAATAGTCTCCCCTTAATAATCCTAAATGCAAGTAGGTCCTTTCATTTGTTTTACTCGGTTTTTATGCTTTGGCTCTATGGAGTGTGTGTTGAGTTTTCTGCCTTCTTGTGATACACAGGTTAACCACCAACAACAAACACATCCATTTTCTTTTGTCAATAACATATATCTATAAGTATTTAAATGAATTTTAAGCTTATATTAATTCAAAAGTAACAAATTTCACTGTTTGTAATTGCAATAGCTACAAAAGGACAGGCGATTAAGTGCAAGAATTCCAACTGAAAGGACCTGCCTACTGTTTGGAAAACCTTGGATAATAACTAACAAGGGAGACAATTTCCATTTCACCAATGTACCATTCCCTTTTTTTCCACTGTAAGGGGACTTTACTCTATTAAAAGCTACATTCTTACCTCCCTTGTGAGTAGGTATTTGGTACATAGTTATTGTATGTTGTTGATCTATGAAGGCCTTCCCCCACCAATTATAAGCTGGATGTAGCTGGCATGTCCATGATTGTGCAATCTTACAGAAATTAGAGGTTTAAGAGTCCCAGTAAGGGCATGAATTTCAAGGTAACCTGCTGTGCAGCGGTGGTTCTACCCTGAAAATATGTCCTTGGTATTTCTCCACTAATAATTAGCTGACTCAACCTTTAATCCTTGGATCCATCATTGTTCCTTTGAAGGTTTGGCTGAGGATTCCTAGTGGAACATTGATATAAAAACATCTTTGTGTCAGAGATTTTTAGGCTGCAATCTTTACGAGATCCAAATGACAGATGAAAATGATATATTAACACTGTTACCGTGCCAAAATATGCTACAAGGATGTGCAATTGTAAATTATAACGAGTATGTTGAAAACAGTGATGTTCTAATAATGATTTACAGTATGTTTGTTGAGTCAGGAACTTACAAACATCAGTCATAATTATGCGTTATGTATGACAAAATTTCTCCTTTATGCATTATTATCAGAATGGAAACATACAAGAGTAGAACAATGAACCTGCCAAGCAAGATTTGATCAGAATGTGAAATTATTTGTTACTACTTTGACTGAGACTGTCCTGAAATCAGGTTTGTTTGTTTTGTTTTTACTTACATCGCAACGACACCAGTTATGGTCATATTGGCGACGTCCAGCTAATTATTGGTGGAGGAAAACCCCACACTAATGTCTAAGTAGAACCACAGGCGCACCGCAGGTTTGTTGGAAAACCTCTGCACATGGAAGTTCTTGCCCAGACCGGGACACGAATCAACCAGATGTACCGGTAATAAAATAAGCCACTGTTTATTGATATAACATTAATATATTGATTATTTTCACATATTTAAAACCAGAAGTCGTAAATTGGTAAATCAGAGAAACTACTGTCAGTGTGAAAGAAATTACCATTCAAATATTAATGGGGGAGATCTTGAAAAATTGCGACCATTTTGATGTTTTTTGGGGTTTTTTTTATTCTGTGTGGCTATATTTGTGTTGCAAGCCATTATGTTCATGAATGTAATATTGCAATAAGTTTGTTTGCATCATAAAATGTATGCTTTTGCAATAAAATGGGGGTCTTTATCTCAATTTAGGAAGTATAGATATACATATACTTGCCATTATGAAGTACCCGGATGCGCTGAATGTTCAAATATTAATGGAGGAGGTCTTGAGGTTCAGACCTTGAAAAAGCTTGACCATTTTTTCTTTTTCTTTTTTAATTCGGTGTTGGCTATATTTGTTTTCCAAGCCATAATGTTCATAAATGTAATATTGCAATAAGTTTGTTTGCATCATAAAATGCACGAATTTGCAATAAAATGGGGTCTCTATCTCAATTTAGTCATAATAGATAACGGGACTTGAACCCACGCAGTGAGGGTCTAGAAGACCTTACCAATAAAACTTCTCGTCTTGACTGAGGTTTGAACACATGTGGTGAGGTGCTGAGAGGTCACATCTCAGCAGCTCTAACTGTTCTGCCATGAGCGCCCTCTGTTGTTTGGCTAATATTATCTAATATTATCCAAACCAGACCTGGTAACGCAATTGGAAGAGCGTCAGCTCCAGGTGCGGGAGGACTTGTTTTTGATCCCGGGGCGCAACATACCAAAGTCATTAGAAATTGTAGTAGCATTGGCCCCTTGCTAACATTCAAGCAAATATAAGGGTAGTTCCACGACTGGTTGGCCCAGTGTCAGGATAATGTGACTGGGTGTGGTATGATATGGTATACACAGTGAAGACAGCACTATATCTGCTTCAAGTGGACACTGTCTCTAGATAACTGAAATACTGTTGGTGGGACAATAAACCCAATAAATACATAATAAAGGCAGCACTATATCTGCTTCAAGTGGACACCTGTCTCCAGATAACTGAAATACCGTTGGTGGGATGATAAGCCCAATAAAACATAATCATCTAAATTATTTGCAGGTGGTTTTTGAAGGCGGTGGATGCACACAATTTAAGAACTACTGCTATAGAGGCATTACGCAGTTGTGCTCAGACACATTTTCAGCCATTGGCAGGTAAGATTGTCATTCAACAAGCTCTCAGCTTAAACATCCCATAATTCACAGCATCGGTTTTATGCAAAGATATTTCCAGAAATATATGCCTGTCAATATCACATCCCACAGTGGGTGATAGTGTGTATTGTCACCCCAATATATAAATATCACATCCCACTGAGAGTGATAGCATGTATTGTCACCCCAATATATACATATCACATCCAACAGAGGATGATAGCATGTATTGTCAACCAAATATATAAATATCACATCTTACAGAGGGTGATAGTATGTATTGTCACCCCAATATATACATATCACATCCCACAGAGGGTGATAGTATGTATTGTCACCCCAATATATAAATATCACACCCCACAGAGGGTGATAGAAAGTATTGTCACCCCAATATATAAATATCACATCCCACAGAGGGTGATAGTATGTATTGTCACCCCAATATATAAATATCACATCCCACAGAGGATGATAGCATGTATTGTCACCCCAATATATAAATATCACATCCCACAGAGGGTGATAGCATGTATTGTCACCCCCAATATATAAATATCACATCCCACAGAGAGTGATAGCATGTATTGTCACCCCAATATATAAATATCACATCCCACAGAGAGTGATAGCATGTATTGTCACCCCAATATATAAATATCACATCCCACAGAGAGTGATGGCATGTATTGTCACCGCAATATATAAATTATAAAATATCACATCCCACAGAGGGTGATAGCATGTATTGTCACCCCAATATATAAATATCACATCCCACAGAGGGTGATAGCATGTATTGTCACCCCAATATATAAATTATAAAATATCACATCCCACAGAGGGTGATAGCATGTATTGTTACCCCAATATATAAATATCACATCCCACAGAGGGTGATAGCATGTATTGTCACCCCAATATATAAATATCACATCCCACAGAGGGTGTAGCATGTATTGTCACACCAATATATAAATATCACATCCCACATAGGGTGATAGCATGTATTGTCACCCCAATATATAAATATCACATCTCACAGAGGGTGATAGTATGTATTGTCACCCCAATATATAAATATCACATCCCACAGAGAGTGATAGCATGTATTGTCACCCCAATATATAAATATCACATCCCACAGAGAGTGATAGTATGTATTGTCACCCCAATATATAAATATCACATCCCACAGAGGGTGATAGCATGTATTGTCACCCCAATATATAAATATCACATCCCACAGAGGATGATAGCATGTATAGTCACACCAATATATAAATATAACATCCCACAGAGAGTGATAGAATGTATTGTCACCCCAATATATAAATATCACATCCCACAGAGGGTGATAGAATAAAATGTCACCTCAATATATAAATATCACATCCCACAGAGGGTGATAGCATGTATTGTCAACCCAATATATAAATATCACATCCCACAGAGGGTGATAGAATGTAATGTCACCTAAATATATAAATATCACATCCCACAGAGGGTGATAGTATGTATTGTCACCCCAATATATAAATATCACATCCCACAGAGAGTGATAGCATGTATTGTCACCCAAATATATAAATATCACATCCCACAGAGGGTGTAGCATGTATTGTCACCCAATTATATAAATATCACATCCCACAGAGGGTGATTGCATGTATTGTCACCCCAATATATAAATATCACATCCCACAAAGGGTGATAGTACGTATTGTCACCCCAATATATAAATATCACATCCCACAGAGGGTGATAGCACTTATTGTCACATCAATATATAAATATCACATCCCACAGAGGGTGATAGCATGTATTGTCACCCCAATATACAAATATCACATCCCACAGAGGGTGATAGCATGTATAGTCACACCAATATATAAATATAACATCCCACAGAGGGTGATAGCATGTATTGTCACCCCAATATATAAATATCACATCCCACAGAGGGAGATAGTATGTATTGTCACCCCAATATATAAATATCACATCCCACAGAGGGTGAAGCATGTATTGTCACCCCAATATATAAATATCACATCCCACAGAGGGTGATAGAATGTATTGTCACCCCAATGTATTGTCACCCCAATATATAAATATCACATCCCACAGAGGATGATAGTATGTATTGTCACCCCAATATATAAATATCACATCCCACAGAGGGTGATGGAAAGTATTGTCACCCCAATATATAAATATCACATCACACAGAGGGTGATAGCATGTATTGTCACCCCAATATATAAATATCACATCCCACAGAGGGTGATAGCATGTATTGTCACCCCAATATATAAATATCACATCCCACAGAGGGTGATAGCATGTATTGTCACCCAAATATATAAATATCACATCCCACAGAGGATGATAGCATGTATTGTCACCCCAATATATAAATATCACATCCCACAGAGAGTGATAGCATGTATTGTCACCTCAATATATAAATATCACATCCCACAGAGGGTGTAGCATGTATTGTCACCCAATTATATAAATATCACATCCCACAGAGGGTGATAGCATGTATTGTCACCCCAATATATAAATATCACATCCCACAGAGGGTGATAGCATGTATTGTCACCCCAATATATAAATATCACATCCCACAGAGGATGATAGTACGTATTGTCACCAATATATAAATATCACATCCCACAGAGGGTGATAGCATGTATTGTCACCCCAATATATAAATATCACATCCCACAGAGGATGATAGCATGTATAGTCACACCAATATATAAATATAACATCCCACAGAGGGTGATAGCATGTATTGTCACCCCAATATATAAATATCACATCCCACAGAGGGAGATAGTATGTATTGTCACCCCAATATATAAATATCACATCCCACAGAGGGTGAAGCATGTATTGTCACCCCAATATATAAATATCACATCCCACAGAGGGTGATAGAATGTATTGTCATCCCAATATATAAATATCACATCCCACAGAGGATGATAGCATGTATTGTCACCCCAATATATAAATATCACATCCCACAGAGAGTGATAGCATGTATTGTCACCCCAATATATAAATATCACATCCCACAGAGGGTGATAGTATGTATTGTCACCCCAATATATAAATATCACATCCCATAGAGGGTGATAGCATGTATCGTCACCCCAATATATAAATATCACATTCCAAAGAGGATGATAGCATGAATTGTCACCCCAGTATATAAATATCACATCCCATAGAGGGTGATAGCATGTATCCACCCCAAATATATAAATATCACACCCTACAGAGGGTGATAGCATATATTGTCACCCCAATATATAAATATCACACCCTACAGAGGGTGATAGTATGTATTGTCACCCCAGTATATAAATATCACACCCTACAGAGGGTGATAGTATGTATTGTCACCCCAGTATATAAATATCACACCCTACAGAGGGTGATAGCATGTATTGTCACCCCAATATATAAATATTACATCCCACAGAGGGTGATAGCATGTATTGTCACCCCAATATATAAATATCACATCCCACAGAGGATGATAGCATGTATAGTCACACCAATATATAAATATAACATCCCACAGAGAGTGATAGAATGTATTGTCACCCCAATATTTAAATATCACATCCCACAGAGGGTGATAGAATGTAATGTCACCTCAATATATAAATATCACATCCCACAGAGGGTGATAGCATGTATTGTCAACCCAATATATAAATATCACATCCCACAGAGGGTGATAGAATGTAATGTCACCTCAATATATAGATATCACATCCCACAGAGGGTGATAGTATGTATTGTCACCCCAATATATAAATATCACATCCCACAGAGGATGATAGCATGTATAGTCACACCAATATATAAATATCACATCCCACAGAGGGTGATAGCATGTATTGTCACCCCAATATATAAATATCACATCCCACAGAGGGTGTAGCATGTATTGTCACCCAATTATATAAATATCACATCCCACAGAGGGTGATAGCATGTATTGTCACCCGAATATATAAATATCACATCCCACAGAGGGTGATAGCACGTATTGTCATCCCAGTATATAAATATCACATCCCACAGAGGGTGATAGTACGTATTGTCACCCCAATATATAAATATCACATCCCACAGAGGGTGATAGTACGTATTGTCACCCCAATATATAAATATCACATCCCACAGAGGGTGATAGCACATATTGTCACATCAATATATAAATATCACATCCCACAGAGGGTGATAGCATGTATTATCACCCCAATATATAAATATCACATCCCACAGAGGATGATAGTACGTATTGTCACCAATATATAAATATCACATCCCACAGAGGGTGATAGCATGTATTGTCACCCCAATATATAAATATCACATCCCACAGAGGGTGATATCATGTATTGTCACCCCAATATATAAATATCACATCCCACAGAGGGAGATAGTATGTATTGTCACCCCAATATATAAATATCACATCCCACAGAGGATTATAACATGTATTGTCACCCCAATATATAAATATCACATCCCACAGAGAGTGATAGCATGTATTGTCACCCCAATATATAAATATCACATCCCACAGAGGGTGTTAGCATGTATTGTCATCCCAATATATAAATATCACATTCCACAGAGAGTGATACCAGCCTTTGTTAACTAGATATTTGTGCAACATAGGGAGAAAAATGTGCAGCCAGTCCGGGACTCGAACCCGGGACACTTCGCTTACAGGGCGAATGCTCTACCGACTGAGCTAACCAGACCGCTTACACATTCTCTCCCTATCACCCGGCTACATACACCCCGGGCAACTTGAAATTCGTCCTCGAATTTCCACAGACTATATACTCTACATACAACTCACAAGCACTTCTCAAGCACTTGTACGTAAATGACCCGCGGTCGTTACGTACAAGTGCTTGAGAAGTGCTTACAATACATATTATATGGGCGCCATTGTAACATAGGGAGAAAAATGTGCAGCCAGTCCGGGACTCGAACCCGGGACACTTCACTTACAGGGCGAATGCTCTACCGACTGAGCTAACCGGACCGCTTACACATTCTCTCCCTATCACCTGGCTACATTTGTACTGTCTGTTTTTATTTTTCAGAAATCTTTGACAACTATCAATCCAACAACTTCTTTGATGACGTAAGCGACAAGACGCTTCACTGCACTGCCAAGTTCCTAGGACGAGATAAAAATAGTCCTTTTCATGAAAATCCTCTTCTTACTGCAGCCATCGGGAAGAAATTCCGTCTGCACGTGTCAGGTTTTTTCTTCAGCTCCAAAGCAATCTTCGCTATAGTTGATTTGTATAAGTCGATGGACTCGAAATTGATGCTGAAACTGTTCAATAGTTCTGAGGAGGAAGCTGCTAGACAAAGGCATCCTGGGAAAACAGATGAAGGAAATCAAAATGGCCACCAGTCTACTTTACGACAGGGCTGTTCTGCTCATATTACGATTGCCTATCAAAAAGGGTTGCAAGCAAAGGTGAGCGGTACAGAGCTTTTGGATGTTCTTGAAGAATTTGTGGAAAAAACAGAGAAAAATGTTGCGCAGGTTACAACAGAAAGTGGCTTATTGGAAAGCTTTGGCGAATCTCGATATATTTTAACTCTTAAAAAGCCCCTGGAATTTGATAGTCTATTTCTAGGATTTTATCCCAAATATTGAGGTTAGAAGTTCTATAGACATTTTTGTTGACTGTTCTGTTTCATGGAAAATTTCTACTTATTTTTACCATTGTGGTCTTAAGTTAATTTTCTTAAAAATCTTGGTTTATCAAGTAATGGTTACTGTTGGTTTACCAAGTTACAGATCCTGTAGGTTTATCAAGGGAAGGGTATTGTTGGTTTTTCAAGTGACAGATCCTGTAGGTTTATCAAGTTAAGGGTACTGTTGGTTTATCAAGTGACAGAGATCCTGTTGGTTTATCAAGTGAAGTGAATTGTTGGCTTATCAAGTGACAGGTCTTGTAGGTTTATGAAGTGAAGGATCCTGTAGGTTTATCAAGTGAAGTGACTTGTTGGTTTATCATGTTACAGATCCTGTAGGTTTATCAAGTGAAGGATCCTGTAGGTTTATCAAGTGAAGGGTTCTGTTTGTTTATCAAGTGACAGACCCTGTTGTTTTATCAAGTGAAGTGAATTGTTGGTTTATCAAGTGTTGCATCCTGTTGATTTAGCAAGTGACATGTCCTGTTGGTTTGTCAAGTGGTGAGTCCTGTTGGTAAGTGACAGGTCTTGCTGATTTATCAAGTGACAGGTCCCGTTGGTTAATCAAATACCGGTAATAGGTCTTGTTGTGAACGCTGAACACTTCTTAGCTGAGGTTTACTCAAATTCAAATTGTGGAATTAAAAAAAATCAAAGAAAAAAAGCTAACAATGTCTTACTGATATCTTGGACAGCCTGGACAATTAGTGGTTCGGAGATACATCACAACATTATTAGAGTTACAATCAGCGGGTACTAACTGTACCTTGGGAATCCTGTATGGACTATGGCCACAACAGTAAATTGGCCAAATAGTATGGTTTGACATCAGACTGCGAGCAGAATTGTCCAAGAGCCTTCCTGTAGAATTTGGATGCTGTGGTTTTGCAGCTCAGCGTAGCCAGGTGATAGGGAGAGAATGTGTAAGCAGTCCAGTTAGCTCAGCCAGTAGAGCATTTGCCCTGTTAGCAAAGGATCCCGGGTTTCAAGTCCCGGACTGGCTTCACATTTTTCTCCCCAAGTTACACCAGTCTGTCTTGTGCAGAATGGGAACAAGCCCACAGTACGGCTAAAGAAAGGCAGAATACATCTCGGGTTGTGGTCGAAGATGGCAGAGCAGTGGCAAGTTAGATAGTCAAAGATTTTAAAATTGCACAAAGCCTGAAAATGATAGCTTCCGAAGAAATACAAAACTTAATCGGAAGTGCGAAAATTGTCATGTAATTAAATGGACAAATCGCATTCCAAGTACCGAAATACAATGTGTGTTTTTTTTTCAGTTAACGGTGGTATCTGACAGTTTGCCTATGTTGTATTCATGTAACAATACTGTACCACAGTTTTGGGGAATTGGGGCATAATTTCTGCACAAACTTTCACTTTAGTATAAGTTAAGGCAGGTTTGAACATTATTGTTAGACAATACAAATCATTTTAAAAACACTTTAAAACTTCACTTATTTCAAATCTATAAAAATGCTTAAAAAAAAGATATCAAAGTCAGTGCATATTACCTGGATGACGATATAACATAGTCTCAAAAGTGAGATTTCACATTGTTTTCATAGTTAAAAATAGCTGTCTCTGCAGTGTGGTTCAGATAGGCAATAACTGTTTGCAATGAGAAATGGAGATTTATGTTTAATTGTTCTCGCTGGTCTAGGGCATCGATGAGCAGCATTTTGCAGGATCTATTCAGGTAACAATGACTTATTTGGTTATCTGAGAAAAAATATTCTGGTCCAAACTGTCGGATACCATCTTTAGCTGGTCAATTAATTGAAAAAGTAAACCATTTATTGATTTTGTAGCTGTTGCCATCCCTAATATTTCCAATTTTATATTCATCATATCTTTGGAAGCATAGATCAATTCCAGTGGCATCTCGTTAGCTCACCTGAGTACAACGTGCTCAAGGTGTGCTTTTCTGATACCCCTTCGTCCCGCGCCCAGCATCAACAATTTAGTTTGTTGACATGCTAGAGGTCACATGATAGCCCAATCTTCACCAAACTTGGCCAGAATGTTGTCTTACATATGTTTAGAAGTGGGTCATGTGTATTCAGTAGGTTACTAGGTAAAATTCTAAAAAGAATGATCAGGGTCTAATCATCACCAAAGATATCTTAAGTATCTGTTAATTATATGATGCCATATATGAGCCTACTAACAGCCTGTGTCCTCAGGTGAGCGATTAAGGGCCATCATAACTCTCTTGTTTAATTTTAAGAATAGTTGTGCCTTAGTAAATGTTCTTTGAGATGAATATTGTAAGAAATTTTTTTTTTCACAAAATGGGAGCAACACTGCATATGATATCAATTTTTTTTTACGGTTGTCCCAGTAAATTATGGACTGGGCTTATTGTATGAAAAGTATTTATTGCACAGGTAGCCAATTTCACCCTATTTGCCTATGTCGTATTCATGTAACAATACTGTACCACAGTACTGGCATGCATGTAAAAATCTCCCACTTTGGCCTCAGAAAAAGTTCACATCTATATTATATACACATATTGTGGGTTAACGTGCAAAATATCAGGACATTTTACCTAAGTATAGCATCTCTGCAAAATACAAAACTATACGGTATGCAGACCCAGGGCACACTCCACTCCACCCGTCAAAGTCACGCACTTAACGTTCACTCATTTTCAAAGTATTCTCTGTTGTTCGAGATACACTCTTGATCATACACAGTACACAAGTTTTACATTTATTTTTATCACCCTTGAATATATTTTTACTGAAATTGAATGGGGAAAGGTATTTTTATAATATATTTATGATCGGATGTCAAATGAAAAAAAATATACACATAGTCCACGATTTAGTGGGACAACCCTCGTATTCAAGATTTTTATTTTCTGCAATGGGGGCAAATGTGTTTGGCAAATATATTGAAGGTGTTTAATATAGCATTTGATTGTGAAGTATCGTTAATGTATGTATAATTATCTACATATACCGTACTTACTCACTTATAAGACGGGGATTTTTCCTTTAAATTTCATGTTCAAAGTGTGGGGCTCGTCTTATAGGCGAGGTCTAGCGACCTGGCAAAAAGTTTTCACATTGTTTTAGGGCGAAAACATACCACATAAACTTGTTAGCAGTTATGCAATGACCCGGCATGCCGTCATTATCGACCGCCGATAACTTACCTTTATTGAACTTTGAATTCTGTCGGTCAACGATTAACTGTCTCACATACATTTCCCTTTGTTCTGCATGAAACAGCTTATTATCCATCAGTAAACACTGAGACAAACTTTCAACTTCAGTCTGCCAAATACACCAAGCTGTAATTTACTTGGCGTTTCTGTGTAGACTTTCCTCATTACACAGGTCAAGTGACTGACTCTGAGATAAGCCGTTGTCAAGGTGATATCGATCGGAGCAGTTTGACAGTGAGGGTGTGAACGATGTGTTTTTATAAACAGCTGCCGATTACATTTCTCCATGAAATTATTGATTGGTGGCATGTACACAAGGAGAGTGCACTGTTCCCCGATATATCGTGTACTGTCATACCAGACTTGGTGACGTAGATCAAAGAAATTAATGTCATGCCGCCACGAGCTACAGGATAGCAGAGCAAATGACACTCGATACATCCCGCAACGTGTGAAAATTACAGTCACTGTTTACCAGTTAACCCTTTTGTTGAGACAGCATGACTGGTCGACGTTCCTCTTCATTTTTTCGCCTCGTCTTATAAGCGGGTCGAAGCAGAAACCGGCAATTTCACAGGTGAAGTAGGGGGGTCGTCTTATAAGCGAATAGTCTTATAAGTGAGTAAGTACGGTATGTGTGTAACATTATTTTTCTAAATTGTTTCAATTAATTGTAATTTTGTTACATATATATTTGCAGGAAATTTGTACATTTTGGAATCTACTATGTGCTTTATGTATGTGTGGCTGAAGATTATTTTCCCAAAATTGTGTTTAAAATCATTAAAATATTAAATAATGTGTATTTGCAATGCTTTTGTCGATTTTGATCATATTTCGTACTCCTATACATTTTCTCAACTAATAATGTGTAATAAAATCTGTATGTGATGTTAAGTTTTCTATGTATTTTTTTGTTCAACTTCAAAGTTGTAGTAATACGGAAGTTAATTAATCTGCTACAGAAGAATTTAAGAGCATCTTTGTGTTTTATGGGTTGTTTTTTTTTATTTCATCACACAGTTGCAGGTATACTGATATTGGCGACGATTATCTTATTATTGATGAAGGATGACTCCAAACTTATGTCTGGGTAGAACCAAGGGCACACCGCGGTTTAGTTGAACAACCTTATATGAATATATTCATACTAGAGGAAGACCCCAGACTTTAGGTTTGGGGAGAATGAACCTAATATGAATATATTCATACTAGAGGGAAGACCCCAGACTTTAGGTTTGGGGAGAATGACTGATTCACCGCATGTTAGTGGAAAACCTTCCAACATGAAAGTTCTCGCCCCGACCGGGTCTCAAACCCACATTAAGAGTCCTCTAATAATTCAAGATTTAACCCAAAACAATCTATTCTACCTATCTCTTGTTAGCTCACCTGAGCATTTCTGATACACCTTCGCGCATCATGTGTCATCATCAATTTGCTTGTGAAAATTCTTGAGGCTAAAGTTTTTATCTAGTCTTCAATAAATTTGGTCACAATGTTTTTTCTGCATGAAACCACAGGTCAGTTGGAGGCTTTCCCACATTATGTCCTTTGCCCTGAACGGGACTCGAACCCATGCGGCGACTCCACTCCACCACTATGCCACGGGCAACCACATCTCTTTAATTACTGCCTTTCGTCAGGATGATTATTGCCGGGTAATAATCGTAGTATTCCTTAAACAAGAATAGGGGCAATTAAGTTTTTATAATTGCAAAGTACAGTAAAATTTTGTTATCTCAGTCACAGATAATTGAGATTCCTTGTGTATATTGATGCAAAC
The DNA here is from genome assembly GCA_007844125.1 of Sinonovacula constricta. Lineage (NCBI taxonomy): Eukaryota > Metazoa > Mollusca > Bivalvia > Cardiida > Solecurtidae > Sinonovacula > Sinonovacula constricta. The sequence continues at coordinate 6,707,062 of CM017573.1, forward strand.
TTGCAGTCATATCTGGTACCATGGATACGAGGATGTATTTATGGTGATACTCGAAATCAAATTAACAAGGTTTAACTGTATATTGTTATGTAAATGTTCATATAAATAATTCAAAATATTTATTTTTTTATTAAAAAACATAAGTCACAAATGACGTGAAATGCCTGACCATCACAAGATGCTGTGTACAACTGGACGACTGATTCACTGTGTATTCTACTATTCTACATACTCGTTGACTTTCTTTCGATCAATCCTACATTAATGATTATAATATCACAAATGAAACTTTACATATTAAAGACATAGCTCAAATATCAGCAGCTTCTTAAAAATTAAATAAAAGGAAGATCCCAGGCTTGTGTCTGGATAGAATCATCAGCCCAACACAGGTTAGTTGGTAAATCTCCCCACATGAAAATTCTTTCCCAGACCAGGACTTCAACCCATGCACACACAAAAAACAGTACACCAATATATACAAGAAATTTATATTATACTGATTCATGTATGGGATTGGGATTTGCCGGCATTTTTGCCTACACTGTCCAGCTACATTTCTATCATAGCACAGGGGCACTTATGAGGTGCCCACGAACTGAACCCGGCCGGTCCATTATACTGACACCGACGAGTCAGGTGTAATGCTGTCTCCTTAGCCCCGAGCGTTAGGTGGGAAGCCACTACTACCAACTTTAAAGTCTTTGGTTTGACCTGGCCAGGGTTTGAACCCGCGACCTCTGGATCCGCAAGCCGATGCTCTACCACATGCTAAGTTCCTTAAAAAAAAAGCGATGGGGTATATTCCGCAAAATACGGTTTGCTTTATATCTTGGTAATGACAAAAACAACAAAGATGACGTTTCAAATTTTAAATTAATTCTTGTATAAATCACATAAGCATTTTTCATTTTTTATATCATTAACAAATAACAATATCAATACAATTGGGTGCATGAACATGATGAAAATTTATACAAGTTAATACATTCATTCATTGTAATACAAAGCCCTTTTTTTCATCATATAAGTACCGTATATCGAGACTTGATCGCATACATGTGAACTCTCCCATTTGTGGAGGAAGATTCCCACTTCTAAAGTTCAAAATTATTTGAAAATGTGGTATTTTTTACAGATTTTCAGAGATCTCCCTACTTGGAAATAGGTAACTTCCTTCTTTGCTTATGCGAAAATAACTAATTGCAAGCAAAAAAGCTGCTGACCTTATGAGTAAACTATAAATAGATTTTTCAGGGGAGACTATTCATGAATGTCATTTAAGATATAATAAAAACCTTTTTCTTTCAATGTATTGCATTTTCTATAAATCTGATCATTATGGTGGAGCAAGAATAAGTTACTGGCATGCAAGTAAAAATCTCTCACTTTGGCCTCAGAAAAAGTTCACATGTATAACACATTTGAATACAAAGCTATTTTATCATCATAACAGGTACTACTAGGTATTACATTATAAAAAAGTATAACCATAGTAACCATACATTTGAGTGATAAGCAATTACTTTTCATAATGTAAACAAGTATATCATTTATTAATATATATCATTGATTAATAAAAGTATATTATACATATTAAAACTCAGCTTCAATTGTTATTCTAGCAATTAAAATGTTTTGTTCATAGACACGTACATCTTGCAATAAATCCAGATTATTGCAAGAAAAAAAAGAGTAAAAAAAGTAGAAATAAATTTGCCAAAATCCTCCATACAAGTAACATTGTTCACAATGCACACAATCGACACTATATAGAGAAATTCATATCCACTTAACCAGGTTTGAATTAAAATAACAAAACTAGAATATAAAAAAAATTATAACACAGTAATTCATTTTATACTATGCCGTAAATTATAATGTAAATTTTCAAAAACGATTCTAACTAATTACCAGGTACAGCTAGCCATAAACATTCCAAACACAATCATTTTTCAGAGATACACATTCACTCATACATTTATTATGAACACAACTTGTTTACCCACTTTTGCACGTATTCGGCATTTGACGGCTTTAACTTTTACCGACTTGTTCATTATTTTGCCACAAAACATTACATACATACACTTTATTATACAATCATTTCTCAGATACATACATTCATGCATACATTTATTATGAACACAACTTGTTTACCCATTTTATGCACGTATACGCCATTTGACGGCTTTACATTTTACCACAGACTTGTTCATTACTTTGCCAAAAAACACACAAAAATGTGATCATAATAAACATAGCAATGTTTTAATCACATATAAACACATTTATACACAAAACATGTTTTCATAAACATTACAATGTTTGACTACAATATAAAAACAATTAGACAACTATGTTCTCAATAACATATCAATGTTTTAACACATATAAACACATCCAAAAATGTTATAAACAAGATTACAATTTATGTACCAACTATTAGCACATATTAAAATAAGCCCCTTATTTCATAAAAAATAATTCCCACATACATGCATTTAAACACATTTTAAACAGAATAGTGTATTAATCATTGTAACACAGTCTCCTAATCTCATTTTAACACATTTTTACTGAATGTTTTAGCAGCATATTAACACATTTTCTTACAATGTCGGCAAAATATTTACACATTTTTGCACACAAAAAACCTTAAATAAACCTAGGGTCTCCCACAACTAATTGCAAACTCGCACAAATGTTGTCAATGGATTACATAACCATTGGAGTAACCTTCCTTGTATAAGTTACCTCCCTTGTATGTAGGTATCTACATGAATACATTCCGTTGTAATGTTAAAGACGTTAACACTAACTTAAGCATTTAGAAACTAAATTTACTGAAATTTTATTTTTAAATAAAAATTCACGAAGAATCAAATATCTAAAAAAAAAAATCTAAAGAAAGACTAAATCTGTATTTGGGTTTTACGGCACACCGACACTTGATAGGTCATACGGCGCCGAAAGGCTAAATCTATTTTATGTTGGGGGAGGTTTTCCAGCTAATCTGCTGTGTGCCAGTGATTCTACCCAGACATAAATCTTGGGTCTTCCTCCACCAATAATTAGCTGGGCGTCGCCAATATGACCATAATATGTCAGCGTGATGTGTCAAAAAATAAAACAAACATAACCATGTCACAACAAAAACTATCAGATTGATGCAAACATGTACATATCAAGATTAAGATTTAAAACTGAACAGTCAATATAATTAATAAAAATGAACATGACTTATCATTAAAGGGGATGAATACCCCCAAAATACTTGCAATACGATTGAAAAATAATGCTTTCGGCAAAAATGAATATTGTCGAAATATGGATCGGTAAATCATGAAGAAATCTCTACCTTTGACATTATTCACAATAATGAATCAATTATAAATGTAATTATTGCATATCTTAACAAATGGACAAATTTAGACAATTTCTTCATTATTTAAGCAGGTTTAAGGGGTAGGGTGGGGATAACTCTTGCTGGGTTTGAATTATCTCCCTTGTTTGATTGTTTTACGGTCCCATCACCATTTTTTCAGTTATCAAAAAATCATGTCCAATCATACCTCCTGTACCTGGGCTTAATGCTGTACTTAATGGGCCAATGAGAACACTTGGTTCATTCCCTCTTCCGTATGACCATCCCTTGGATGTTTCTCGAGTAATAACACAAACTGAATTGCGACTTTTTGTTTTCTAAACACGCCTAAAATGTAGTCAGCATGGTTTTTCACGATGTATGTCAAAGAATATTTAACATCAAATAGTCTGCTTTCATTTTCTGCTGGCTAGTGTAATGAAGTACAGTAGAAACTCCCAAACCAGATCATCCACACGCTGAAATCATTCACATGCTGGAATCATTTACTATCCCAAGCCCTTTTTTTATGGTCCCGATTGTTTATTTCGTTTGTAAACTAGTATTCTACAATTCAAAACCTCTATATTCTGAATTACTCTATTTCTTTGGCATTTTGTTTATTCCATTCTTTAATCACACATTTTTAATTCTGTTGTGTTGATTGCCGACACACATCAGCAATTTTCTACAATCTGGAATCTCCTCAAATCCAGACATTTAGAGCAGTTCAAAAATCTAGTTCAGATTAGGGACTTTTTGTCTGTTTAGTAAAATAACTACATGAGAGATGAATAATTCATTTTGGTTAATTATCGAGGAAATCAGTGAGAATTATGATTTTAAAATAACATCCAATCAGGCAAGATTGTTTATATGGAAGACATGCAGTCAAGCAGAGAGAAAAATAATAAATTTGATCAAAGCTGAAATAAACTTTTTATAGCATAAATACAGTTAACTTCTCATGAATTTAAGAAATAAACACAATTAAAAACAATTAATAAACAAAAAGCAATTAATAAACAATTAGGGACAATCATTTTTCTTCATGGCCTATATAATGGTTTCTAACAAAGTAAAATAAATGACTCTAAAATTGAGTAAATTAACAGAATAAATTAAACAAAAGGTTTTATCAGAAAAAAGATACTTTACTTAGTCTAACACCCAATTTTGCAAAATCACCAATTAACCCATAATTAACAATCATCTATAATTTTGGAAATTCACCTGACTGTTGTTTCTCTTCAAAAGAGATAAAAAGGATTTTAATAAATGTATGCTCAACTTATAATAATAGATTTAACCAGTCTATTCATAAACCCATAGTCATGCAGATTCTGCTAATGATTCGTGAATGGTTTTTAAAGGCGTAAAATGGCGTATAATTGTAAATGGTTTGATAAGGTGTAAAATGGCGTATGCATGCAGGAAAGGGTAAAACATGCGATTTCACTGACATTTGAAGTCTGAACTGACTGAAAATACACTAAAACAAGGAATAATACAAAATACTATGAATGAACACTACAAAACTGCATCCTGTCAAGTACAGTTTTTTGGAGGTTTGGGAGGGGGGGGGGGATATTTCTATCATAATAGCACAGGGGCACTTATGAGGTGCCCAGGGACTGAACCCGGCAAGTCCATTATACTGACACCGACGAGTCAGGCTTAATGCTATACCCTTAGCCCCGAGTGTTAGAAGGGAAGCCACTACTACCAACTTTAAAGTCTTTGGTTTGACCCGGCCGGGATTTGAACCCACCACCTCCCGATTCGCAAGCCAACGCTCTACCACTTGAGCTATTGCGGCCGGAGAGGAAGATGGGGTTTATTCTGAATAACTACATAATTATTACATTTCTTTACTTTTTACCTGTGGCGCTTATATAGGGATAATAAATGAATAATACAATAAATTCGTCCTAGCAAAAAAATCTATCAACATTATGCAATTCTGTTCATATTTGAATTCTGAACTAACTGAAATTTTTTTACTGACTGGCTTTTTGTAATTAATAAATAACCTTTCTATACCATAACTGTTAAAAATATTTTGAATCATCGGTGGACAAGTCATTGACTCAAGGAAATTTAAACATAACATTTACATTTTTGTAACTTGTGTTCATCTTATTCTCTAACAAATAGGAAAGAAAATGATGCAAACAAACAAGTGGAAAAAAAAAATCCCGAATAGCAAATGTACTTTGTTTTACATAAATACAGAAAGACATAACATAAAAACAGAAATGTATTGCACGAAATGTTCAACCTGTTGTCTTTGCTACAACATTTCTATGTACATGATTAGAATAATATAATATTTTTTTTCAAGTTTAAGTTTAAATTTAATAATAATCAACAATATCATTTTAACTGGCAGTAATACAAATGCAGTGCAAAAAAACGAGCAAGAAGTTGTATTGCAGGATGATTTTAATAAATGAACCCTTTCATTCATAGCACTTGTATATGATTTTTAAAAGTTTACCTATTTTTTTTATTTTCATTAAAACAGTTTAAAGTATTTCTAACACATGTATGTTTCAACCTTTAATAGTAAATCCATGGTCAAACAAGTCAACAAATAAACCATAAGTCATGCAGATTCTACTGAAGATAAGACTGATAATAGTGATTGCTGCACAAAGGCGTAAAATGGCATATGCGTGAGGGAAAGCGTGTCAATAAATAAACCATAAGTAATGCAGATTCTACTGAAGATAAGGCTGATAAGTGTGGATTGCTGCACAAAGGCGTAATATGGAATATTATGAGAGAAAGGGAGTAAACAAATAAAACCCAAGTAGGGCAGATTCTACTAAAGATAAGACTGATAATTGTGATTGCTTCACAAAGGCGCAATATGGCATATGCGTGAGAGAAAGGGTTTAAGCTGTAGGGGCACCAAGTAAGTTTCGCACCAAGTTGTACGCTACGTGCTTACTTATCATTCATGTAAAATTTTGTATTCACTCCATTAGCAGTTCAATGTTTTCACTCAGGGAAAAGATGCTGACCTTATAAGTACACTATAAATAGATTTTTCAGGGGAGACTATTCATGAATGTCTCTCATTTTAAATATAATAACAAAAAGTGTTTTTTTAAATGTATGGCATTTTCTATAAATCTGATAATTATGTCGTAGCAAGAATTAGTTACTGGTATGCAGAACATATTTGTCAACCATAGATAGTTCCCACATCAGTGAAGATCACTTATCTTGGCAGCCATCTTTGATGGCAACTTTAAGGGATTTTCAGATGACTTGTATAGAAGCATAAATTATATTTTCTTGTCATTTCTTCATTTGTGGTCCAAAAATTAAAAGCCATACACCATTGGAAAGCTCCTGAAATTCATACTTTTAGAATGCAATATTTTAAAATATGTAAAATTGATAAATGCCCAAAGAATCAATACAAAGAAATAAATGAAATTATTGGCTCATCCTTAAACAAAATGAACAGTGTATCGTTTTTTGGTTGCATTTTTTGCCTTTTAAACTATCAAGATAAAGTTTTAAAATTTAAAATACTTCAAAAAAACTGTTAAGTTTGATATAAAATTTAGAAAAATAAGACTGAAAAATAAACACGCAATCTTGACCTGCATTAGCTTCTACCTTCAAAGATGGCTGCCCTGTCTTCTCAGTGACTATGACATCACATAAAAACTATCTATTCCTAACACTACAATTTCTACTACAATATCTAAGATTATCTCATCATTGTCATCATCTAAAAATGTGATTAATCTTTCAAAGCAGTGCATACCACAGGGCTTGCAGTGCTTTGATTAAGTTGTTATTCTCTGGCTCCTTTGCTAACCTCAAGTAAACATAAGGGTAGTTCCACGACTGAGCGGCCTGGTGTCAGGATAATGTGACTGGGTGTGGTATCATGCCAGGTGTTTATGACATGCTATACACGGTGAAGGCAGCACTTTATCTGCTTCAAGTGGACATCGTCTCCAGATAACTGAAATACTGTTGGTGGGATGATAAAGCCAGTAAACAAACTACATTTTGTATGGCCAACACATACACATGCTTCATTTTCCAAGTATGTATACATTTAGTCAGAATGCTTTATTTGGGTATGGAGCCTTTTATCCCTTTAAGAAGGTGTAAAAATAGTTAAAAAAATGTGACAATCTTGCATATCTTGATAAACATGACTAGAAAATATCCACATAGCTACACATACTGTAAGTATTACAATATTATCATTTTATCTGATGCTTGAGGTTAAGGGAAGTCTTCCATTCCATCATGCAAACAGTTACTAAATGAAAACTTGCCCATGTCCCTGCTGCCTCAATAGATATCATTCTTGCTATGTTTTAATGCTTTTTATTTGGAGAAATTAACTTAGCACTCAGCATCTAAAATTTCGCCATTTAGGAGAAAACACACCTACCTAGGACACTGCCAATTTGGAAAACTTTAAAATTCTTTCAACAAATAAATTATTATTTGATGACAATTTAAAAAATGTTATTATAATCAATAAGCTATAACCTTGTATATCTTCCAAAATAAGATCTATAATTTAGCCGGACAAAGTTTGGATTTTTTTTTTTTCTTTAAAATTGACAGATATTATTGGATAGTCTCCCTTTGTTAATCCCTAAATACAGGTAGGTCCTTTCATTTGGACGACTCGGTTTTTTATGCTTGTGCACTTTAGAGTGATTGATTACTTTAATGCTGTTGTCGTGATACCTATTTCTATTTTCTTGGTGACATAACATATCTCTCTAAGTATTCAAATGAATTTTAAGCTTAAAGTTATGTAAACATATGAAATTTCACTATAATTGCACCATCTGCCAAAGGACTGGCAATAAAGTCCAAGAATTCCAACTAAAAGGACCTACCTACTATTTGGACTACCTAGGATGTTATCTTACAAGGGAGACAATTTCCATTTTACAAGGATTATACTTATATTTGGCAATAACGGGAAAATATACAATTAAACGTATGAAATGGGGAGAATATGCCTGATTTATATTTGTTCAACACAGAACATAAAGTTGAATTAATTAAAGTTTATCATACAAGAAAAATGTGACAATGGATATAATTTCGTGAATTGAAACCATGAAATGAAAAAGTGGTTAGCATGTCTGCATCATAATGACTACAATGATTGAACAATTACCGTACTTTCTCACTTATAAGGCTATTCACTTATAAGACTGGCCTCCTACTTCACCGTTTATAAGTTTATGCGGTTAGTTCTCACTGAAAAACAACATGACAACTTTTTTCCAGTCAATAGACCCCGCCTATAAGACGAGCCCTACACTTTGAACATGAAATTTTGAGGAAAAATCCCTGTCTTATAAGTGAGAAAATATGGTAAATTACATATATTTTTTTACAAAAGTCTAAGTTTAATAAATTATTTTTATTGGTTTTTATATCTACATATACATTTAATTATAAAGTTTGTAAAGTTTGTTTCCTCATTTGGAAGTTAATTCAAACTTAAATGGAATATAACTTACATCAATGAGTTAATGACCTTTTTCACAACTTGTCAAGCCACGTTAAATGTTCTGTTAAAAGTGGTATCCTACAGTTTGGTTATATCTAATATATGTAAATCTAATCTATGTAACAATATTTGGCCTTTCTTTGATGTATTTGTACATGACTTCTGCAGAAAAAAATCATACATAAGTCTAAGCTTTGACTATTTTAAACAGTATCTCAATTTAAGGGCAGCAAAACTCGTTCATCAACACTTAAATGTTCATTCTTTTCAAATCTATAAATAAACGCTTGGGATTCCTGCTAAAAATAGACGTCAACGTCACAGCGGATGACGTGGATGAGCTTAAGCATAAGTGGTCCCATGGTTTTTCTTAAGTTTAAAAATAGCTAACTGTGCAGCGTGGCTCAGATAGGAAATACATGTTTGAAATTGGATTGCCACGTTATGGTTCACTTTTCAGACATGTGTAGGACATCAATAACCAGCATTTTGAGAGATCTGTTTAAGTAACAATGGCTGATTATGATGTTAAAAAAAATTTTTTTTGGTCCAACCTGTCAGATATCCACCTTTAATGCATGGAAGACCATTTTATAAATTACATATACATATTACTTAATTAAATAACCAAGCTTATGTATTTATACAGCAGTCATCAGTTCCTCTTTTTTCATCTTATGATGCTATTGCAATGGTTATTATGATAATTATGCGGTTGTTATGGTAATGCAATGGTTGCTATGATAAAAATTAAGTCGCTATGGTGGTGTTTTAGATGCCATACTTAATTTGTTCTTTTTTCATATGACTTGCTGTTTTAACAATGTTCATGATAATAATAAGTCACTTGTTGCTGTGGATACTCATTGTTTGTTAAAGTGATGTAATGGTTTCATTGATAATTTACTTGTTGCTATGTTGACTACTTGGTTGCTATGGTGATGCTGCAGTTGATAGAATTAACTTCTTCTTTTCTTTGGTTTCCACACTGGTTATCATAGATTTAGATGTTCCATTCCCACACAAGTTTTTCATTATTTTTTTCTAGTTTCTGACATACTGGTTGCTATGGTAACAAGCTGCTTGCTATGGATATGGATTGAGGTCAGTCGTGATGTTCAAGTGGTGGGGGCTGATCTGGCATGGTTGTTCTGGTGCCTGCAGTGAGATACCCAGCCACAGAGGGTCCAGTGGGACCTAGAAACAAGAAAATAAATTTTGAATCAACAATATATGTTTACTTAACTATCTCCCAACCTGCTTAGTTCTGAGGAAAAAGAAATATTGATATTGTTATTTAATATATTATCTTATCATTTATATATCTTCAAAAGACCTTTACTTTTATTTTTTACAAGACTTAATCAGAAGGTAAGCATGGCTATCTTGTTGGATTTTCATATTTGTAACTTGTGTCATCTCGTGGCACATCGTCGGACACCCACGACCAATCCATTCAGTAACTCTCCATTCATCACTCGTGGGATATTTAGTCCATCTTTGGTGATGATATTTCATTAGTCACTTCATAATTCGATGAAGATAAAGCTGTTCTTTCATTGTTTCGGCTTTCTTTCCAAAATGACGTCATCAGTGCAAAGAGAATTCAAGTTTCCAGATACATAGCTACCTCCACATGTTCAAGTAGCAGAAATGTAAGCATTGATTTGATTGGCTAATATCTATTCAAATTTAACTCTCAATACAGAGATATCGTAGATAAAAGTCCCATGGTGTAAGGTGTGAAACGTATTCATAAGCTCCGACGATAACAGCAGCAAGGGTTCGAGTCTCATTAGGGCTGAAACCTTAATATGGAAAGGTCTTGAATCTGTTCACCAATTTACTATATAACATTGTTTGGGCAAAATTAGGAAAAGTGAAACAAAATCCTATCAGAGAATCTAACTTTACATGTTACAAGAAAAATCTGTTTTATTCTGATCTGATGTGACCTAGTGACCTACTGTACAACCTCACATGACCCAGTTACAAACTCATTCAAGATTTCATGCAGACAAACACTCTGACAAAGTTAGGTGAAGATTGGGTCATATTTCTAGTGTGTTCGCAAGGTATTTTTTAGACAGTGAATATTGGATCCTATTTGTAATAGCCTTTAGAGTGATCTCAGCCATATTAATAATAACTAATGAGAAACATCAAACAAAAGGGCATCAGAAAAGCTAACCTTAAGCATGTTGTGCTCTGGTGAACTTAAAAAAATTAAACAAAAACAAACAAACAAAAAAGCAGGAAAGCTGCTAAATTGATGTCTTCTTTACCCTGTTAAAGAACCCCAGTTAAACCAGCTTCGGCAATAACCAGTGCATGAACACTGTCTCTTAATTTATTTCTTCTATTTATTGAGTTTGCAAAAATAAAAACATGTAGCTAAATACATAATGGAGATATTGTGGATTGAAATCCAGGACTTGAGCAATTCTTACTGCCTTAAACTGTCTTATCAGTGCCTATGACATCACATGAAAACTATTTATACAGAAACAATTTTCTCCTATTATTATCTACCGTAATTATAATCCAATTATAATCAAATTATTATCACATGGAAACTATTTATACAGAAACAATTTTCTCTTATTAATATCCAATTATAATCCTATTATTATCCAATTATAATCAAATTATTATCCAATTATAATCCAATTATAATCCAATTATTATCCAACTATAATCCTATCATTATTGAATTATAATCCAATTATTATCCAATTATTATCCAATTATAAGCCAATTATAAGCCAATTATAATCCAATTACAATTATCATATGGAAACTATTAAGTCTTAACAAAATCAAAGTTCCTAAAAACATAAGAGTTGTATGGTGGAATATATACATGGCATATTAATACATCTTCATTAAAAGTAAGTAGTGTTTCATCCAATTTCATCCACATAATACCAGCCAGGCTTTCCTCAACAACTTCAATATGTTTTGATAATAATTCTTAATAGTAAATTGATAAACCGCCGCTAAAAGGGCTACAGTTTATATTATATGGTTTGTTACCAAATATATGAATTGACTTATAATTTCCCCCGGCTTGCAGATCGGGAGGTTGCGGGTTCAAGCCCCCGCCGAGTCAAAGCAAAGACTTGAAAGTTGGTAGTAGTGGCTTCCCTCCTAACGCTCGTGACTAAGGGGACAGCATTATGCCTGACTCAGGTAATATTCAAGCTAAAGGGGTGACAACAGTCACTATCACCCTGACAGCAATGTGATATATCTTTATAATATGATATACCTAATTAGACTTAGCAGCTAACAGTGTAGCTTCTGGCAAGGTCTATTTTGTTTTTTTGTTTTGTTTTTGAAATACTATCAATTTGATTGAGTTATTTTTAAATAAAATTTGTGGGTTTTTTTCAGAAAAAAAATCCACTTTCAAGTTATAAGGAAGAGTTGATAGGGACAATTAAGAATTAACATCTATTATACCTATAAATAAAAAAAAAATGAAGCTCAACAACAAATTCCCAAGTAAAACACATTTATCTTAAAAACAAATTTAAATCTTGGGTGAGATGATGTTTTGTTTGTTTTTGTTGTTAAGATACATCACAGCGACCAGTTATGATCATTATAGTGACGTCCAGCTGTTCAGGTGGAGGAAGACCCCAAACAAATATCTGGGTAGAACCACAGGCACACCGCAGATAACCTTCCCACATTAAGTCCTTCACCCCGAACGGGACTCAAACCCACGCGGTGGGAGGCAAAGAAGATAATCCTAGTGGAAGTTGCCTTATTGTTTTTTATAACTCTTTTAAATGGTATGCTGTTTAACAAAACATCTTGAAAACTCATTTGTCTACTTATACAGGAGCCATAAATAGGCTAGCAAATGACAAAGGATGGTTGTTTGTTTATTTGTTTGTTACATCGCCCCAACACAATTATGGTCATTTTGACGACGTCCAGGTAATTATTAGTGAAGGAAGACCCCCAGACCTAAGTAGAACCACCAGCACACCGCAGGTTAGCTGGAAAACCTCTCCACATGAATGTTCTTGCCCCGACTGGGACACGAACCCACGTGGCGAGGGGATGAGGAATTACAAGTCAGCGACTCTAACCGCTCGGACAAGGGTACCCCTTATCATAAAGTAAATGCGAAATACACAATGTCTACATATATATCATAACATCATCTACGACAGATTTTTGACTGTTGCTTATCTGTTTAATTGGATTAATGTCCTTGTTTGTTGTTAGATCGCACTGACACACCTACGGTCATATTGGAGATGTTCACCTAATTATTGTTGGAGAAAAACCCCAGACTTGAGTCTAGGTAAAATCACTGGCACACGGTACAGGTATGCAAGAAAACCTAACCACATGAAAGTCACACCACAATAATAAAAAAAATAAAAAAAGAATTTTTTTTTTTTCGAAGTCATGAAATGTGGCAAAAATGTGAAAGAGTAATAGTTTTAAGAGGCTATTTATGGATATCAAAGACTTTCCAACGATAAAAAAAAAAGTTTTAAATGTTTTTTTTCAAAAAGTCATGTTGTGATAGTAGGCCTGGTCCATGCATAAATATGATGTACAAGTATCACCCTTTACACAATTCATGCAAACCAGATTAATGAAATTAGTTACACTTTTAGTCAAGTGCAGCAAGCTAATATAAAAATAAAAAAAAGAAAAAAAAAGAGCTCTTTACAGTCTTCTTTTCAAAACAATAGATGAATTGAAAGATAGATTTTTCAAAACTGTATATAAGACTTTGAAAAAACAAAGACAATATAAGAATCATAGATTTTAGATTTACTGTGAAATAAATTTAGTAAAAAAACACACCAAAAAAGTGTAAGCAAAATGTTTTGAGGAAGCAAAAAAAAAAAAAAAAATTAAAAAAAAAAAAAAATCAATCTGAAAATAAAAAATCTACCAATTTCGAATCAACCTACAAATGCTAGTACCTTTAATTCAAATTCTTTTATTTAAATACTTTCCTTTCTTTTTGGTACAATCCTTTATTTTTGGTACAATCTCTGTTTTTTGAGTATTTACTTATTTTGTTCATTACCTCACTTAATTAAGTTTAAGTTTATTAGCAAAAAAGGTGTAAAAGATAAAACAACCAATCAGCAAGCAGGTAAATATGTGCACAGCCAATCAGAAGCAAGCATTACCTTGAGAGGCAGTTTCTGTCAAATAAAAGTTATTACGCTATGACTTGGTTAAAAACCATAAAAAACAAGAAATGTCATTTGAATTGTCATTAAAAATCATAAAAAAACAAGAAATGCCATTTGAATTGTCATTCAAAATGTCATTTGAATTGTCATTTAAAATGTCATTTGAATTGTCATTTGCCCCAGGAGATAAAGTGTCCTTGAATATTATCTTGAGCTTGATATTGTTTTGTTTTTAAAATAAATTGCAGCAACCAATTATGATCATTATTGCAGCATCCAGCTTTTTGGTGGAGGAGGACCTAAGCCAAATGTCTGGGTAGAACCAATGGCACACCGCAAGTCAGCTGGAATACCTTCCCACATTAAGTTTTTCACTCCGAACGGGACTCGAACCCACACAGTGAGAGGCTAAGCAGTCAGAGAAGTTACAAATCAGCGACTCTACCACTACGCCATGGGCACCCCCACCTTACACTTTAAGATTGCACTTATAAATGTTATGCTCTATACACCTACAAACATGTATCTGTAAGACGATTAAGTTTTCATAAATTACTAAAAATAGTGTGGAAGTAATTGCTGAGACATGATTACACTATATAACGCAGACTTACCGACGGATCGACAGATGATGCGCCAATCAATCAATCAGGGTCATAAAAATACTTGTTCAAGTAATATTTATACAAAAAGTTATGCATCTAGCAAAAACTTAAAAGCAAAGCAGTTTTTTTTTGTTGCTTAGCAGAATTGAAACAGCCTAATCACTTTACATAGATTATACATAGAAAGGATATAAACAAGATTCATATTTACAAAATAACAGTCAGGGTTTGTAATTACAATTGTCTGAGTCTTGAATTATACAACTGTCTGTGTTTTGAATTATACAATTGTGTGAGTCTTAAATTATACAACTGTCTGAGTCTTGAATTATACAATTGTCTGTGTCTTGAATTATACAATTGTGTGAGTCTTGAATTATACAATTGTGTGATTCTTGAATTATACAATTGTTTGAGTCTTGAATTATACAACTGTCTGAGTCTTGAATTATACAATTGTGTGAGTCTTGAATTATACAATTGTGTGAGTCTTGAATTATACAACTGTCTGAGTCTTGAATTATACAATTGTGTGAGTCTTGAATTGTACAATTGTTTGAGTCTTGAATTATACAATTGTCTGAGTCTTGTATTATACAACTGTCTGAGTCTTGAATTATACAATTGTTTGAGTCTTGAATTATACAACTGTCTGAGTCTTGTATTATACAACTGTCTGAGTCTTGAATTATACAACTGTCTGTGTCTTGAATTATACAACTGTCTGAGTCTTGTATTATACAATTGTCTGAGTCTTGAATTATACAACTGTCTGAGTCTTGAATTATACAATTGTTTGAGTCTTGAATTATACAACTGTCTGAGTCTTGTATTATACAACTGTCTGAGTCTTGAATTATACAACTGTCTGTGTCTTGAATTATACAACTGTCTGAGTCTTGAATTATACAATTGTTTGAGTCTTGAATTATACAACTGTCTGAGTCTTGTATTATACAACTGTCTGAGTCTTGAATTATACAACTGTCTGTGTCTTGAATTATACAACTGTCTGAGTCTTGTATTATACAATTGTCTGTGTCTTGAATTATACAACTGTCTAAATCTTGAATTATACAACTGTCAGGGTCTTGAATTATACAACTGTCTGAGTCTTGAATTATACAACTGTCTGAGTCTTATATTATACAATTGTCTGTGTCTTGAATTATACAATTGTGTGAGTCTTGAATTATACAATTGTGTGATTCTTGAATTATACAATTGTTTGAGTCTTGAATTATACAACTGTCTGAGTCTTGAATTATACAATTGTGTGAGTCTTGAATTATACAATTGTGTGAGTCTTGAATTATACAACTGTCTGAGTCTTGAATTATACAATTGTGTGAGTCTTGAATTGTACAATTGTTTGAGTCTTGAATTATACAATTGTCTGAGTCTTGTATTATACAACTGTCTGAGTCTTGAATTATACAATTGTTTGAGTCTTGAATTATACAACTGTCTGAGTCTTGTATTATACAACTGTCTGAGTCTTGAATTATACAACTGTCTGTGTCTTGAATTATACAACTGTCTGAGTCTTGTATTATACAATTGTCTGAGTCTTGAATTATACAACTGTCTGAGTCTTGAATTATACAATTGTTTGAGTCTTGAATTATACAACTGTCTGAGTCTTGTATTATACAACTGTCTGAGTCTTGAATTATACAACTGTCTGTGTCTTGAATTATACAACTGTCTGAGTCTTGAATTATACAATTGTTTGAGTCTTGAATTATACAACTGTCTGAGTCTTGTATTATACAACTGTCTGAGTCTTGAATTATACAACTGTCTGTGTCTTGAATTATACAACTGTCTGAGTCTTGTATTATACAATTGTCTGTGTCTTGAATTATACAACTGTCTAAATCTTGAATTATACAACTGTCAGGGTCTTGAATTATACAACTGTCTGAGTCTTGAATTATACAACTGTCTGAGTCTTATATTATACAATTGTCTGTGTCTTGAATTATACAACTGTCTGAGTCTTGTATTATACAATTGTCTGAGTCTTGAATTATACAATTGTCTGAGTCTTGAATTATACAACTGAGTCTTGAATTATTTGTATTATACAATTGTCTGAGTCTTGAATTATACAATTGTCTGAGTCTTGAATTATACAACTGTCTGAGTCTTGAATAATACTACTGTCTAATTCTTGAATTATACAACTGAGTCTTGAATTATTTTAACTTTACACCTGTTTGAGTACTGAATTATACAACTGTCTGAGTCTTAAATTATACAACTGTCTGAGTATTGAATTATACAATTGTCTGAGTCTTGAATTATACAACTGTCTGAGTCTTGAATTATACAACTGTCTGAGTCTTGAATTATACAACTGTCTGAGTATTGAATTATACAACTGAGTCTTGAATTATTTTAATTATACAGTTGTCTGAGTCTTGAATTATTTGTATTATACAACTGTCTGAGTCTTGAATTATACAACTGTCTGAGTCTTGAATTATACAACTGTCTGAGTATTGAATTATACAACTGAGTCTTGAATTATTTTAATTATACAATTGTCTGAGTCTTAAATTATACAATTGTCTGAGTCTTGAATTATAAAATTGTACCTGTATTACACCAATTTGTTAGAATTACCAAAAAACAACCTAATTTTAAAAAAAACTTATCTACCTTTTGAGACTTGGCTTAAATTAAATAACCTCACATAATCAGATATGCTAATAAGTACTTAAATACCAATAAGTACTCAAATGCCAATAAGTACTCAAATGCTTATAAGTACTTAAATGCCAATAAGTACTTAAATGCCAATAAGTACTCAAATGACAATAAGTACTCAAATGTTGATAAGTACTCAAATGCCAATAATTACTCAGATGCTGACGGGTACTCAAATGCCAAAAAGTACTAAAATGTCAATAAGTACTTAAATGCCAATAAGTACTCAAATGAACTAGTACTTTATCAAACTCGCATATATTATCAAGACATAAAATCCCTTACTGCATATTCCGAAAAAAAAAATATAAACACATAGTTAAATGAAACCTAAAAACAAACCAAGTCAAAAATCGAAAAATGGAAAACCAAATTTAACAGTAAAGAAATGGTGCCTTTATTAAAAGAAGATCAATAACATGTCAGCTAATGTATATTTCACCATGGAAACCTTTACTAGATAATGATCCATGGTTGGTAAAAATGGCAAAATAGAACTGTTGAAGAGGTATATATAGCAAAAAATATAATGATCTATCTTCACTTTCTCTCTTTTTCTCATTCTCCTCTCTCTCCTTTTTGTCTCTCTGTCTTTCTGTCCATTCATCTCTGCTCTCTTTCTCTAGCTGTCTCTCTGCCTGTCTCCCTGTTTGCCTCTCTGTCAATCAGTCTGTCTGTCTGTCTCTGTCAGTCCGTCTGTCTATCTATATATTTGTCTGTCTGTTGGTCTGTCTGTCTGTCTATCTACCTCTCTATCTCTCTCTTATTCTCCCTCTCTCTCCTTTCCTCCCTCTCTCTCAATAAATATAACCTTTTCAGCAACTACATGCAAAAGATATTTTTAAGGCATTGTAAACAAGATTAATCCCCACTACACAAATGTAGATTTCACCAAATGTAACATTACCTGTCAGATATCCGGAGACGCCCCTGTCAGAGATGAACAAGTCGTGCTTCTGATCCTTGTAGTCTTTCCAGGTCTGGGACGCGTCTAGTATCTTCCTCAGCTACAACAAAAAAAATATCAAAGTCAATCACTTTCAATCAATCTGTTTGTTTATTGAGTTTATCGTCCCACGAACAGTATTTCAGTTATCTGGGGACTGTGTCTACTTAAAGCAGATATAGTGCTGCCTTCAATGTGTATAGCATGCCGTAACCACCTAGCATAATACCACACCCAGTCACATTATCCTGACACTGGGCCAATCAGTCATGCAACTACACTTATATTTGCATGAGCGTTAGCAAGGGAGCTATACCACTACCATTTTTTATGACTTTATATGTCATGGCCCGGGATCGAACGTGGGGCCCCCCGTACCTGGAGCCGACACTCTACCGATTGCACAACCAGGTCTGGTACAAGAATTATTGACAGCAGATTTATGAAAAAAGATCACAAAGCAAACACCTCACCTGTTCAGCATATTGCAGACTGCGTTCCATCGCCTTGATGGCCTTGACAATCTGAGCCTTTGTGGAAGCGGGATTATCGAGCGACTCCAAACCACTCTCCAGTAACTTCAGCAAAAACTGCACCATCTCAGACTTCAGTGCCTGGAATAATCCAAACAGATTCACGAGAATGTTCTCATTCCCAACACGTTTGTTTGTTTATTGGGTTTATCGTCCCACCAACAGTATTTCAGTTATCTGGAGATGGTGTCCACTTGAAGCAGATATAGTGCTGCCTTCACTGTGTATAGCATGTTTGTTTATTGGGTATATCGTCCCACCAACAGTATTTCAGTTATCTGGAGATGGTGTCCACTTGAAGCAGATATAGTGCTGCCTTCACTGTGTATAGCATGCCGTGAACACCTGGCATGATACCACACCTAGTCACATTATCCTGACACCGGGCCAACCAGTCATGGAACTACCCTTATATTTGCTCGAGCGTTAGCAAGGGAGCTATACCACTACCATTTTTAACGACTTTGGTATGTCGCAGCCAGGGATTGAACCCGGGGCCTCCCGTACCTGAAGCCGACGCTCTACCGATTGCGCTACCAGGTCCGGTTATACCCAACATGTAAAAAGCTTTTAGAAAATGTTTGTTGGGTTTATCGTCCTACTAACAGCATTTTGAGTCCTGCCTTTAGTCTACTTATAGGAGATAGAGTTGGTTTTGTTTTTTGTTTTTGAGTTACACTGAAGTGACCAATTATGATCATTATAGTGACGTCCAGCTGTTTTAGTGGAAGAAGACCCCAGACCAATGTCTGGGTAGAACCACCAGATCATAGGGAAGATATTCCCACATTAAGTCTATTGCAAAGAACGGGACTCAAACCCAAGCGGGGGGGAAGCTAAGCAGATATAGTGCTAACTTCGCCTTGTAAAGTATGCTGTGAACACCTGGCATGATGCTACACCCACTCACACTATCCTGACACTGGGCCAACCAGTCGTGGAACTACCTATATATTTGCTTGAGCGTTAGCAAGGGAGTTATACAACTACCATTTTCAACAACTTTGGTATGTTGTGGCCTGGGATCGAACTCAGGGCCTCCCGTACCTGGAGCTAACGCTTTACTGATTGTGCTAGCAGTTCCAGTAAAAAATGCAAAATGTTCGGTGTGGTGATATCACACGTAGTCCCATTATCCTTCCACGGAGACCAGTCATTTTATATGCTTGAGCGTTAGTAAGCTGTACAACCAATTCTAACGATTTTGGTTTGTTGCAGCCCTTATCAATTAGGTGAGGTACACAAACCTGAGCCACAAGATCTTCTTCCCCCTTGTCGAACATTTTACTGAGTGCTTCTGCGGCCAAGGCAATGGAGTCTCGACGTAACTTCATGGCTATCTTGATGGGTCCGATACACTCTACCTGGGCCATGCTGCGTATACACAGCTATAACAGAAACGAAAGCACCAATTATTCCACCTGGGGACACATACTTCAGATTTATTCTGATTGAAAAAAATTTGAAGTGATTGTTTGAGCTACAGGCCATGCTTGTTTGTAAGTTTGTTCGGTTTATGGTCCCACCATGGGTATTTCAGTTATTTGGAGATGGTGTTGAAGCAGATATAGTGCTGCCTCTGGCATGATACCACACCCAGTCACATTATCCTGACACAGGGCCAACCAGAAGTGGAACTACCCTTATATTTGCTTCAGGATAAGCAAAGGAGCTATACCACTTCCATTTTTTTAGGACTATGGTATGTCACGGTCCGGGATCGAACCCAGGTCCTCCCTTACCTGGAGCCTACGCTCTCTCTACCAATTGCACTACCAGATCCGGTATTAACAAATTATCATGTGGTAAAAAAAAAAACTTCAATTAATCACACACAATCCCAATATCCTAAAAACAGGAGAACCAGTCATGAAATTACCCATTTAGACCCAGAAAATCCACCTCGACTTATGAGCAAAGTAGACCTACGGGTGAGTAAATAAACAGGACAATTTATGTTTATTAAATAAGTATTTGTTTATTGTTTGTTTATTGGGTTTATCGACCCACCAACAGTATTTATATATATATATATATAACACCTAGCACGATATCACACCCAGTCGTTTTATCCTGACACCGGGCCAACCAGTCGGGAACTACCTTTATATTTGCTTGAACGTTAGCAAGGGAGCTATACCACTACCATTTTTATAGACTTTAGCATCTTGTCGCCTGGGATCAAACAGGAGGCTTCCGGTACCTAGAGCTCTTGCTCTTATAATTGTGCAACAAGGCCTGATCTAATGAACATGGGATGGGATGGGATTAGCCGGCATGTTTGCCGATACTGTGCAACAACTTTTCTATCATTATAGCACAGGGGCAGTTATGAGGTGCCTAGGGACTGAATCCGGCCGGTCCATTATAGTGACACCGAGGAGTCAGGCGTAATGACGTCCCCTTAGCCCTGAGCATTAGGAGGGAAGCCACTACTACCAACTTTAAAGTCTTTGGTTTGACCTGGCCGGAGTTTGAACCTGAGACCTCCTGATTTTGAGGTATTGAGGCCGGTAAAAGACATAAGGTAGAAAAGCAGAAGACAAAGGACAGAAATTACTTCGCTGGCCGAGAGCTGGTGACAAATCTGAATGGCACTTTTTGGAATGGCTGTGTTTTTGTCGCGCATCACTTGGAACACCTTGGGGATGTACCCTAGGGACGGAATCTGGTCCAGAAGACTTGACTGACTGCTAAGCAAACAGACAGCGGCTGTGGTAACCGTCTCTAGTTTCTCCCCCTGTGGATAAAAATAGCAACTTTAAAATTCCATTCCGCAATTTGTAGGTAACATACTCATTTCTTTCCTACCTGGGTCAAGTGGTTACAAACAGTATCACAAATGAACATCTTTACCTGTCCCGGATTTACCAGAAATTTTCACAAATTAACAAACACAGACACTGGAAATTTTTCTAAACATCTCTGCATAAATGAATGAAAAATTAGTTGATTCTGTCTTAAGATGTCTTATATATATACATAGGGAATCTGACATGAGTTGTCATTTAATACAAACATTTATTGAACATGTTCAGGAAAAGTAATAATAACCTAGCCAATGTCAAGTCACTATTATTTTTCCTGCACCAGTTTATAAATGTTTGTATTAAATGATAACGACTTTCAGATTCTTTTTATCACATGATCTTAGTCACTAATATATGATTTTACAAAATTTTAACAGAAATACTTAGTGAAATAGTGATATGAGACAATCTGCATGACATAGATGACGTCACAAACTTGGTGTTATAATATAAGAAAATATGTAAAGGTCTATTGAATGGATCATGTGACGTAATTTTTTAACTCAATGTTGTTTTTTTTGTTGTTTTTTTAAATGCGTCGCAGTGACCAATTATGATCATTTTAGCAAAATCCAGCTATTTTGGTGGATAAAGACCCTAGACAAGTCTGGGTAGAACCACCAGCGCAATGCAAGTCAGCTGAAAGACTTCCCACATTAAGTTCTTTGCCCCGAACATGACTCGAACCCATGGTAACCAGTCAGAGGAGTTACAAGTTGGAGACTTAATGTTTGTTTGTTTGTTTGTTTATTGGGTTTATTATCCCACCCACAGTATTTCAGTTATCTGGAGACGGTGTCCACTTGAAGCAGATTTAGTGCTGCCTTCAATGTGTATAGCATGCCGTGAACACCTGGCATGATACCACACCCAGTCACATTATCCTGACACCGGGCCAACCAGTCGTGGAACTACCCTTATATTTGCTTGAGCGTTAGCAAAGGGAGCTATACCACTACCATTTTTAACGACTTTGGTATCTCGCGGCCTGGGATCGAACCTGGGGCTCCCGTACCTGGAGCCGCACTCTACCGATTGTGCTACCAGGTCCGGTCTTTAAAATAACGTAAAAGTTGAAAAGAAAGTTGTCACATACATCTGGGTTCTGGGAAGAGACAAGCCGTGACCATAACTCAAGAAGCTCAGTGAGAAATTCCTTGGGTTTCCGTAGCACCCAGCCAGGATTGGCTATAAATAGACGCAAGAAGACTCCGCCCACCACAAGCTCACCAGCGACCTCATTATACACGACATTGAACTCTTCTGATAACGACCATTTCAAGTCAGGGTTGTGTCGCTGTTCACTGAAGTGCCTAAAATGTGCCAAACATACGTACAATATAAGCAATATATAAAACAAATACTAACATACTGTTACACTATTTCAAATCACTATATACTGAGACAAAATTTATAATAATAAGTAACTGCTTTGCTGTAAATAAGTTTAAGTATAAAAAGTTTTGTTTTTTACATCACACCGACACAATTATGGTCATATTGGCGACATCCAGTTTATTATTGGTGGAGGAAGACTCCAGACTTATGTCTGGGTAGAACCACCGGCGTATCACATGTTAGCAGGAAAACCTCCCCACATGAAAGTTCTCGCCCTGACCTAGACGCGAACCCACGCGGTGAGGGATTGAGGAGTTTCAAGTCAGCGACTATAACTGCTCGGCCACAGGCGCCCCATTTAAATTAACAAAATTTGCTAGATGATATAATAACTTTCCATGACATAGTCAGAAATTTCTGTTATAAATGGTTAAAGAGATTACCCAAAAATACAATGTCTATTCTTACTTGTCCTTCATTTGTCGGACCTCTCCGGACACTTTCTCCCTGGAATCATCGTTCCATATCAGTTCTGGGTTCTCATGACAGCCTAGTAAATACAACATCGACTTGTTTGTTTGTTTCTTTTTTGTTTATTTGGTTTATCCTCCCACCAACATAGACATACTTGTTTGTTCATTGTTTGTTTATTGGGTTTATCATCCCACAAACATAGACATACTTGTTTGTTCATTGTTTGTTTATTGGGTTTATCATCCCACCAACATAGATATGTTTGTCTGTTTATTGTTTGTTTATTCCTTCCATTATCCCACCATCATAGACATCTTTGTTTATTGTTTGTTTATTCGGTCTATTATCCCACCAACATAGACATCTTTGTTAATTGTTTGTTTATTCAGTCTATCATCCCACCAACATAGACATCTTTGTTTATTGTTTGTTTATTGTTTGTTTATTAGGTCTATCATCCCACCAACATAGACATCTTTGTTTATCGTTTGTTTATTAGGTCTATCATCCCACCATCATAGACATCTTTGTTTATTGTTGTTTATTCAGTCTATTATCCCACCAACATAGACATCTTTGTTTATTGTTTGTTTATTGTTTGTTAATCATCCCAACAACAAAAAAGTACAAAAATGTAAAAAGTTAACTTAGGCCAGTAATTTACTCTTTAAAAGGTTGATAGCCTATATAACCAATGTAAAAAGTTTGTTTTTTTGTTTATTGGGTTTATCGTCCCACCAACAGTATTTCAGTTATCTGGAGACGGTGTCCACTTGAAACAGATATAGTGCTGCCTTCACTGTGTATAGCATGCCGTGAACACTTGGCATGATACCACACCCAGTCACATTATCCTGACACCGGGCCAACCAGTCGTGGAACTACCCTTATATTTGCTTGAGCGTTAGCAAGAGAGCTATACCACTACCAATTTTTACGACTCTGGTATGTCGCGGACCGGAATCGAACCAGGGGCCTCCGTACCTGGAGCCAACACTCTAACGATTGTGCTTTCAGGTCCGGTAATGTAAAAAGTGGTGTTAAAGAGTTTCAGAACAATAAAATAAACGGGGAATGGTCATACCTTCAAACATGTTAATGGACATACCTTCAAACATGTTAACACTGGCCTCGGCAGAGTCTCTCATAGCATCCATAAATATCCCCGGCAGGAACTTTCCCAGGATAATTCTGACCTTCGGACCTACCAGCTTGTCCGACAACATTTTGGCAAATAGTTCTGCAGTCTTCTCTCTCACAGCAGGATTGGTGGCATTACAGAAAAGATCCAAGAGGTATACAGTGGCACCTGAAAGTAAGTAGAGATTTAATCCTGCTTAAAATTTTTTTTTTGCTTCATTGTTGTTTTTGTTGTTGTTGTTGTTTCTTACATCACACTGATACTGTAGCCGGGTGATAGGGAGAGAATTTATAAGCGGTCCAGTTAGCTCAGTTGGTAGAGCATAAGCACTGTTAGCGAAGAATCTCAGGTTCGCGTCCCAGACTGGCTGCACATTTCTCCCTATGTTACAATACAAAAGGTCATATTAATGACGTCCAGCTAAACTAATGGTGGAGGAAATCACCAGACTTAAATCCGGGTAAAACCACCGACACAACGCAGGAAAACTTCCGTACACATAAGTTCTCGCCCCGCCCGGGACTCAAACCCACAATGTGATGGACCAAGAAGTTATTAGTCAGTGATTCTAACTGCTTAGCCACGGACACCCAACTGTCATTGTATGTGCTGGATAATGCCTTGCCAGATATCTCACTCATTAGGTCACACCTTTAAGCAATGCTTAATGTATCTGTATTAGTCTTTTTTTTTTTTTTTCCAACTTCAATTTTCAATTCGTTTTTGTTTGGTTTCTTTTTATACAAGCAGAATGGAAAGAATACATGTTTGGTGTTGAAAATCGAAAAATTTATCTGGCTTTCAAAATCTCATCAAGAAATATGCTTTGCCATTCACCAGATAAACTTTTCTAATTTTTTGCATAAACCATGTACCAGTTTCCTCTATAAGTAAAGTTACTTTTTTTGAAATACTATGTGCAGTGTATAGTAAATATCATTTCAGTAAACAGAGACTATTGAAGCAGATATTAGGGAATACAGAGCATAACAAAACAACCACCTACACGACAGTCCTGGAAAAATCAATAAAAGTTAGGCATTAGCAAATTAAAAGAAAAATACACCCAAAGAAAAAAAAATAATAATAATAATTGGGTATTTCCCATTTAATTTTACCAGAATTGGTTATAGATAAGTTTTGCATAAATAATGAACAGGTAGCAACAGGTGAGTTCAATGCCTATATTCACCAGGCCACAGGGCAGATTTAAACCATTAAACAAACTCACCTTTGGTCAAGGCTTTTCTTCGACTATCTGAAATTTTTGCCTGAAAGCTTTTCTTTCATAATCTGACAATTTTGCTAGACCTGGTTATAGGTAGGTTTTGCATAAATTATTAACAGGTGGCAACAGGTGAATTTAGTGCCCATATTTCCTCAAGCCACAGGGCAGATTTAAACCAATTAAACAAACTAACCTTTGGCTAAGGCTTCTTTGACAATACGACAATGTTGCCAGAATTTTTAAGATAAGTTTTACAAAAATTATTAACAGGTAGCAACAGGTGAGTCCAATGCCCATATTCACACTAAGCCACAGGGCAGATTTAAACCAATAAAACACATTTTATTTAGTACCGCATGACCTAGTCAAGTGTTGAAGTGCTGTAAAATACAAACACCAAATAAAACCTAATCAACCAAACTCACCTTTGGCCAAGGCTTCTTTAACTATCTTTGTACTAGACATCAGCGATGCCAGAGTATCGAGGGTGAGGACCCGGCAACCCTGAAGGAGCTGAATGGCGAGGAGAAGGTACCCCAGTACCTCAGAGGCTGCAATATCCTTCACACATTCCTGATTGGCTGACACACAATTGATCACCTGAGTTGGTACAAACAATAGTTTACAGACTATAAAAATACACACACAAAAATTATATTTATTTATTTATTTATTGGGTTTATCAGTATTTCAGTTATCTGGAGATGGTGTTCACTTGAAGCAGATGTAGTGCTGCCTTCACTGTGTATAGCATGCCGTGAACACCTGGCATGATACCACACCCAGTCACATTATCCTGACACCGGGCCAACCAGTCACGGAACTTCCCCTATATTTGCATGAACGTAAGCAAGGGAACTATACCACTACCAATTTATAACGACTTTGGTATGTCGTGGCCCGGGATCGAACCCGGGGTCTCCCGTACCTGGAGCCGATGCTCTACCGATTGCGCTACCAGGTCCGGTCAAAAATGATATATAATTTGGCTGATGAACAAACCTTGCAGAAATATCAAGGTAGGCATTTGATATGCTAAGAACGCAAATGAAAGCATGCTGTCCCATTCGCCCCGAGCATTAGGAGGGAAGCCAGTAATACTTGAACTTGGCCAATATGACCATAATTGTGTCAGTGAGATACGTAACAAAAGTTAAGCCATACAATGAAAGAACACTCCCATGTATATGCAACTCATCCCCGACGTAGTTTCACAGTCCTACTTATAATTGTAGTTTTGTGTTATCGTGACAAGTTGCCTATTATGCAACAACTTTCTGAGAAAATGTTGTATTTTTAAAAAGTTAAGTGTATGAAAACAGGCATGGTGAATATTGGCATTGAATTCACCTGCTAAGTATAATGGGAGACAATAATGAATAGTCTCCCCTGAATAATCCCTCAATGCAAGTAGGTCCTTTTATTGTTTTACTCGGTTTTTATGGTTGTGCTCTTTGAAGTGTATGTAGTCTCCCCTAAATAATCCCTAAATGCAATGTCCTTTCATTTGTTTTACTCGGTTTTTATGCTTGTGCTCTTTGAAATGTATGTAGTCTCCCCTGAATAATCCCTAAATGCAATGTCCTTTCATTTGTTTTACTCGGTTTTTATGCTTGTGCTCTTTGGAGTGTATGTTGACTTATCTGCCTTTCTTGTGATACCAAGGTTAACCATTATCAACAAACATGTCCATTTTCTTTTTTTAAATAACAAATCTCTTTAAGTAAGTAAGCTTATATTTATGCAAGAGTTAGACATTTCACTGTTTATAATTGCTATAAACAGGCAATAAAGTCAAAGAATTTCAACTAAAAGGACCTACCTACTGTTTGGAATACCTCAGATATATCTAACAAGGGAGACAACTTCCATTTCACAAATGCTGATGTTTTAATTAGATTAATTAATATAATAATAAAGTTTACAAATAGTAAAGTATACCTCTAATGCAAGCTGCTGTAGTTTGGCACAATCATCCAGTCCCAGGAGACAAAACAACAGCTTAAAGTGACCAATGCACTGGATTTCTACACCTGCGATAGAATAAACAACTTTGGAGTCAATTACAGTCAATTCTTGGTCCCTCAAATAAGTCCCAGGAACAACTTTTATGTGGCAAGATACCCAGCTGACCTGTTCCACCTAGATGTTTATATGGGGTCTTCCTCCACCTTTTATTAGCTGGATGTCGCAAATATAAATTAAGTTTTAATATATACAATTTTTATCAAATCTTTTTTTGCTAGTCCTTTTTGCAAGAGTTTATCTTTAAATTTTCTGCGTATCATTAACTTCTTCTGGGGTTATTTTCACATTTAGGGCATATTTTCATAGACATTTCTCATTGTCTAAAAGCTACTGCACTGCATCTGGTGAAATAAATACTGTTTTCTGCTAGAAGTGTCCTAAAAAGATATGGAAATAAAAAATGTATCATTATCTTCTTCTGGGGTTATTTTTACATTGAGTGCATATTTTCATAGACATTTTCCATTGTCTAAAAGCTACTGCACTGCATTTGGTGAAATAAATACCGTTTTCTGCTAGAAGTGTCCTAAAAAGTAATGGAAATCAAAAATGTTTGTGTCAGACCCATTTTTTCCTCTTCCACATATTAATGAAAATGTAAAAATTAATGAAAGCTGAGTTTAAGCTGCCAGGGCCATGCAATTACTGAAGAAGCTTGGTGTTTGGATGGAACAAGAAAGAAAAGTTCCTCAAGAAGTTCTGGCACAACCTACTCCTGAACCAGGTAATTGATAACATAAAAAATAAATTTGTAGAAATATAGATCATCAAAAAAACCAGGACGTGCAATTTCTGAAGAATGTTGATGTTTTGGGTAAAAAATGTTGCATTGATATTGACAACCTCCAGAGGCAGTTTGGCCTCTACCAGATTTATGAAAACATAAAAATTATGATATAGTGATATAGTGCTGCCTTCACTGTGTATAGCATGCCATAAACACCTGGCATGATACCACACCCAGCTACATTATCCTGAAACCGGGCCAACCAGTCATGGAACTACCCTTATATTTGCTTGAGCATTAGCAAGGGAGTTACACCACTACCATTTTTAACATCTTAAGTATGCAGAGACCCGAGATCGAACCCGGGGCCTCTTGTACCTGGAGCTGACACTCTACCAATTGTGCTACCAGGTCCGGTACATTGATGTTTTGGATGGGGGACATACCTGGATTATTCTTGATGACATTCCTCAGGGCTTCTAGCGCCATCTCTACCTGTACGAGACGGCTCATCTGGGTGGACCCCTGGCCCACTGGCGAGTTCTCGGCTTTCTGACTCTGTTGCAGCATCAGCAGAGAGTGCAGGTACTGGGATAATTAAAACATATCATCTAAATCAGAAGGGAAAGCAGGTACTGGGATAATTAAAAAATATCATCTAAATCAGCAGGGAGTGCAGGTACTGGGATAATTAAAAAATATCATCTTAATAAAGCCACCGCCCTATGACCCCATAACAAAGTCTTGGTTTTAAATATTTATTATTTTTCTTTCAGTTGTTAATCAGTCTTTAACTGGGCCTATTTGTATATTTTTGAATGTTTTATAAAAGTTTTTGTTTCCTCTAAATTCAATGTATTGTTACATGTAATTAATTTGTACCTAATATTAACTCATCTAAAATACATGGATTTTTTTCATGGAATTAATTCAAGTCTAATTTGTGTTTTATTATGCATTACCGGTAAAAATTGTACTTGTTTTGGAAATTTTGATAGGACCTTTTCTTATTAACCTAT
Organism: Sinonovacula constricta; assembly: GCA_007844125.1. Classification (NCBI taxonomy): domain Eukaryota; kingdom Metazoa; phylum Mollusca; class Bivalvia; order Cardiida; family Solecurtidae; genus Sinonovacula; species Sinonovacula constricta. Next base: position 6,736,688 of record CM017573.1, read on the forward strand.
GATATTTTATATAAATCTTTTTCTTATATGACAGCTCGACAAGTAAGTTTGAAACAAGGTCTTTATTTCCGGCAAATTTTGAAATACATACCTGTGCCTGTGAACCTAAGAAATCTAGGAGATCAATCGTGAAACCTTTGGGGTTCTGAAAACAAATGATGATACGTTGTAATGTATTTCAAAAACAAAACAAAACCAAAATATCAATAATTGTGTTGGTACAACACATCTTTGTTAGGGGAACGGGAGGATTCTTTCACCAAAAATGGCTGTTAAGTTGTCATATTGCCCCCCAAAAGACAGCACAAAAACAATATTAACTTTATTTTAGGGAATGGGAAGGGAAGTTGATTTTGCTACAAGACATCCTTGATGAATGGCTTAAGGTGCAGGCCACCTGGCTCTACCTTGAGCCCATCTTCAGCTCTCCTGACATCATGGCGCAGATTCCCGAGGAAGGGCGGCGCTTCACCACCGTCGACAAGAATTGGCGTGACATCATGAAGGCAGCACTTTTGGACAAGCATGTGTTGGAAGTGATCAAGATTGACAAGCTTTTAGAAAGGCTGAAGAAATCTAACGAGCTCTTGGAGTTGATTCAGAAGGTAGATGAACTATTTAAAGAAAATTTGTTAAAAAATAAATGTACAGTTTGGCTTTTCTTCGAACATTGTAAGGTTCTGCTAGGGCAGAGGAAATCAAGCCAGGGCTATTAACTGATTTAGAAGGTATGTTAAAAAAAAGTTGGAAGAACACTCTATGCGAGACACAATATTAAGGAACATGAGGACCTGTAACGTGTCAGATGTGACAGGTACGGGCTAAAACTTACAGGTCTGGAATAGATAAGGAAAAAACGATTAGAAGCATTGTACGTCAGAAACTCGTGCGGACAAAAACAATTATGTCATCAAAATACGTGTGGCAAAAACGAGTATAAAGACAGGATGCTGCGAACGGTGAGAAATGTAGTGTTTCGGAAACATTCAAACGGTTACGGCATTAGTTCGTAAAATGCACATAGTTTAAGGTCAAATAAATGTGACCTGATAAACAAACAAAAAATGTCATGCGGATGAATTAACAGTCCTCGTCTATTATTATCTGTTTTGTCCGACGTCTGATGGACTTTCGCGTAGACTGTAGTATACTGCAAGACAGAACATGAAAACGACTGTCGTATAAATTCAACCCTTTTTTCTCACGCATATGCCATTTAATGTCTTTGTAAAGCATGCACAATTATCATTAATTTTAGAATCTGCAAAACTTAGGGTTCATTTGTAGACTGGTTTGGCCTTGGAAAAAAAACACTTAAATCTTTTTAAGGAAAAGGAAAGTTGTACAAATTTAACCCTTTCGCTCAAGCATATGCCATTTTACACCTTTGCAAAACATGTACAATTATGATCTATCTTTGGATCTTGCACAACTTAGGGTTTATTTGTAGACTGGTTTAGCCTTGGAAAAAAAAACTTAAATCTTTTTAAGGAAAAGGAAAGTTGTACAAATTTAACCCTTTCGCTCACGCATATCCCATTATACGCCTTTGCAAAGCATGAACAATTATGATCTATCTTTGGATCTTGCACAACTTAGGGTTTATTTTTAGACTGGTTTAGCCTTGGAAAAAAAAACTTAAATCTTTTTTAGGAAAAGGAAAGTTGTACAAATTTAACCCTTTCGCTCACGCATATCCCATTATACGCCTTTGCAAAGCATGAACAATTATGATCTATCTTTGGATCTTGCACAACTAAGGGTTTATTTGTAGACTGGTTTAGCCTTGGAAAAAAAAACTTAAATCTTTTTAAGGAAAAGGAAAGTTGTACAAATTTAACTCTTTCGCTCACGCATATCCCATTATACGCCTTTGCAAAACATGCACAATTATGATCTATCTTTGGATCTTGCACAACTTAGGGTTTATTTGTAGACTGGTTTGGCCTTTGAAAAAAAAACAGACTCTAAATCTTTTTAAGGAAAAGGAATTTTACGCCTTTGCAAAAGCATGCACACCTATGATTTATCTCTGGATCTGCACATTTAAGGCTTTATTTGTAGACTGGTTGAACCTAGGATCCAACATTATACGCTTAACCTATAAGCATTCAAAAAGTATGTTAAACTGTTTCAAAACAGCAAAATTTGGGGAATTTTTTAAATCATTTACCTGAACTATGAATGAAAGAGTATACTTACTAATGTTAAAATGTTATAAAATTTATACCTTGCAAAATTGTAAATTCACTTTATGGTTTGCCAAAAAAACACACAAAAACAAATATCCTATGACAAAGTTGAATGTTTTCAATTTTCATTTTGACAGGGTTTAAAGTTTCTATCAAAATAATGATAAAATGTAATTTAAGTCATTTTGACAACCTGACTTTTAATAAAACACAGTGCTGCTCTCATTATTAAAGCAAGCCACAAACACCAGATATGTTTCCACATCCAGTCAGTTTGGAAACAAGACGACCCATATAAGATCTTGTTACCATAAACAACAAATTTGTTTCCAAAATCTTAAGTAAATTTGGTAAATTGAAGCACACAAAGGACTGGACACTGAACTTTTCATGTAGCTGTTGCTCGATGACTTCAACTACAGAGGATGGTCAGCAATTCTTGAAAACTAACAGAAAGCAAACAAAAATCTTAAAATTGTCCGCATTACAGACAGATCTAAGCAAACAGATTAGAATGGAAAAAAAATACATCGCAGCAACAACAAAAAATTAAGTACATCACAGCAACACAGTAATGGTTTTTTACTCTCAACAATTGTCTGGGTAGAACCAACGGCACACCACAAGTCAGACCTTCCCACATTAAGTCCTTCAATCTACAGGGGAGTGAAACCCATGCAGTGAGAGCCTAAGCAGTCAAAGGAGTTACTCGGCGAATCTACCTCTATGCCACGGGCACCCGCTTAAGACGTAAGTGAGAGGTCTTTCTCCACCAATAATTAGCTGGATGCCATGAAGATGACTAAAGATGTGTTGGTGCCATGTACCCCAAAAAACCCCCAAAAAACAATAATTGATATTACCAAGTTTACCAAGCTAACAGTAAGAAGTATATGAGGTGCCCGTGGTGAAGCGGTAAAGTTGCCGATTTGTAACTCCTCTGACTGCTTAGCCTCTCACCACATGGGTTCTAGTCGCATTCACGATAGAGGACATAATGTGGGAAGGTCTTCCAGCTGACTAGCGGTGAGACGGGGCTTCTACCCAGACATTTGTCGGGGATCTTCTTCCAACCGAAAGCTAGACGTTGCAATAATGATCATAATTAGTCACTGCAATGTACTTAAAAAAAAAGAAAAAAAGTAACAAGTATACCTCAAGAGGGAATGTTGGTTGTTCGTTGTAAACTCGGACGAACACTTCACCGACAATGAGTTCCTTGGCATGGATGTCAAACACAAACATGCCTCCAAAATCTGGGTCGCACTCACCCTGTCGAAAAAAAATAAAAATCATGATTCAACTAGAACAGTGATCAGATGGCTTACCAGCCCCTGGCTGAGCGGTTAAAATCACTGACTTGAAACTCCTTAGCCCCTCAACACGTGGGTTCGGGTTCAGGACAGGGCGAGAACTTTCAAGAGGGGAGGTTATACAGCTAACCTGCAGTGTGCTGGTGGTTCTACCCAGATATAAGTTTGGGGTCTTCCTCCACCAATAATAAGCTGGACGTCGCCAAAATGACAATAACTGTGTCTGTGCAATCTTACAAAAAAAACAAAAACAAACATATAGTGCTCCCTACCATCTCCCTGTTCATATTTAATCTAAAATATTGTTAAAAGGACTTTAACTCTAGCAAATTTACACCAACACCCCACCCCACCCCATCTCCCTTTCCATATCTATTTTAAAAACAATATCTAAAAATCATTTCATACCTGTTTTAAATCAACATCTAAATAATTTTGAAAAGAGTTATAGCTCCAACAGTTTACAAAATATACAGTTGCTATGGTACTTAAGATAATTATGTAGTTTCATCAAAATTGATGCAAAACTGTAGGAGAATTAATCTTGAAAAAAAAGTTTGTATGAACAATGAACAAACAGAGAGAGACAGAAGGATAGACAGTCAGACAAATGGATAGACAGATGGTCGGACAGAAGGTTTGACAGGTGGACATTGTGATGGGAAACTTTGGGCAGTAATGATAACTATGGGTTTAAGAGTAACCTGTTTATTGGGTTTATTGTCCAATGTCCAGTTGAAGCAGATATAGTGCTGCCTTTACTGTGTATAGCATGCCATAAACACCTGGCATCATACCACATCTAGGAACATTATCCTGCCACTGGGCTTACCAGTTGTGAAACTACCCTTATATTTACTTGATTGTTAGCAAGCGAACTATAACACTACCATTTTAAACAATTTTGGTATGTTGCGGGCAAGGATTGAACCCGGGGCCTCCCATACCTGAAGCCGATGCTCTACCAATTGTGGTACCAGGTTCTAGTAACCTACCCTTTTCATCATGGACTGTTGTTAATCTGTAAGGATCTCGGTCAAACAGATGGATAGACAGATGGTCGGACAGAGGGGTGGGCAGATGGACATAGTGAAGGGAAACTTTGGACAGCAATATTTACTTTGGGTTTTAGAGTAACCTACCCTTTTGATCATTGACTGTTGTTGATCTGTAAGAAACTCGGTCAGCTGACCTCTAGTGGCATTGTCCCATATCAGGTAGGGGTTCTCTGTATTGCTATTCAAAACCTTCAGCAACTGCAGGAGCAAAACAAGAAATAATTATATAGATTATACAAATTTGTGGATAATACAGACAACATCAATTATACAAATATAGATTATACAAATATGTGGATTAAATAAATATAGTTTATAAAAATATGTGGATTTTACAAATAAAGATTACAGAAATATGTAGATAATACAGACAACATCAATTATACAAATATAGATACTGTTAGTTTGTTTATTGCGTTTATCATCCCACCAACAGTATTTCAGTTATCTGGAGATGGTGTCCACTTGAAGCAGTTATAGTGATGCCTTCACTGTGTATAGCATGTTTGTTTATTGGGTTTATCGTCTCACCAACAATATTTCAGTTATCTGGAGACGGTGTCCACTTGAAGCAGATATAGTGCTGCCTTCACTGTGTAAAGCATGTTTGTTTATTGGGTTTATCGTCCCACCAACAGTATTTCAGTTATCTGGAGATGGTGTCCACTTGAAGCAGTTATAGTGATGCCTTCACTGTGTATAGCATGTTTGTTTATTGGGTTTATCGTCTCACCAACAATATTTCAGTTATCTGGAGACGGTGTCCACTTGAAGCAGATATAGTGCTGCCTTCACTGTGTAAAGCATGTTTGTTTATTGGGTTTATCGTCCCACCAACAGTATTTCAGTTATCTGGAGATGGTGTCCACGTAAAGCAGATATGGTGCTGCCTTCACTGTGTATAGCATGTTTGTTTATTGGGTTTATCGTCCCACCAACAATATTTCAGTTATCTGGAGATGGTGTCCATGTGAAGCAGATATTGTGCTGCCTTCACTGTGTAAATCATGTTTGTTTATTGGGTTAATCGTCCCAACAACAGTATTTCAGTTATCTGGAGACAGTGTCCACATGAAACAGATATAATGATGCCTTCACTGTGTATAGCATGCAGACATGTGGCTTAATACATAATGAAGATATTATGGATTTCAATATCTGACTTGAGCAATCCTTGCTTAAGAATAGTTGGTAAATACTGGCCTAGGGCATTCATTTTCAATTTCAGAAATCAAGTGGTAAAGACCATCTACTTTGTTTGTTTGTTTGTTTATTGGGTTTATCGTCCCACCAACAGTATTTCAGTTATCTGGAGACAGTGTCCATGTGAAACAGATATAATGATGCCTTCACTGTGTATAGCATGCAGACATGTGGCTTAATACATAATGCAGATATTATGGATTGAAATACTTGACTTGAGCAATCCTTGCTTAAGAATAGTTGGTAAATACTGGCCTAGGGCATTCATTTTCAATTTCAGAAATCAAGTGGTAAAGACCATCTACTTTGTTTGTTTGTTTGTTAATTGGGTTTATCGTCCCACCAACAGTATTTCAGTAAGTTAGAGAAGGTGTCCACTTGAAGCAGATATAGTGCTGCCTTCACTGTGTTTAGCATGATTGAACCCGTGGCCTCCCATACCTGGAGCCCCATCTACTTTGAAATTAGTGGTCCAGGTTTAAAGCCCCAGCATTTCACCATGATCTTACACCTTTTGCAGGTCTGCTTACTACATATTTCCCATAGTATTAACTAAACATATACTGGTTCTACCCAGAAAGTGGACAGTCACAAAGTATCAGTATACCTTATTAGAACTTATTTTCTGAATCAAAATATCAACAACTAAACTGAAACTTTGCATTTCTGCATTTCTATTCTCACCTCTTTCGAGTCTGGATTTGCCAGTTTTCGCGCCAAGTAGGGCGTCAACAGTGCCATGAGTGACTTCTTTACGGCGGGATTATCTGGCGGGGCGTTCTCCTCCTCGGACACGATAAATCCTCCAAGCCTAGAACACGCCTGGATACATAACCGTGCAAGTTTATTGGCTGTTTCCTGTTTGTTAGACTCGTCACTTTTCTCCACCCCCGATTCCTCGAGCGTGTAGTCGTAATTGAACAGGTAAAGTAGGAGGTGCCAAAGGACACCGCTCTGGAAGAGGTGGGTTTGCAGCCAAAAGTCTATACAGAATGCGCTCACACACTCTGCTACTACGCTACACAGACGAGGCAAGTTCTGAAACAGAATCGAATAAAATAGAAAGTATTATTTTTAACAACAGAGCATTTTTTGTTTGATTGTTGGTTTTATCATCCCACTTACAGCACTTTAGTTATTTGGAGATGGTGCAGACTTCATGAAGCCAATATAGTGCTGCCTTCATGGTGTATAGCATGCCGTGATCACCTGTCATGATACCACACCCAGTCACATTATCCTGACACTGGGCCAACCAGTCGTGGAATTACCCTTATATTTGCTTGAGAGTTAGCAAGGAAGCTATACCACTACAATTTTTAACATCTTTGCTACGTCGCAGCCCGAGATCGAACCTGAAGCCTGCCGTACCTGGAGCCGATGCTCTACCGATTGCGCTACCAGGTCCGGTCCACGTTTAATGACTTTGGTATGTTGCTGCCTGGGATTGAACCTGGGACCTATAGTACTTGGAGCAGACACCGTTCACATTTTAATAGATAGTATGGCAGTTATCAAGCAGTAGAGCCATTTACAAAAAAAATCTGAGGTAATGTGTACTTACTTTGTAGTAGAGTAATCTACAGAGATCTTTAATGATAGTCTGCTGTTCTTGAATCCTTTCTCGACAGCCTTTGAATTGTGATGCCACTCTATAGCAGTTCACGATATTCGAACACACCTGCAATACACAGTATTATTTATTAATATACAAATTGTAGTACTTTGTTTAAACAACAATTTGACAAGAAACGTAGCCTTGCCACAAAAACAAGGTTTTTAACGATTTAACAATTTAACACAAATTATTAAGCGGAAACTGTTTTTTTTTATTTTTAGTAACAGTGACCTTGACCCAATCAGCAAGATTGGTTAATCCAAAGTGAACTTATTGACCAGAAACCCTGTTTGACGCTGTCCGCCGGCCTGCCATACCCCAATCTAATAACCAGGATTTTCATTAAAAAAAATGGTTAAAAAAGTAGAAATTTTGTTTAGTTTGTAAGGACGAGTTGGAAACCATATGACATAATGACAGATAGTGTTTCAGTTAAAAGCTTATCACTATTATATAATAGAATATTATAGACCATACTTTCAAACCATTTGTTAATAAGAAATGTTTTAAGTTGTTTTGTTTTGTTTTAATTTTTAAATCACGTGACCACCATATATAAAGGCACAGTAACAAATATTGTAAATAAATACTCTTCACATTAACAAATGCATTAGTTCAAGTCACTTGCTTTAGGCCAGACTTCACCAATCATTCTTAAGAAAGAATTGCTCAAGTCATGGATTTCAATCCACATAATCTTCATTATATATTTAGCTACATGTCTGTATTTTTACAGAAGACTTTATCTTTGCTACTTTCAGCTTTTAAACACATTGAAACTTTATAAAAAAAGCTTATTCACTCCCATAACAGCAACTACATATTAAATATTAAGTTCACCATGTACACATTTTCCACTTTTCAATATTTAGAAGTTGAGTTTATTTGTCATTTATACTTTAAATGAAATCAGACTGAATATTTTACAAGAAAACAAAAAATAGAACTATCGCTGAATGTGATTCATACCCCCACCAATGTCCTTGACAAAGCTGGTACAAGGGTAAGATGGGTTCTGTACATTGCCCAGTTGGGGTGAACATTTAAGTTAGGTTTGAAGAAAATCCTTCCATTAGTATAGAATTTATAGGGCAGACACGACATATTGTCTAGTATTGATTGTAATAATAAGACTTAAAAGGGGCATAACTTTGTCAAAATGCAATACAGAGTTATGAAACTTGACCTGCATATCTTACTTGTGATACGTCATATATCTTTTAAGTTTCAAGCAAATACCTGTGCTAATTTCAGAAATATTCAAGTACATGTTTAAATTTAAGAACATTTTCTAAGTCAATTTTGACCTTCAAGTGTGACCTTGACCTTAAGCCGGCACAAAGGTAACATGGGTTCTGCACATAACATTGTTGAGTTGAACATTTGAGTAAAGTTTGAAGAAAATTCTTCCATTAGTATAGGATTTATAGAGCGGACATGACATATTGTCTAATACTTGATTGTATGTAAATTTGAAGACTTAAAAGGGGCATAACTTTGTCAAAATGCAATACAGAGTTATGAAACTTGACCTGCATATCCTTATTGTGACACTTCATATATATTTTAAGTTTCAAGCAAATACTTTTTCTAGTTTCAAAAATATTCAAATACATGTTAAAATTTAAGAATATTTTCTAAGTCAATTTTTGACCTTCAAGTGTGACCTTGACCTTAAGCTGGCAAAAGAGTAACATGGGTTCTGCACATCCCCTTGTTGAGGTGAACATTTGAGCCAAGATTAAAGAAAATCTTTCAATTAGTGTAGGACTTACAGAGCGGACACGACATAATGTTTAATATTTGATTGTTTGATATTTGACCTTCAATTGTGACCTTGACCTTGAGCTGACACATGGGCAACATGGGTTCTGCACATCCCCTTGTTGAGGTGAACATTTCAGCCAAGTTTGAAGAAAATCCTTCAATTGGTATAGGATTTATAAAGCTGACACAATAATGGAGACAGACGGACAAACGGAACGACGGACGGACGGACGCGAAAAGGGAATCCATTATAGCCCCCACACACACACACACACATTTTGTGGTGGGGGTATAACAAAATAAAATACGTTTTGTTTTATTGTTGAGATACATCGCAGCAACCAATTATGATCATTTAAAGTGACGTCCAGCTATTTTAGTGGAGGAAGATCAGGTATCAGGATAATATCCCTACTGTATTTCAAGGAAACTTCAATTGTTAAAATCTCCATAAAAATGCTGCTTTATAGAAAAAATCAGATTATAATTACCAAGAAAAGCTCCACAAACCAGGTTTAAGCACCCCAGTTGGCCCTTTTGTCGACTGACCGTTCCAAGGCGGTAACTGATGGTTTTTCTTTTTGTGTGTTATGTCTCGTCTCTGTGTTTTTGTCACATTTACATTTACCTTGTTTGCCTTTGTCTACAGGTAGATACAATTTAAATATCTGCGAAAGATTTTAAGGAACCTTTTCTTATTTACCTATTTGTTAGTTTCAATATGGATACTAGAGAGAAGTCATGACATGGACTTAGGAATGGTTGGTGAATACAGGCTTATCTAGATAAAGGCAAAACACAGGTATTAATAGCTTACCTGGACAGCTAGCTCGTCCTCTTTACTGGAAACATTAAGGACATTCACACACCTGGAGAACGCATCTTGAAGGACCTGGAAATACAGACATATAGAAATGGATTTCCTATCAAGCCATACAGCATATTATATCAAATATTATTTATAACTTTTCATATTATGTGTAATGTGTAATGAAATTCTGTTTTTCGTGGAGCCATTCCTAGAGGTGTAATGTGACATGGAACTTCAGTTTTTGTGGAGCCATTCCTAGAGAGAGTACCATATCCATCGCCACACCATAGCCAGTGTCAACAAATGCAAATATTAAATCAATGGAAAAAATTTTTTCTATCCCTTTGTATTCCATTCTAGCTTCTTACTTTCTTGACATTCAAAACAATGCATATATCATGCTGTCCAAACTGTGATAGAATTCCCTGAACACCATGACAGACCCCTCTAAGTAACATTGTTCTGATATTTTGACATATCTCTATTTCATTCTCCCATTATAATTCCTCATCATTCAGTGCAATACATAAACAGACCTGCCTATACTGTAGGAGAATTGACGTGAACACCTTGCTTCCACTCCTAATTACACTTATGTGGTATTTTGCCATTCCGATATCCCATTGTCCCTTTCCAATTCCTCAGCAATCCGTGCACAATATGTAGCCGGGTGATAGGGAGAGAATGTGTAAGCGGTCCTGTTAGCTCAGTCGGTAGAGCATTCGCCCTGTTAGCGAAGGGTCCCGGGTTTGAGTCCCAGACTGGCTGCACATTTTTCTCCCTATGTTAAAATGGCGCCCAACGTAAATGACCCGCGGTCGTTATGTACAAGTGCTTGAGAAGTGCTTGTGAGTTGTATGTACAGCATATAGTCTATGGAAATTCATGGACGAATTTCAAGTTGATCAGGGTGTATGTAGCCGGGTGATAGGGAGAGAATGTGTAAGCGGTCCGGTTAGCTCAGTCGGTAGAGCATTCGCCCTGTTAGCGAGGTGTCCCGGGTTCGAGTCCCGGACTGGCTGCACATTTTTCTCCCTATGTTACATTGTTATGTTATATTGTGTTGTCCACACTGCCAAAGAATGCCCTGAAAACCATACTACCACCCCTAAGTTATGCTATCCTGATAGTTTGACATACCTGTATACAATTCTCCCTTCCCAATTCCTCCACGCTCAGAGCATACATACATCATGCTGACCACACAGAATGCCCTAAACACCTTGCTTTCACCTCTTAATACATTACCGTGGTTTTTCAGACATACCTGTATTCCATTCTCCCGTCGCAATTCCTCCGCGTTCAGAGCACTACAGTTGACCGTGTGGTACGCCAACTCACTAGCTGCAGCCAGGAGTGGTGCAGATTTGCAGAACAGCTGGTCATCGTTAGTCTCCATTTTGATTGTCTTGATCAGCATGGGGTATCCGGCATACTTGTACGGGTGTAACTCTATAACCATAAATACATGTAATAAGTGATGATAGCCAATTGAAAAGTATAAAATCAACTGTCAAATAGTGCAAAATATTCAAATATAATTATAAATTTTTAATATTGGCCTTTATTAAATACTTTTGCAAAGAGAGTGCTTCAAAGGGGAAAAATGTTAAACATTTTTTTGTTTATTGTAGTGACCATTTATGATAATTATAACGAGATCCATTTTTTTTTGGTAGAGGAAGACATCAGACATGTGTCTGGGTAGAACCACCTGCGCACCTCACGTCAGCTGGATGACCTTCCCACATTAAGTCCTTCGCCCCACACAGGACTCGAACCCACGTGGTCAGAGGCTAAGCAATAGGTAAACATTTAATTTGAAACTTATTTTGTTGACAAAAATTATACCATGACTAATCTTTATTTATTTTATCTTTTAATTTTTATATATTGGTATATCCTATATATGAAATAGCACATGAAATGACCCATTTAACATGGCTTTTTAAGAAACAATGGAGAAATTTTAATATGTAATTTAGAAGAAAACTTCTTATAGTTTAATTATTATTTTTTATTACTAGTTAATTGGGAAACAAGTTTGGTCAACTTTGATTAATCTATCTGGAATTAATGTATCAACTTTCTAGGATGAACAAAGCCATAACTGACAAAGTGGTTAGGGTTGTCGTTTGTTTGTCTGTTTGTTTTTTACTTACATCGCACCAACACAATTGTGGTCATATTGGCGACATCCAGCTAATTATTGGTGGAGGAAGACCCCAGACTTATATCTGGTTAGAACCACCAGTCCACTGCGGGTTAGCTGGAAAACCTCCCACATGAAAGTTCTCGCCCCAACTTATCAAAAATCCTCTATTACACTTCAATGGGACAATTTTAATGTGTACCAACAACACAGAGTTCAGATGAGAATTATGGGATATATTATGATTTATTCCCCTTTGCAGTGATCTCTGAGTGTTATCTACCAACATTTGGCATGAATAGAATACCGAGCAGGAATTTAAACTATTTTTTTTCAGGGGTCCACTGGATGCAGGATCTATGACAACAGGGATCCAGCATGAAAATTTTGGGGTCCAAGTCATTTTAGTAGTAGAAACTGAACATTAAAGCCATATAATGGCTTTATTAGTATATGTAAATAAACACTGAATAACATTTCCAAACACGTAAATGCATCCAAACAGTACAGAGTTCATAACAATAACATCTGCTGTAAGTGAAAAAAACTTAAAATATTGGCTTCTAATTTTTACGTGCACATTAATTGGCTGGTAAATTAACTTACACGATGACGTTGTAAGAAATTCATAGCACTGGAAATGTCAAGGACATATTTGCCAATAACCAAAACATTTGATGTTAAAATGAGTTATTCTGGGCATATTTTGTGCGTCCACATTGAAACAAAATTTATTTTTTTGTGCGTACATTGCTGTAATTTATGCGTATATCACCGATACCAACCTTCTCTGTATCTACTGAAGAGTATACACTGTGTCTTCAATATAAGGACAATATTCTGGGGATCAGGTCCATCCAGGGTTCGCGTCTTACTACAGAGGAACTCGTACGCTTTGTTCACTTTCTCAAACATCTCCTGCAAAAGAAAGCAATTAATAGCATCTAGTTATGCTCGCAGAATCTATTTTGTGATACAGAAAAGTTTGCCAAAGGTGTGCTCATCACAAGGTACATACAAACAACCGGACCTGGTAGGGCAATCGGTAAAGTGTAAGCTCCAGGTATGGGAGATCCAGGGTTCGAACCCAGGCCACAAACCTGGGGCCTCCCGTACCTGGAGCAGACGCTCTACCGAATGCACTACCAGGTCCGGTCTCTGGATGTGTATTCTTTCCAAGTGCATAAAAAGCGCAATAGGAACCTCTGCTAAAAAGAGATATCGACGTCAGAGCAGATTACCCGGAGGACTATATAATGTGATCTCAAAAGTAATTGGTCACGTGGCTGTCTAGGTTTAAAAAATAGCTATCTCTTCAGCATGGCTCGGATAGGAAATACCCGTTTGCAATGACGAGTGGTGATTTATGCTTGACTGTTCGCACAGATCTAGAACAAGAATGAACAGCATTTTGAAGGATCTTTTCAGGCAACAATGGCTTATTAGGTTATTTGAGAAAAGAAAATTTGGTCTAAACTGTCGGATACAACCTTTTAATGGTTCTTGAACATAATAAAATAAAAGACTATTTTATCACATAACATACCGCACAAGCTTGAGGAGGTAACACTCGTGCATTATTTTTGGTAACTCTCTAGTTAGTTATTGTAGTGTGACATCATTATGGTAGTGTGACATCATTAAGTATGTGTAGTGTATATGTCATTTCCTGATCACTTTGTTGTCACCGTTTTATGCCTTGTGTTGGAATTTCGCAGATTTTAATTAATAAAAAATATATATAATATAAAATATAAAAATATAAAATATATAATAATTAATAAATATATATACATTTTAGTCATGTTATAAATGAATCTGTTACCTTTTTATGGAAAATGGTCGAGTAAAGAATGGAACTATTTTTGTGTGGATTCTCAGTCAAGGCCGACTGTTCATACTTTAAAAAGATTATGCTTTGTAAACAAAAAAGAGCTGATATTTTGTTTTGGTTATGTGATAAATTGAATCTAATATTCGTGTTCATTAGATACTGAAAATATTAAACTCATTTCGTAAGCCTCGTTAAGTATCATTAAACTCGCTGTCTAAAATGATATGAAACTCGGCAGAGCCTCATGTTAACTTGTTTAATATTATCAGTATCTAATGAACGCTCATATCAGATCCTCTAATTCCCAACTTACTCTGCCATCTGGATTTTTATCTGGATGATATTTCTGGGCAAGTCTGAAGTAAGCTTTCCTCACTTTGCCTTCATCATGCCTGGGAACAAAAACATAAAAAACATTCAAAACTGTAACAAATCAGAATCGATAATTGGAAATAATTATTTGTTTATTTGTTTGTTTATTGGGTTTATCTTCCCACCAACAGTATTTCAGTTATCTGAAGACCGTGTCCACTTAAAGCAGTTATAGTGCTGCCTTCACTGTGTATAGCATGCCGTGAACACCTGGCATGATACCACACCCAGTCACATTATCCTGACACTGGGCCAACCAGTCGTGGAACTACCCTTATATTTGCTTGAGCGTTAGCAGGGGAGCTATACCACTACCATTTTTAAGGACTTTGGTATGTCGCGGCCTGGGATCGAACCCGGGGCCTTCCGTACCTGGAGCCGACGCTCTACCGATTGCGCTACCAGGTCCAGTCTGGAAATAATTAGTCAATGTATCTAAATCAATTATTGATTATGTAATCAAATATGATTTAACATGGATTATTCATCTTTTTTTTGCAAATATTACTTGTAAAATTTGCATAAAATATTAAAACATAATATAAACAGTCCCTATATATTAAAACTACACATGACATATTAAATAATATTAAGCATTTTCAGATGATTTTTGCCAAATGTTTTAATATCTGCATAGATAAAAATCACCAGCAACTATTGAATCACCAGCAACTAATGACAACAGACAAGGACAGGGAGTGAAAGTCATGAAAATGATTTAACAATACTTGATGATTTGTCAGTGTCTTCTTTTTTTTCTCTTTTCTTTTTTACTCCACACCGACACAATTATGTATACAATAATCGTACACATAACATATTTTATTAAATAACTAAACGTTATTAGTCCTATAATAAAAGCACCTGCCACGGCCTGCTTTAGAACAGCGCCCGTGGCCGAAAAGTGATTGAGATATAAAGCCCAGATTTCAAGTAATTTGATTGGCTAATAAGGCAGGACCAAAAAATGATATCGATTTCAGCAAGAAGCTTTGGGAAATGGCAGCCATTTTGTTTTAACTCGGTCTATGTGAAGATGCCGACTGGTTGCATAAATTTATGAAACTCAATATTCTCAGTTTTCAAACATTCACAGCACGAAATGGTAATGTTTAACCGAATGTGTCATAAATTTTCAATGTGTAGATTTCACAAAAACACAAACAAGCATTTTCTAACTTGGATAAATGCAACAACGAACTATTCACTGTGAAATGATATAAGTGCATTTAGTTATTTAATAAAATTTTCAATAGATATGTGATTTGATATTGGCCCTGTTATCTGTCCTCAAGTTAGCTTTATTGGGCCTCAGCCTTTGGCCAATACGACTGCCCTCTGATGACTTTTGTATTTTTTGTATTTTTTGGAGGGGTTATATGGCACAACAACACTTGATACATCATACGGTGCCACACAATAAGGTCTAACGTAAAGAAAGTATGATTAATTTCAAATTGAAAGTGATGTTAAAATACAAAAATGTATAAGGTTAAAACTGATGACATTTTAATGACAAGCCATCAGTAGAAATCAACTATTGATAACTGGCAGAGAAATAGCGGAAATGGTATTACAGTAACTGAAAATCAATCATATTGGCAGTTCCTTTCTTTCTTTTTTTTTCTTTTTATAATTTCTGTTTTTTTATGTTTTTCTTTTTCTTTCTTTTTCTTTCTTTTTTTCTTTCTATGATTTCTCTTTTTTATGTTTTTATGGTGTGGGTTTTCTTTGTCAATACACTGCGATAACACAATTAAATTGTAACTCTTCTGACTGCTTAGCCTCTCACTGCGTGGGTTCGAGCTTCAATGCGAAGGACTTAATCGGGGATGGTCTTCCAGCTGATTTGCGGTGCGCCGGTGGTTCTACCTAGACATTTGTCTGGGGTATCCCTCCATCAAAAAGCTGAAAGTTGCTATAAAAAAAACAACATAGTAAGCTGGACTTACCCTCCAACCCCCTTCTCTAGGTTCAGTACTTCGAATGCCTCATCTATGGACATGGTCGGTGGTTTCTTGTCCACTTCTGCCTTCCAAGCTTCTAGGATGTCTTTCAACAACTTGACCTGATGATATTTGGATAAATTAAAGGATAAATATTCACCTGACAACATGTGGATAAATAAAAGGATAAATATTTATCTGATCACAAATGGAGAAATAAGGGGATAAATATTTATCTGATCGCAACTGGATTAACAACCCGCTAGATATTTATCTGATCGCAAATGGATAAATAATGGGATAAATATTTATCTGATCACAACTGGATTAACAACTGGCTAGATATTTATCTCATCACAAATGGATAAATAGTGGTATAAATATTTATCTGATCACAACTGTTAACAACAGGCTAGATATTTATCTGATCACAGATGGATAGATAATGGGATGAATATTTATCTGATCATGAATGGATAAGTTAAGTGATAAATATTTATCTTATCATAAATTAATAAGTTAAAAGGATAATAGTTTATCTAATCACAAATTAATAAATTAAAGAGGTACAAATTTATCAAGATGTACCAGATTTCTCATGAATTGGCTTCATAAAATTTCTAACAATTGGATTTTGAAGTCTTTTTGTATGGGCAGTTAGCCATTTAAAAATCAGTACCTTCAAACTCATATGCAAACCTTGCAGCAATTTTGTAAATCTTGAAACCTTTAACATAACATATACCCATGTGTTCCCAGCAAAAAAAGGGTTAATAAGAGTAATATTTTGATTCCCACTGTTTTATATCTTGCGCTACAAATTAAGAAAAAAATGTGACCTACGTTGAAAAAAACAAAAACGCTCGTTAGGTCTTTAACAACTGACCAGTTTTGCCTCCAAAGCCCATAAAATGTCTGGGTAGAACCACAAGCAATGAGAAGCTAAGCAAATTGAGAGATATTCTGACCGATGTTGAAAAGAACTAGAGCTAGTATGTCTTCAACAACTGACCACTTTTGCCTATAAAGCCACTTCAGTCAGTGTACTTACATAAAGACTATCATATGTTAATCAAGGAAGGGAATTGTATCCTTTTCACTCGAGTGATACTTTCTAGCCTATTAAATCTTCTCCTGTGAATTAATATCATTCCAATTGATGCATTATTAAAAATTAAAACACAGTTGGTTACATTCTTTTTTCATTGGTCAAATTCAAATGTTTGCATCATTTAAATTTTTTTTTGTAACAACCATTTCTATTGGTTAAAAAATCCATCCACTATACTTACAGGATCTTTGATTGGCCAATCAGGGAACTTGGTTGTATCACAGAGATGCTTCAGGTAGTAGATGTTACAGAAGAGCTCATGCTCCAGCTCCGGGTAGTTGACAACCGGGATCGGACAATACTGGTACAGGGCTCGGGTGTTGCTCATAAGACGAGGGGAGAAGTCCGCAAGGTGGGATGCAATCTTTTCTATCATTTTACGTCTGGATTTTGGTAAGGAGAGGGAAAAAAAATTGTGTACTCACTTGTGAAATGTAGTTTAGAATGATAAACATATCTGTTGCATGTAGGTTTTGGGAAAAAAAAACTATTTCAGAGTTTTAGAAAAATAAACAAATATCAGAAATATTTATACATCTTAAATGCAGTTCAAAGCAGGATCTTACAACTTTATAAAGGGTTTTTAATTTTATTTTCCTTCTAATTGTTCTAAAATTAACTAAATTACATGACCAGTTATCAAGAACCATAAATTGGATTACCAAACTGTAATTTTTTTAGAGTTTTATATGTTTATGCAATCTATTCAATCAATAGTTGGATTTTGGAATGAAGAGGGAAAGTAATTGTGTACACACTTGTGACATGTAGTTAAGAATGACAAACATATCTGTTGCATGAAGGGTTCAGGAAAAAAAACTATTGCAATGGTTCAAAAAAATAAAAATCATAAATATTTACTGAATAATATATCTTAAATGCAGTTCAAAACAGGAACTTACACTTTCCTGAAGGGTTTTCCAGTTTTATTTTAATTCCAATTAATCTACAGTTAACTTAATGTTGTTATTTGTTGTTGTTTTATATACATTACAGCAACCATTTATGATCATTATAGCATCGTTCAGCTTTTTGGTGGAGGAAGGCCCCAAGACACATGTCCTGGTAGAACCACAGGCGCACTGCAAGTCAGCTGGAAGACCTTCTAACATTAAATCCTTTGCCCCGAACGGGGCTTAAGCCCACGCGGTGAGAGGCTAAGCAGTCAGAGGAGTTACAAATCGGCGACTCTACCACTATGCCACGGGTGCCCCACAATTAACAAAATGATATGACCAGTAATCAAGAATTTGGATTCACAAAGTGTATCAATGTATTTTATTAATGTTTCTTTCTCATAATATAATCGTAAACCTTCTGTGAAAACTAGTATGGGATCCACATCTTTAGGCATTTGGGGACAGGTTCCTCCATAGGGAGCATTGTTGAGGTTTATTATGTCACCAGCTTTTCAGTTATCCAGAGATAGTGTTAACTGAAGGAGATACAGTGCTGCCTACACTGCAAGAGGATGCCACAAACACCCAGTCACATTATCCGCACACTGGGCCACCTAGTAGTTAAACTACATTTACAAGCTGAAAATAAGCAAGCCTTGCAAGAAGCTACATCACCGCCAAAATTTTTTTTTTTCACTTTGGTAAGCCACAACTGTGAATCTTTTGTTTGTTGGGGGCTATATCATCCCCAATCTATTAATCATCCAGCAACAACATCCACTTGAAGCAGAAACAGTGCTGCCTTCACTGTGTATAGCATACTGAGAAAACCTGGCATGATTACACGCCTAGTCACATTCTCCTTACACCAGGTCAACCAGTCATAGAACTACCCTTATATTTGGTTGAACGTTAGAGAAGAAGCTATTTTAAACCACTGTGATAATTCATGGCAAAATATCGACCTGGAGACAACGTTATCAATTGCATTACCAGCTTCCGTATTTGGGATCGAACCACTTTCCTCACCTTCAGCTAACAACTCAACTTACTGAGATACATGCTGCAAACTTACCTCATTTCAGCATTCCAGATTGCCTCAGGTGTGTCAAACTCGCCAAGGAAGATCTGCGAGAATTTCTCGGGAGAATAGTTCTCCAGATAGCACACCATGGCTTCGGGTAAGATGTGGCCGAGGACGCTACGATTCATCAGATCGGAGCTCTGGTTCTGCAATGATAGTGGAGGATTATAACTGCTCGAAAGTTTGTTTTTTGTTACATTGCACAACAAAATTATGGTCACATTAAAAAAAAAGATTGGGCTATAAATGTGGTCTCTAGTGAGCACAAGCTTTTCCTTTTATTTGACCTTTTGTCCTAGTTTTTGACCCCAGGGGACCCATTGATGAACTCATCCAAGATTCCATACAGGCAAACATTCTGACCAGGTTAACACTTACATGTGAAAAGTGGATAAAAACTGTAGAATCTAGTGTGTTCACAAGCAAATGCCTGATGCCGCACCATGGCACGACACACAACGAACAAGAGACAACGGAACGAAGGCATATCAGAAAAACTCACTTTCAGCATGATGTGCTCAGGTGAGTTAAAAATAGGTCACAAGATAATTATCCCAGCAGGTGTTAATTAACTTCCAATCACTCCTACCTCCTCGGATCTAAAAGCTTGCTTCACATGGGTCTGTTTCAGGAGCCTAGCAATAGGGAGCACGTTCGAGCCCGTGTACATCATAATAAAGAAGAAGACGCCAGTCAGGTAGAGCCGAGACACGTTGGGATTGTCAGCCATTACCTCGTTCAGGAGGTACGCAACCTTCTCCACCAAGATTGGGTCAAAGGTCAGCAGCAGCTGCAGAAGTATACAACAAATAACAGTCCCAGCTATTATAAAATCCACAGTGTATTTTCTTATTATGTTCTATTGTCATTTGTTACATTGCACCAAACAATTGAATTAATTATTGGTGGTTCCAATAAGACCCAAGACTTATGATGGGGTAGAACCACCTTCGCACGTCATGTTAGCTGAAAAAACCTTCCCGCATGAAAGATCTAGCCCCGACTGGGATTTTCTGAATTAATCTTCAATATATTTATCAGAGTGCACTTAATATTGCTCTTTGTCATAACCAGCTTCTAATGGTTGAGACAGGCTGTTGGGATAAACCACTGTAACATAGCAGGTCAGATTGAATTTGAAGATGGAAGTCCTCGCCCTTTTATCGAGACTCAGGCTCACAAAGTAAGTGACAAAGACGTCAGATAAGTCACAAGACTGCGATTCTACATGTCAGTCAAGTGCGCCTCCCCTACTTATTATATCAATAGCTTCAATGCAGCATGTAATTTAGAATTAATTGTGTTTGTTTCGCAACAAAACCAGAGTTGCTGCCCTTTTCTGGAGCTCTGAATGTTAAGTTTATATTTTTTGATAATCCTTTATAAAAACGCCTGAGCTACCGCTGCACCTACCTGAACTAGATGAGGGAGACAGACAGAATCGGAGAGAATCCGTTTAACCCGCGGCAGGGGACGAATCACTGCGCCATCTGGGTCTCTGAAAGTACACAAACAAAAATATATACGGTGGAACCTCGTTATCTTGATTTTGAAGGGACTGACAATTTTCATAGAGTTATGAGTATAATTGACTTGTGCATTGTTAAATTTGTACCAAGTGCATTAGAAAATTTTGGGGTGGGTGAATAAGGAAAATACGATGTTTTTATACAACTTTTTATTATTTGTTTATTTAAACAAAAACCAGTAGAGTTGTAACACATAAAAGCATACACAAGTTAATTACAAACAAGAGCACACATTAATTAAGCACATCAATATCAATAAATCAATGGAAAAATGACAGAAAATATGAATATAACACTTGCTTGTTTACATATTGAGGAAACGGTGAATCGTAACAATTAAACTAGCGTAATATCCAAATAGTCAGGCTCGTATTGCCTCCATTGTTGTTAGATGACAGTTTGCTTATTTTAATTGGTTTCACAGCTTTGATTGAGAGCAAAAGGTTTCCCACCTCTGCAAATCAGGGCAGATCGACTTAGACCAGGTGTTACTAAGTTGATTCATTGACTTTGGGACCAGTTAAGTTAATCGACTTATGATTTTTTCACATTTATTGCGTCAACTTATCAATTTTTATTTATGTTAAATATATAAGGAATAAAGTCAGGACCGCTCGTTCTCATCGACATATGTAAGTATCGACTAAGTATGGGATGAATTAACGAGGTTCAACTGTAACTTACTTGTTGTCCTAAAAAATATTTAATTTAAAGACAAGCTTTTTTGACATTTTTTTTTTTGGTTTGTTACAACTCACCGACCCAATTATGGTCATATTGGCAAAGTCAAGCTAATTATTGTTGGAGAAAGACCACAGAGTCATGCCTAGGTAGAACCACCATCGCACCACAGATGAGCTGGAAAACCTCCCCACATGAAAGTTCTTGCACCGAATGGGATTCGAACCCAGGCGGTGAGGGGCTGAGGAGTTAGAAGCCAGTGACTCTAACCGCTGCTGCCACTAGTGCCCCACAGAAGGTTTCAAGCTACGTTCTGTAGCTCTTCCAACATCAATAGAGTTTGTATTGATTGTACTTGTAAGCTTGGCTAGGGGCTCGATCCCGGTGCCGCCCGTACCTGGAGCCGATTCTCTACTGATTGTGCTACCAGATCCAGTTACAAACTGAGGTAAAATTAATGACCACTAACCGACTAGGATAGTACTCCGCCATTTTGATGAACATGTTGAGAATTAGGCAGGATAGATCACTCTCGTTCATTACTGGTTGGCCAGTCGCCAGTAGTGTCCACTTTAGTTGGGGTACTGTCTGAAGGGGGCGCCAGCCGTCCATGCCCTGTGCCCAGCACCTCGTCTTGGCGTGAATAATGCCCTCAGCCCAGAATTCCTTAAGCTAGACGGATTAAATAAACATTTTTTAATTATTTTAATAAGTTACAAAGGAATGTTTATGTGCATATAGAATCTTCTTTGTTTACTTTGTTTAAAGTTACTTTGGTCTACATGCTTGCAGACATTGCAAAATACAAACAAAAATTCATACATTTGATAAGAAAAGCTAGGAAATGACGTCAAACTTAAAGAAAATCTGTTAGAGATAAAAAATAGGAAAATGTTCCAAACACTTAAGACTTTGTCTACTTTAGGCACTTTCAGCCAATAAAACTATAAATCGCGCCCATTTTCGAGTGAAGAATGATTTATTTCAGCATTTTATTTATTTTAAATATATTGTAGCGATTAATTATGATCATTATAGCGACATCCAGCTATTTTGGTGGGGGGAGACCAATGTCAACTGGAAGCCATTAAGTTCTTCACCCCAAACAGGATTCAACCCACGTGTTGGTGGCTAAACACTCAGCTGAGTTACAAGTCAGCACCTCTCCCACCATGCCAGAGGTGCCTCAGCACTGATTAGTGATATATGCACAGTTAATATCAGATTATTTGTTCATTGGGTTTATTTGTCCCACCAACAGTAATTCAGTTATCTGAAGATGGTGTCCACTTGAAGTATATGCCGTGAACACCAGGCATGATAACATACCAAGTCACATTATCCTGACACCGGGCCAACCAGTCAAGGAACTACCCTTAAGCATTAGCAAGGGAGCTATACCACTACCATTTTTAAAAACTTTGCTATGTCGCGGCCCGGGATCGTACTCTGAGCCTCCCATACCTGGTGCCAACGCTCTACCGATTGCGCTACTAGGTCCGATAGATATCCAATGAATCTAGGGACATAATGTCTATGGAACAAACCTCATCATAGCTGTAAGGCCCCAGCCTCTCCTTGTCTTTATTGCCATAGTACCATTCCTTCTCGTTCTCTCTCTTCATGTCCTGGCCCGCTTCTATAACGTTCGTCTGTAGGGGAACCGTTGCCCTGGTAACGTGAAGGTGGGCCAAGGTCAAAAGGTCAATGAGGATCTTGATACCATTGGCATCCATGATCTCCTTGACGTTTCTCTGGAAAATTGGGAGAATGTTTTTCTTTTGAAATTTTGGGATGGAATTTGCCGGATGTTTTGTCAATACTGTGCAGTGACATTTCAATCATTATAGCACAGGGGCACTTATGAGGTGCCTAGGGACTGAGCATGGTCGGTCCATTATACTGACACTGACGAGTCAGCCGTAATGCTGTCCCCTTAGCCCCGAGCGTTAGGAGGGAAGCCACTACTACCAACTTTAAAGTCTTTGGTTTGACCCTGCCGGGGTTTGAACCCGCAACCTTCCTGATCCGCAAGCCGACGCTCTACCATCCAAGCTTTTGCAGCCGGTGAGTAAAAAATAAATAAATAAATAAATAAAACTTACAGGATGCAGGATCAGCTTGTGTAGAAACATCACCAGACGGTCCCTCTCCAGTTTGTCTGTACACTGAAAAAATCCCACAGGCAATTATGCAACAAATAAAATTTCAAATTTTTAAAATATATAAAAATGTTCAATTATATGAGAAACATAATTAATTAAATAACAAATCAAAAATTACATAAAAGGAAATAAAAAAATGTGAGGCTAATACCAATACAATTGTTACAGTGACTGTCTAAATAAACTAATAAATGCACCAAAATGTGAATAGGTAAATAAGAAAAGGTCCTATCAAAGGTGCTTAAACCTGGTTTGTGGAGCGCTCCGACCTCGCATACCTTAACAATGGACTGGAATAATCCAATTACATTGTACAAATAGGATGGCTCACACTTAACAGATGCCAAAGAGAGAGGAACTCAACAAATGTTGCCGTTACCCTTTCAGTGTTCTGCCAAGGATGCTATTTTGACAAATTATCGCAAAAAAATAAAAATGTTGCACATAAATGCTCCCAGTGCGACACATCGCATACGAGTTTGCCTGGGACGAAACCAATAAATAGAATATTCAGAGAGGAAGCAGCAGGCTATAAGTGTTGTAACATTGATCTTCATTGGCTCATTTGCAAGCAATCAATGCATGATCATAGTTCTCAGCCGATGGTATTGATTGATACAGCTGCCGTGGTTTATCGCTGATCGTCTGCATACAAAATGCCAGGTACGAAAAAAATGTAGAACAACTTTAAGCTATTTTAGCAACAAGCTATTGACTGAAAGTTTAACTGTTCAAAAGTTAAAAAATTAGTCACAGGAATGTGACCTTGTTCACGGTGAAGGAACAGGATCCATTGAGTGGAGGCCAAAATGGTAAATGTTTGAAATGTTTAGAGGCTTATATTTTCTATATTCCATTCTTTTTGAAAATTTCCCCTACTTTTTATTATTGACACGACGCTGTCCCCTTGTTTCAAAATCCTTGACAGAATACTGCTTTTTCTAAAGTGGTACATTATAAAAAAAAAACGTATAACGAAAAGTAACTAATAAAGTTAGGTATCAACTGTGAATACATACCCTTTCTAGCATGCCGACGATATATCGGGTATCATTGAACGCCCCAATTTCATCGTGACATCTACTGTACACGATGGTCATGGCTTGGAGACACATACACTTCATCGGTATTTTTGGAGTTAATAAGAAGCGATGATAGAGATCATTGAAGAATTCATACCTGAAATAACGAATACAGTCAAACCTCAGTCACTCAAACATAGGATCACTAGAATTCATACCTGAAATAACAAATACAGTCAAACCTCAGTCACTCAAACATGGGATCACTAGAATTCATACCTGAAATTAAAAATACAGTCAAACCTCAGTCACTCAAACATAGGATCACTAGAATTCATACCTGAAATTAAAAATACAGTCAAACCTCAGTCACTCAAACATGGGATCACTAGGCCTCATCGGTTTGGTAGAACTTACCCGGTGGTCCCTTGGTTTTGTCCTTATTTCTGTACATTAGTTCCATCTTGAACGCTAGAACACTGGTTCGCTGGGCAACTAGAACTAATTGATTGCCCCTACAGCTCATTAACCTGCATTTTCACATCTTTTTGCTCAAACAGTACACATCGACAAATGATTCGCTGCTGTGTACATATGTAAATTACTGGAGTGATGGCAACTAATTGACATAAGATTAAATTGTATTCTGATTGCTTTCATATTAAGACTTCAAAATTATGTGTACATATGCAGATACAAACAGTGTATTAACACAATATTTCTTAGTCATTCTTAGTGATTATTAAGAATCAAAATTAAGAATGAAATTAAAAATCAAAAAGAATTAAATCTAAGAAGAGAGATAATTTCCAATGTACCCCTTGGATTATTTATGTATGTCATGTTTATATATTTCGGACAGCAAGGTAGCGAGTTTGCGAGAGAGAGAGGACTTACATTTACCGAAGCTTCTGCGAAGACAGGAGAAAACGTCGACGTGATTTTCATGGACATGGGTTAGTACAGCACAATACTTGATATTACATGTATTTTCCTTAAACTCTTACTATTTTTTAAACATCGTCAGACACCCACGACCGATCCATTCCGTTACTCTCCATTTATCGCCCATGGGACATTAAGTTCACTTTACACTGATTCTGGTAATGATATTTGGTCGCTTAATAATCCAATGAAGATTTCAGTCCAATGATAAAGCTCGTACTATGTAGCTTTCAGCTTTCCTTCAAAAATGACATCATCAATGCAAAGAGAACTAAAGTTTCCAGATTCTTAGCTACCTCCAAGCATACAAGTAGTGGAAATGTAAGCGTTGTTTTGATTGGCTGATATCAAAGTTTATTCTCAATATGGCGATATATTGTAGATAAAAAATCCTGCACTGTATGAATGGAGTTACACTTATTCAGTTCCGTTGGCTCCGATGATGCCTTTTCATCATATATTTGACTAATTTTACTTTGTTATTTGGCTTTTATAGAATTTTTAAGTTATACTGATGTACAATTTACAACTAGTTTATGTATAAATTAACATCATATATATGTACTAATTAACAATAAATTGTTTAACTATAACAACTAATTGATCAAACTAATCAAATCAATGTACAAATTAACAATTTACTTATGTACTGATTATCAATATATTAAGGGAGTCAGTACTTACGATTTTTTTATTGCACTTGTTTCGGCCGATTCATTTTCATCCTCCTCGAGCAACAGTCTCAAGTAATAATCGCCTGAAATAAACAAGCAATACCATTCTTAACAACTTATAATTGACAAAACTAAAAACATCTTGATCACAGTCAATCAAATAAGCAATTTTTTAATTTTTTTGTTCAACAAGCAAATATTTGTTGTTCACTAAATTATACCAGGGGCACCCAGAAACTCCTCAGCCCCTATCCGCAAGGGTTTGAATCCCGCACAGGGCAAGAACGTTTAGGTTTTCTAGTGAACCTGCTGTGTGCTGGTGGTTCTACCCAAGATTAAGTCTGGGGTCTTCCTCCGCCACTAACTATCCGGACGTCACCAATATGACCGTAATTGTTTGTTTATTGGATTTATTAAGCAATACCATTCTCAACAACTTACAAATGGCTCTTTTTCAGATAACTGGAAAAAATAATAGCCATTACATTTTTGTGCTAAGTTTCAAATCTGGTTGCATAAGTTGTATTATTAAGGTATTTTTTGTTTCATATTAACTGCAAAGATATTATTGAAATAAGTATATTACTTTGAGTTGCTCGTCATGACTTGGTCATTAGTACTTTTAAGTTTGACATTTGTGACAAACAAACAAAATATTTAGTCAAAGAACACATTGTAATGTAAAATACATTATAACTATAATTTATTTTTATTAAATATGAAATAAATATAACAAATTCAGTATGCGCAACCAGTTTTGAAACTTCGCAAAAAAAGTTATGGCCGCTACTTTCCATTTATCTGAAAAAAAGCAAAATGACAAAACAAACAACTACTTAATCACACTTTGTCAAATAAGCAATTTTTTTAATTTTTTTGTTCAAAAAGCACATTTTTATTTGAATTACAATGAGTAATGGAATAAATATAAGCTCCGTTCATAAAATTATTTTGGGGGCGCCCGGTTAGTCACTGACTTGAAACTCATCAGCCCTTCTCTGCGTGGGTTCGAGTCCCTGATAAGGGCGAAAAATTTCATGTGGGGAGGTTTTCCAGCTAACCTGGGGTGCATCAGTGATTTTACCCAGATATAAGTCTGGGGTCTTCTTCCACCAATTATTAGCTGGACTTCGCCAATATGACCATACTTGTTTGTTTATTCGGTTTATCGTCCCACCAAAAGTATTTCAGTTATCTGGATTTTTGAAGCAGATACAGTGCTGCATTCACTGTGTATAGCATGCCATGAAACCACATGGGAGCTATACCACTTCCAAATTTAACGACTTTGGTATGTCGCGGGCCGGGATCGAACCCGGGACCTCCTGTACCTAGAGCTGATGCTCTACCGATTGTGCTACCAGGTCCGGTGGGGCCAATTGTATAAATAGTGGTTTATTGAGCTATAAAGTCTGGATCTCTTACACAAATAGAAACCCTCTTTACCTGTTTATTGATTACCTACCTATTTTGATTTCGTCACTGAGACACTGGTATTGCACTTCGAACTCTTGATGGTTCCAGCCTATCACACAACTGGAGCCCAGCTCTTTGTCCACATTGAACGCTCTCATCTCATTTTCTAGAGCCTCGCGCAATTCTTCCCGGGTCTACAAAACAAACACCAGACATGGTAAATTAGACATTTTTAATAAAGTTGTACTGGACACAGCTGATATATTCATATTTTGTAAGCGAGGAAAAGGTAGATTTTAATAGATTGTATAGTTCTAACTTTTTCTACTTTTGAACAAAAAATAACAAAACTGTTGAATTTTTTTTAAAACACCTTAAAAAATTTTTGTACAGGAGTAAAACTATCATAAAATAAAGCAAGAAGAAATTAACATGACTGTTAAACATGAATCTGCTCAGTCGAACATTAAAAACGGTTGCCACTGGACTATTCAAGTGCTTGAACGTATAATGTAAGCTTGAAATTACTTGCATGCAAAATAAAAATGCATACCACAGTTCTCTGAACTACACAGGATTAAAATCCAACTTATCACTACCAAACTTGCTCTTATCAGTAGGTTTTGTCAATGGAAAGAAATACGTTTCATTCCAATCAATGCACTGGTTATTCATTTTGTTTGTTTTAGAGATACATCGCAGCGACCATTTATAGGGATTTGGGATTTATTTGCCGGTGTTTTTTTGCCAATACTGTGCAGCAACATTTCTATCATTAGAGCACAGGTACACTTATGAGGTGCCCAGGGACTGAACCCAGTCGGTCTATTATACTAACACCAATGAGTCAGGCGTTATGCTGTCCCCATAACCCCGAACATTTGGATGGAAGCCACTACTACCAACTTTAAAGTCTTTGGTTTGACCCGGCCGGGGTTTGAACCTACTATCTCCCGATCCGCAAGCCTACGTTCTACCACCTGAGCGATTGCAGCTGGTCAACCATTTATAATCATTAAACCGACGTCCAGCTATTTGGTGGAGAAGGACCCCCAAACAGATGTCTGGGTAGAACCGCTGGCGCATCAGCTGGAAGACCTTCCCTCATTAATTTTTTCATTTCGCCCCAAACAGGACTTGAACACACGTGGTTAGAGGCTTAGCAATCAGAGGAGTTACCAAACGGCAACTCTACCATTACACCAAGGGCGACCACATTGGTTATTCTGATATAAATTGGACGGGACTTGTATGAATCATTTTATTCTAAGCAATACTGTAATGCCGACACCTAATTTATTTACATTTATTATTTTTTCTTCCATATTTGAAGCCAATAAGCAGTGCCTTATAAATTTTTAAAAAAATTCATTTTCTTATACCATACTACAACTACATTGACTTAGCAATTACATACACTGTAAAACAATACACTATTACTAAACTGGTAAAATATTATTTGTCAGTCTATTACAAGGGTAAGACCTTTTTGTTAAGTTATATAACTTCTTCAATTTTATAAATTCATTCAGGCTTCAATAGACAAAAAAAATGTACATATGGGGAAAATATTTAATAAACACTTACCCCGTACCTCACTGCAAATTTCTAAATCAGTCACATTGCTTTAATGCTTAACTGAAGAGCTTAAATGATAAGTGAAATAATGCTTAGGGTGCAGAAGTTTTATTTTCAGACCTTGCTTTTTCGATTAATGGATGAATATGGGAACAAGTAATAGCCAGAGAGATGTTTATAAGTGGAAAATCAGCGTAATTAAACCTAACGTCGGTGCCAAAGTCGACGAGAAGACGTAGCTCTTACCCGCTGTCGCATTGGACATACTACATTGACTCATTCATATCTCTTGAAAAGAGAAGTTCAACCTGTATGTGTTCCTTGCCAGGAACCACTGACAGTCAACCATATTTTATTACAGGGTATCGACACAGACCACATACGGTCGAAATATTTTAATGTCCATGACATGTATGAACTATTTAGGACAGTGTCGGATTCTAAACTTGTTTGCTTCTTGAACGAGATTGGAATTCTTAGTAAGTTATAAATTTTTAAACTGTTTATTTACCAATCGTCATACTTTTTAAACCATTTTATCTGTTGACCTGTTTTCAATTATTATTTATTTTTTTACCTGATAGTTTTTATATTTTTCTATATTTTACATGCATAGTTTGGTTTTAACCTGATTATGCTCTATTCACATTTAACTTTGTATTTGGCGCCGCATGACCTATTAAGTGTCGGTGTGCCGTAAAACCCAAATAAATAAATAAACAAATCAGCATATGTGACATTCACAAGGAGAAACATAGTGACGGTCTATGTTTGCAACCATTTCGATTCCATTGCCTTCCAAAGGACAAATGTACGAAAAATTGAATAATAAACTGGAAAGTTCCTTAAAGCGTACCTTGTAGTTCCAGATGAGATTGGGTTTGGCATGGTCCTTATTGAATTGGTAGTAAAACAGAGGCCAATTGGCGTCCGACTTGATCCGCTGTCGTCGCTTACGCAATACAATTGGAATCATATCTTTGGTCTGAAAATAAAAATTTAAAATTTACGCCCCTCACGTATCCGAATAGTTATTTAATTCCCCTCTAGGAACCTCGTCAGATCATGTTGATGTACCTCTTCCGGAAAAGAGACACAGCTTCAATAGTATGGTTTAAATTTGCATCATGTGTGTGACATGTAGTAGTTATAAACCATTTGAATTTCTCAAATTCTAAATAATGTTAAATTATCTAAAAGGAGGCAATGTTGATCCTCTGGCAACTCATAGGCAATTCCAAAATTATGTACAATTGTAGACATTGAATTAATGTAGACTTGGGGTTTCCATGTTTGGCTTTTTCATTCCTAAGATAAAAAAAATAGATAAGCTACAAGATGCCTAAGAAAGCTTTGTTAAAACAACTTTAACTCAATGAATTGTTTATTTATCACAAACACCTTAACATCAGATATAACGACATGTGCATCTAAATTGGAACTCCTAGGGTAATTCAGTCCTCGGGACTATCCTCGGGACTATCGTCCCTCGGATGTGTCTGGTGCAATGATACTTACTGAAATCATGATTGTTTTGTTTGCCGGAAGTCGGAATTAAGAATATGCCTAAAATGTAGTTCTCACAAAACATAAATAATGCCATCGTTTGACAGCTGCATGTCTGCTGCGCTGGGTAAATTAAAATTGGATGATTTAAATTTGAAGCCACCACAAATTGAAGTTTTACAGGCACCGTATTTTATTGTCAAAAAAGTAGTCCTATTTAGGGAAATGGCGGAAGTGATCCGACTACCTACATACAACCGAGAGACGATTCATGAATTATCCGAGGTGCTCCCATTGTGTGCATCTTTATACCCTTTCTCTTACTCCAACAAAGGAGAACCCAAAACAACAGTTGTCCCCCTTGCTTGTAAACCATGATAAGACTACATGAGTTGTCTCCCTTATATTAGTATTTCAAACACCCCTATCACTGATAGGCAAAACAACATTGGACTACAAGAGTAATCTCCCTTATATTAACATTTCAAGCCATAATTAAGGTCGACAAATCAAGCCTTACATGTTTACTCTCAAGACCCATTCACCATCTCCAATATTCCAGCAGATGTCCCCCTTGCATTTTAAACTTAAGATTACAAGAGTTGTCTCCCTTATATTAACATTTCAAGCCATGTTTAAAGGTAGACAAATCAATCTTTACCTGTTTACTTTCAAGGCCCATTCGCCCTCTCCAATGTTCCAGCAGTTGGTCCACTTTCTTTTCAATCATCTGTAGGTGTTGGTTTTTCTTTTGTCTGTTTTGGTGCTCCTGAAAATTTAAAACAGAACTTGTTAGCCAAAAATCGAAGAAAAGTAAAAAAAAACAAAAAACTTTATTTTAATGCCTAAATATCACCTTTTCTCCAGGATTGTAAATCTCTCAAGATCATCTGATATTGTAAAAAGGGTAAATAACTAGCTTTTTTAGTTTGATCCTAATGAAATGACAGGTGCACATGTGTCTATGGTACTGAAGATTATTGCGGAACTTCATTGAAATTGATACAAAACAGTAGAAGCTCAAGTGATGATGATGAGGAGGAGGAGGAGAAGGAGGAGGAATGATGATGATGATGATGATGATGATAATGATGACAATGAAGATGATATTGATGATGATGATGATTATGATGATGATTATGATGATGATCATGATGTTGATGATGATGATGATGACAATGATGACGATGATGATGACAATGAAGATGATGTTGATGATGATGATTATGATGATGATAAGGAAGATGAAGTATACTTGTGCCAGTTTCACATTGTCTCTGATGTTCAGTTTATCCTCTTCATGTTCGGGTACAGGCTCTGTCGAATCAAGGGAGGTAAGGAGGCCAGCAGGCTGGAAATATATTCACACAAGTGTACAATCAATTGCAACCATTTTTTAATTTTATTTTTATTTTTTCAATTGTTATTTTATAATCGAAAACCTCACATATACAATTATTGCCATTCAATGAAATTGTTGTATTCTGGAAAGTGTTACTATAAAATAAGGGAGGGATGGGATTAGGGATTAGCCGGCATTTTTGCCGATACTGTGCAGCGACATTTCTATCATTATAGCACAGGGGCACTTATGATGTGCCCAGGGACTGAACTCGGCCCGCTCATTATACTGACACCAATGAGTCAGGCATAATGCTGTCCCCTTAGCCCCGAGCGTTAGAAGAGAAGCCACTACTACCAACTTAAAAGTCTTTGGTTTGAGGCTTGAACCCGTGACCTCCCGATCTGCAAGCCGACGCTCTACCAATTGAGTAAAATAAGAGAGTAAAGCCAACATCAATTAAGGTTTATCTCTTGTTCAGAATTGTGCATTTTGATGGGGTTCATCCATTAATGTATTATAACATATTTTCTTACGGGTTACTATGTGTTGGCACAATTATGTTGAGAAAAAAAATTGTTTAACTAACAAGAGAGATAAAAAGTGAAATGTTTTAGCACAACATAACTCTGCCATTCCAAGGAGAAAAGCCTGTCCAAAATATTTTTTAAAAAAAACTTCCAAATATTTTAGTAAGTTTGTTAATGTTTTTGAGAGACATTGCAGCAACCAATTATGTTTGTTTTTGTTTGTTTTTAACATACATTGCAGCGACCATTTTATGATCATTATAGCAACAACCAGCTTTCTGGTGGAGGAAGACCCCAGACACATGCCTGGGTAAAACCACCGGTGCACCGCAAGTCAGCTGGAAGACCTTCTCACATTAAGTCCTTTGTCCCAAACCCAAGCGTTGAGAGGCAAAGCAGTCAGAGAAGTAACAAACTGATGACTACCACTACACCACGGTTGCCCCCGACCAATTATGATCATTATAGCGATGTCCAAACCACTACACCACGGTTGCCCCCAACCAATTATGATCATTATAGCGATGTCCAAACCACTACACCAAAGTTGCCACCGACCAATTATGATCATTATAGCGATGTCCAAACCACTACACCACGGTTGCCCCCAACCAATTATGATCATTATAGCGATGTCCAAACCACTACACCAAAGTTGCCACCGACCAATTATGATCATTATAGCGATGTCCAAACCACTACACCAAAGTTGCCCCCGACCAATTATGATCATTATAGCGATGTCCAAACCACTACACCAAAGTTGCCACCGACCAATTATGATCACTATAGCGATGTCCAAACCACTACACCACAGTTGCCCCCGACCAATTATGATCATTATAGCGATGTCCAAACCACTACACCACAGTTGCCCCCGACCAATTATGATCATTATAGCGATGTCCAAACCACTACACCAAAGTTGCCACCAACCAATTATGATCATTATAGCGATGTCCAAACCACTACACCACAGTTGCCCCCGACCAATTATGATCATTATAGCGATGTCCAAACCACTACACCACGGTTGCCCCCGACCAATTATGATCATTATAGCGATGTCCAAACCACTACACCACGGTTGCCCCCGACCAATTATGATCATTATAGCGATGTCCAAACCACTACACCACGGTTGCCCCCGACCAATTATGATCATTATAGCGATGTCCAAACCACTACACCAAAGTTGCCCCCGACCAATTATGATCATTATAGCGATGTCCAAACCACTACACCACAGTTGCCCCCGACCAATTATGATCATTATAGCGATGTCCAAACCACTACACCACAGTTGCCCCCGACCAATTATGATCATTATAGCGATGTCCAAACTACTACACCACAGTTGCCCCCGACCAATTATGATCATTATAGCGATGTCCAAACCACTACACCAAGGTTGCCCCCGACCAATTATGATCATTATAGCGATGTCCAAACCACTACACCACAGTTGCCCCCGACCAATTATGATCATTATAGCGATGTCCAAACCACTACACCAAAGTTGCCCCCGACCAATTATGATCATTACAGCGATGTCCAAACCACTACACCACGGTTGCCCCCGACCAATTATGATCATTATAGCGATGTCCAAACCACTACACCACGGTTGCCCCCGACCAATTATGATCATTATAGCGATGTCCAAACCACTACACCACAGTTGCCCCCGACCAATTATGATCATTATAGCGATGTCCAAACCACTACACCAAAGTTGCCCCCGACCAATTATGATCATTATAGCGATGTCCAAACCACTACACCACAGTTGCCCCCAACCAATTATGATCATTATAGCGATGTCCAAACACTACACCACAGTTGCCCCCAACCAATTATGATCATTATAGCGATGTCCAAACCACTACACCACAGTTGCCCCCGACCAATTATGATCATTATAGCGATGTCCAAACCACTACACCACAGTTGCCACCGACCAATTATGATCATTATAGCGATGTCCAAACCACTACACTACAGTTGCCCCCGACCAATTATGATCATTATAGCGATGTCCAAACCACTACACCAAAGTTGCCCCCGACCAATAATGATCACTATAGCGATGTCCAAACCACTACACCACAGTTGCCCCCGACCAATAATGATCATTATAGCGATGTCCAAACCACTACACCACAGTTGCCCCCGACCAATAATGATCACTATAGCGATGTCCAAACCACTACACCACAGTTGCCCCCGACCAATAATGATCATTATAGCGATGTCCAAACCACTACACCACAGTTGCCCCCGACCAATTATGATCACTATAGCGATGTCCAAACCACTACACCAAAGTTGCCCCCGACCAATAATGATCATTATAGCGATGTCCAAACCACTACACCAAAGTTGCCCCCGACCAATAATGATCATTATAGCGATGTCCAAACCACTACACCACAGTTGCCCCCGACCAATAATGATCACTATAGCGATGTCCAAACCACTACACCACAGTTGCCCCCGACCAATAATGATCATTATAGCGATGTCCAAACCACTACACCACAGTTGCCCCCAACCAATAATGATCATTATAGCGATGTCCAAACCACAACACCACAGTTGCCCCCGACCAATTATGATCACTATAGCGATGTCCAAACCACTACACCAAAGTTGCCCCCGACCAATTATGATCATTATAGCGATGTCCAAACCACTACACCACAGTTGCCACTGACCAATTATGATCATTATAGCGATGTCCAAACCACTACACTACAGTTGCCCCCGACCAATAATGATCATTATAGCGATGTCCAAACCACTACACCAAAGTTGCCCCCGACCAATTATGATCACTATAGCGATGTCCAAACCACTACACCACAGTTGCCCCCGACCAATTATGATCATTATAGCGATGTCCAAACCACTACACCAAAGTTGCCCCCGACCAATTATGATCATTATAGCGATGTCCAAACCACTACACCAAAGTTGCCCCCGACCAATTATGATCATTATAGCGATGTCCAAACCACTACACCACAGTTGCCCCCGACCAATTATGATCATTATAGCGATGTCCAAACCACTACACCACAGTTGCCACTGACCAATTATGATCATTATAGCGATGTCCAAACCACTACACCAAAGTTGCCCCCGACCAATTATGATCATTATAGCGATGTCCAAACCACTACACCACAGTTGCCACTGACCAATTATGATCATTATAGCGATGTCCAAACCACTACACCAAAGTTGCCCCCGACCAATTATGATCATTATAGCGATGTCCAAACCACTACACCAAAGTTGCCCCCGACCAATTATGATCATTATAGCGATGTCCAAACCACTACACCACAGTTGCCCCCAACCAATTATGATCATTATAGCGATGTCCAAACCACTACACCACAGTTGCCCCCGACCAATTATGATCATTATAGCGATGTCCAAACCACTACACCAAAGTTGCCCCCAACCAATTATGATCATTATAGCGATGTCCAAACCACTACACCACAGTTGCCCCCGACCAATTATGATCATTATAGCGATGTCCAAACCACTACACCAAAGTTGCCCCCGACCAATTATGATCATTATAGCGATGTCCAAACCACTACACCACAGTTGCCCCGGACCAATTATGATCATTATAGCGATGTCCAAACCACTACACCACAGTTGCCCCCGACCAATTATGATCATTATAGCGATGTCCAAACCACTACACCAAAGTTGCCCCCGACCAATTATGATCATTATAGCGATGTCCAAACCACTACACCACAGTTGCCCCCGACCAATTATGATCATTATAGCGATGTCCAAACCACTACACCACAGTTGCCCCCAACCAATTATGATCATTATAGCGATGTCCAAACCACTACACCAAAGTTGCCCCCGACCAATTATGATCATTATAGCGATGTCCAAACCACTACACCACAGTTGCCCCCGACCAATTATGATCATTATAGCGATGTCCAAACCACTACACCACAGTTGCCCCCAACCAATTATGATCATTATAGCGATGTCCAAACCACTACACCACAGTTGCCC
The DNA here is from genome assembly GCA_007844125.1 of Sinonovacula constricta. NCBI lineage: Eukaryota > Metazoa > Mollusca > Bivalvia > Cardiida > Solecurtidae > Sinonovacula > Sinonovacula constricta. Next base: position 6,773,498 of record CM017573.1, read on the forward strand.
CCGACCAAGTATTATCATTATAGCGATGTCCAGCTATTTTGGTGGAGGAAGACCTCAATCAAATCAATGGCACACCGAAGAACAGTTGGAAGACTTTCCCATATTTAAGTCCTTGCCTTGAACGGGACTCGAACCCATGCCGTGGGAGGCTTAGCAGTCAGGAGAAGCTGTGCATCATGGGTGTCCCGATTTTAGTAGAAGTGAGGTATTTGTATATATATCTTGTATAATGACATCTTGTATAATGACATTTTTTGGACAAACATACAATAATGATCATTATGAAAAAATAGATAGATAGACTGTGCTATTTAAGACATTTTTACTCAGTTAATCAGCTTTTAACATTTAATGTAACTTCAGAAATCAGCATGTTTTTAAGGTCAATATATACCTTGAAATAAAATAAATATTTTATTTTTTCATTGAAATTTTGATATTTATTTCTCTCCTGTGAGCGAAACAAATTTTCCACAACACTACTGACCAATTTTTTATAAATTAGTGGAAACTTTTTTGCCAGCATAATTATTACAAGAATGTCTCCAACAGTGATGGTTAAGAGCACTGTGATCAAAATTAAAAATGATTTAGTTTTCATAATGTGTTGTAGAGATATAAATGTAGTAGATATAGAGGCACGAGTTGTCATTTAATGCAAATATGTATTAAATGATTTCAGGAAAATTGACAGTAAGCGAGTCTACGGTAAGCTTACTGTCATAATTCCTAGACGAGTTTTATAAATGTTTGTATTAAATAACGAGTGCCAGATTTTTTTATCACATGGTTTTAATCACCAGTATACGATTTTGCGAAATTTTAACAACAATACTTGGTGGTATGAGACAATCTGCATTATGATGATGTTGATGAGGTCATATATGAAAAAACAATATCTGCATTTCACTACTGTAATATAACAAAATATGTAATGGGTGTATTGAATGATAAACAAGTGGAATACTGTGTTAAAATAGTCATTTTATGTAACTATGCAAGTACTTTTGGCTATTTGATTACAAATTGTCACTCAGTGCAGAAATCATTTTTCTAATATACCTGGCCGACTAAGCACATGTTCAAAACAGACTTAAACCAAATACTGGTCTTCCTTCACTGTACTAACAAACCTTTTTATTTAATACGACAACATGTTTTTATATCCAATGTCCACCCACAAGGGAGGCAATCCAGTGCAATTTGACCAAACTCCTTCATAATATATTGGCTATGCATCAATCAGTGCTGGAGAGAGTTGCCACATAGAGTATGGTAGACCATAGTGTAATTTAAATTTTAAATAAAATTTTTAAAAAAAAACAAGTTTTCTTTTGACAAACACTTGCTTCAGCTAAAATGGCCATAATTGGTCACTGTGATGTATTTTAAAACCCCCAAATATAATAATAATTGGAAAGTCGCCTTGGCAGGATAATCTCCTCAAAATATGAAGAATAGCAAGGGAGATTACTGTAAAGGATATGCAATGTCACAAGCAAGAGTGATGTCCCTTTTGGGGATTTACAGACTCACCAGAAGTCTTCGCAGCAGACCCATGGCGGTGGGGTGTCCCGTTACCCAGAGTCCCACCAGATGGCGACTCAATTGTCTAAAAAAAGAAAGTAAGTCAACAGAAATGAATGAGACATGGAGAAATATGAGAATTGAGAGTGATGATTGAAAATTGGGAAACAGCAGCGAGATAATTATAGATTGGCAAAGCTAAGAGATAGAGAGAGAGTGAGGGAGGGAGAGAGAGGGGAGGAAAAAAGAGAGTGAGAGAATGAGAGAAAAAGAGACAAAGTGGTAGAGAAAGAGAGAAAAAGAGAGGGGAGGTGGAGAGAATGGGCAAGGGGGAGAGTGGGGGAGATAGAAAGAGAGGGAGAGAAAGGAAGAGGGGAGTAAGAAAGACAGAAATGAGAGAGAGAGAAACAGACAGACAGACAGAGATGGAGAGGGTGGGAGACAGAAACAGAGACAGAGAAACAGAGAGATAGATAGAGGGAGACAGAGAAAAAGAGGGAGAGATCAAGAGTGTGTTAGGGAAGGAGGGAGAGAAAAAATACAAACCTGTTAGTGAGCAACCTGTTGTCAGTTGACTGCGTGAACATGGCTGTATGCAGGTGTTTTGGAAGAGCTCCTTCCGCCAGTGCCAAATCCTGCATCTTGGCTGCAATCTCAGCCTCACCCTCCTACAATCAATCAACACGCCATTCAGTTACTTAACAAATCAATAAAAAATGTTAACAAAAATAATCAACACACCATTCAGTTAATTAACAAATCAATCAAAAATGTTAACAAAAATAATCAATCAAAACAAAAATACATGTTATCAAAGTGCTGAAAGCACTGAGGTATCAGTGAGTATACCAATATAAATCACTGCGCTGTTTACATAGCAGGTACCATGTTTCTCAGGAAGCTGTATTTCTAAACACTCTAGATGGTGGTTTATGTATAAAGAAGTTCATTTTGTGTTCCATATTTAGTAACATTAACATCTAGTTTTAAAAAGCTGCATGTACTCTAATGAATATTTTATGATATTATACTGCTACAAGATTTAAACTATGTGATTCTATTTTATTTCACACACTATAAAAGAAATGCGCAGTACTATTTCCTGTCGCACTATCGGAAAGTTAACTCTGTCAGGTCAGCGGTTTTTCCTCTGAGCAGTGACACTGCATGCGAAGTGACTTTAAAAAGCACTTTGTTGAAATACAAATTACATGAGATTTCAATAAATTTGTGATAGGTGTAGATATATAGAATAATTATATCACCTCGATAATTGCCTTCATGACGAGCCCAGCACCTTTGACAATGGCTGTAGATGGATGCTGAAAAAAGAACCAAATGTGCAAATTACTCAGATGTTTGTTTTCTTTGTACATGGTCAGTCTTCCACAAAACTCGGTTACTGTGGCCCGAGTCTACCAAAATATCGTTCGGTCCATTAAATTTTAAAAGTTCAATGGACCAATGGTCCACCAGAATATTCAGCCACATCATTTTTTAAAATTCTGAATTATTATGAAAACATATATACTTAATTAAACTAAGCAACGCTTTACAGTCTTATACTGAACCCAATCATTCGTAACCCTTGTTAGCTTCATCTTACCTAATATTCTATGTAAAAAGTGTTTTGATAGTACGATACTTAGAATCACGATGCCTCGGACGACCTTTGCATCATTTAGCTACTTAATAAGGTCACAATCTTGCAAATGCAGAATAGGGAAACGTGTCAGTCTCAATGTACAATCTTTAATGACTACCTATAAAGCGACAATTATGAAATATTGCTATACTGCTTTACACATAGCACTTCTCTGCTAAAGGTATAATATGATTTTTTTTTTTTATTTTAAATCACTTTTTACTTATATGCCCTAAATTTTCACAATAACGTTCACTTACCTGGCCTACTTAGCAAAGATTTGTTTCATTAACGAAAATCAACTCAAAAGGAATAAAAAGGAACATTTCAAGGTACGTTTATTTTGTTAATATACCTGGCCGACTAAGCAAAAGTTCATTTCATCAATGGAAGTCAACTCAAAAGGAATGAAAAAAAATTCAAGGTACATATATTTTGCTAATATACCTGGCCGACTAAGCAAAAATTCATTGCATCAATGGAAGTCAACACAAAAGGAATAAAAAGGAACATTTCAAGGTACGTTTATTTTGTTAATATACCTGGCCGACTAAGCAAAAGTTCATTTCATTAATGGAAGTCAACTTAAAAGGTATAAAAAGAAATATTTCAAGGTACACATATTTTGCTAATATACCTGGCCGACTAAGCAAAAGTTCATTTTATCAATGGAAGTCAACTCAAGAGGAATAAAAAGAAACATTTCAAGGTACATATATTTTGCTAATATACTTGGCCGACTTAGCAAAAGTTCATTTTATCAATGGAAGTCAACTCAAGAGGAATAAAAAGAAACATTTCAAGGTACATATATTTTGCTAATATACTTGGCCGACTTAGCAAAAGTTCATTTTATCAATGGAAGTCAACTCAAGAGGAATAAAAAGAAACATTTCAAGGTACATATATTTTGCTAATATACTTGGCCGACTTAGCAAAAGTTCATTTTATCAATGGAAGTCAACTCAAGAGGAATAAAAAGAAACATTTCAAGGTACATATATTTTGCTAATATACTTGGCCGACTTAGCAAAAGTTCATTTTATCAATGGAAGTCAACTCAAGAGGAATAAAAAGAAACATTTTAAGGTATGTATATTTTGCTAATAAGATGTGATCGTGATTATTATTACAGTTTACATGCTCTTCAGATAATTCCATGTCCTATGCCTTTTGTCACTTTATTTATAAATGTATTTTGTCTTGCTGTAAAACACCATGTGTTTTAATGCAATAAACTGTTGAATTTAACTGAATTGTATTGAATCCGGATCTTGGTGTCATTTAACAAATACAAGAACTATTATCAAACATGATGAATATCCCACAGTCGCTACTCTGACAGTTATACACGTTAAATTTAACAAAGGGGCATAACTCTTGTGTAATCAAGCCAGTCATGTCGTGCCAACAGGGTGCACAAGAATGCTTGTTACTCAAATGTCCTGTGAAGTTTCATCAAAATTTGCCCAGCCTAGAAATAACACAGACATATCTCGTCCTACAGATTCAAGTTACATGTGACTCCAATATAGCCCTAATATACTTAGAATATAAAGAGAAAATAAGAATATAACCCCCACCCACCCACCACCACCCCAACCACCCCAAAAAAATTACATAGACCAAAAGATCAACCCACTACTTTAAGGATAAAGTCATAGAAACGCCTCAATGCCTAAGGTTTGACATCACTTCAGAGGTGCTCATATAAACCAGAATGGGCTGACTGCACTGCAATAGCATGCCATGAACACCTGTCTTGATGCCTAGTCATGCCAATCCATCCTACAATGGGGCGTACAAGTGTTGGAAATATCCATGTCAGCGGGGCCTATGCAAAGGAAACCACTGCAATTTTTTATGACTATAAAAGTGGTACCTGACAGTTTGGAACAATGTTTTTTCCCTCTAACAACCAAACAAATTATGGGATGGGATGGAATTAGCCGGCATGTTTGTCGATACTGTGCATCAACATTTCTATCATTATAGCACAGGGGCACTTATGAGGTGCCCAGGGACTGAACCCGGCCGGTCCATTATACTGACACCCACGAGTCGGGTGTAATACTGTCCCCTTAGCCTCGAGCGTTAGGAGGGAAGCCACTACTACCGACTTTAAAGACTTTGGTTTGTCCCGGCGGGGGTTTGAACCCGCGACCTCCCGATCTGCAAGCCGATGCTCTACCACTTGTGCTATTGCGGCCGGTCAAATAAATTATTATTACCTAAAACGTTCTCAGGATTTGCTGTTCATTGGTATCATACATCTATGTAAAAATTGAAAAATAACATTCAATTGTTATAACAAACATGTGCCATACATATCTTATCTGTTTTTGTTTGTCTTTTGTTACATCGCAGACACAATTATGGTCATATTGGCCATGTCCAGCTAATTATTGGTGGAGGAAGACTGCAGACTTATTTCTGGGCAGAATCCTGTACCTGAAGTCGACGCTCTACCGATTACACTACCAAGTCCGGCCTACTATCAACTGAGGCAGTATTCAGTGTCATCCTTTTAGACTAAAATATGAGCTTATGCAGATATGAAATAAATTCACAAAAAAACAGTGTAAAAAATTGTAACATGGATAAGACAAACTGCCAGATACCACCTTTACTTTGTCCTAGATTGGGATTCAACCTGTGACCTTCAGTTGACCCCAAGGTCAGTCAAGTTCCTGACCAGGTCAGTAGGCCATTGCAGATGAAATCCATACCTGGAATAATTTGATATTTGAATTCTGCCAGAATCTATACCTGGAATAATTTGAACAGAACTCTGCCAAAATCCATACCTGCAATTATTTGAAAACCTGGAATAATTTGAACACAATTCTGCCAAAATCCATACCTGGAATAATTTGAACACAATTCTGCCAAAATCCATACCTGGAATAATCTGAACACAATTCTGCAAAAAAACATACCTGGAATAATTTGAACACAATTCTGCCAAAATCCATACCTGGAATAATTTGAACACAATTCTGCCGTTAGCTGCGACAGTTTCCAGCAGTGAATCAAACTGACCCCCGTCTGTGGTCTCGCTGTAGGGGGCGCAGAGGGAGAATGTGAGAAAATCCAACATGGAGGAAATTACCACGGCGCCAGTGTTGTGGATCTGAGGATGGCAAAGAAAAAAAAAAACAATGAAAAATAAAAATTTACATTTTATTTAACTTGTTTTTTCTTTTCATAATGTTTTTTGTTGGGGCTAAAATACTACAAAAAAAAATATTTTGTGTTTTTTTGTGGGGTTTTTATTACTTGTACTTATCTGGTTGAAGGCATACATGTGAACTTTTTTTGAAATCAAAGTGGAAGATTTTCGTTTGCAAAGTGGGAGATTTGTTATTTTCAGGTAAATAAGAAGGAACTTATCTGTTTCCAAATAGGGAGATTGCTGAAAAGGGGCAAAACACTCCTCATTTTCAATTAATTTTGAACCTTAAAATTTGAAATCTCCCTCCCAAAGTGGGAGCCTCCCTCCAAAAATAATTCTCCCTCCCAAAGTGGGAGTCTCCCTCCAAAAGTGGGCGAGTTCACATGTATGTGAAGGTAATATTGGTTTAGTGTACTTAATTTTTCTCTGTCACTGAAAAGACTTATTAAAATGGTGCTATTAAATTGGATATGGCCTTTTATTTTGAAACCTAGGAATCACACCATAGCACAAATAATAACAAATAAACCACCACCAGATTAACCACAATCATAGCCAAGAACATGAAAGTAGCAAATTTTATTCAAGCTTAAATGTTTATGCATTCAATTTTACACAAAATTTGAATGATGGAAAAAAAAACTTCCCTGTATAATAAATTATCCATTGATAAATAAGAGAAACTAAATGATCTATCAAAATTGTGTTTTTTTAGCCTAAAACTGTAGGTTGAAATAAATACTGTGGCCTTAAAATTAAATGCACAACAACATAAGTGTACAACAAATCTAGCAGAGCCTGGGGAAAGATCTAAATAGACTATTAAAATATCCTAAATAAGTGATTTAATTGAAAGCAAGATACCTGAACCTTAAAATTAATTGCACAACAGCATAAGTTTTAAACAATTCTAGCAAAGTCTGCAAAAAGATCTAAATAAGTTTTCAAAATTTCCTAAATAACTAGCAGAGTCTGCAAAAAGATCTAAATTAGTTTTCAAAATTTCCTAAATAACCAGCAGTCTGCAAAAAGACCTAAATAAGTTTTCAAAATATCCTAAATAACTAGCAGTCTGCAAACAGATCTAAATTAAAAAAAAATAATAAAAAAATGCCTAAATAACTAGCAAAGTCTGAAAAAAGATCTAAATAATTTTTCAAAATTTCCTAAAAAACTAGCAGTGTCGGCAAAAAGATCTAAATAAGAAAAAAGAGAAAAAAATCCTAAATAACTAGCAGAGTCTGAAAAAAGATCTACATAAGTTTTCAAAATTTCCTAAATGACTGATACTATTAATGGGAAGAAACCTTAGGCTTCAAATTTTACCAACCACATGTGTGTTGAACATTTCTAGAAGGGTTTGCAGGAACTTGCGTGACGAGAGCAGCGAGGTTTTGTTGAGCTGTTCCTGTCGTAAATCGTAATCATCGTGCATAGGCTGCATCAGCGCACACAACATGTCCAGGGCCGCATGTTTCACGCCCTCGTCATTCCTCTTCAGTGCCTTTACGACCTTCATCCCTACCTTCTCTCGCATCCTGAAAAATGAAGATCACTTGGGTTTTTATAGCGATGGGATGGGATGGGAATTGCCGGAATTTTTTTGCAGATACTGTGAAGCAACATTTCTATCATTATAGCACAGGGGCACTTATGAGGTGTCCAGGGACTGAACCTGGCCGGTCCATTATACTGACACCGACGAGTCAGGCGTAATGTTGTACTCTTAGCCCCAAGTGGTAGGAGGGAAGCCACTAGTACCAACTTTAAAGTCTTTGGTTTGACCCGGCCGGGGTTTGAACCCACGACCTCCCGATCCGCAAGCCAACGCTCTACCGCCTGATACTGACACCGACAGAGCTTGAGCTATTGCCACTGGTGCAGGCCAACAAACTTTCTATTTTTTTTTTTTTTTTACTTATTCTTATGAGGCTTTGCAAGCTCTTGCAATCCTGTCTCACAAACCACAGGCCTACAGAGGGTATGGAATTTACAATTGACAAATATTTGTCTTATTTCACATTTTCTTATTTTGGCAAGACATTACAAGCAGTAAATCATTTCTTAGAAAGATCAAACCTACAGAAGCTAAAAAAAAATGTAAAAACTATTATCTTGTTTTGTATTTTACACTACTTACTTTGGCAGAGCTGTGAAAGCACTGAATCCTGCCTTCGAAGCAACGAGTCTACGCAGGGCGTGAAATTGAGCCTCCATGTCCTCGTTGCTGATGATGTTCTGGTCCCCTTCCTGTTCAAGTAATCCTGCCAGGGCCGCGTTGATCAGCTTCTCTTTGTTCTGGGCAAACAGGCGCTGTAGGAATAAAATTCAAGCATGTATACCTGAACAACTGGTATCGAGTTGTCAAAATTTGTTAATTTTTATTTTATTACTTATTTATTTATTTATTTATTGGGTTAATCGTCCCACCAACAGTATTTTAGTTATCTGGAGACGGTGTCCACTTGAAGCAGATATAGTGCTGCCTTCACTGTGTATAGCATGCCGTGATCACCTGGCATGATACCACACCCAGTCACATTATCCTGACACAGGGCCAACCAGTCGTGGAACTACCCTTACATTTGCTTGAGCCTTAGCAAGGGAGCTATACCACTACCATTTTTAACAACTTTGGTATGTCGCGGCCCGGAATCGAACCCGGGGCCTCCCGTACCTGGAGTCGACGCTCTACCGATTGCACTACCAGGTCCGGTGAATTTGTTAATAATAATGAAAAAGCACTATCTATTTATAAAGAACATGTACCACTATCATTTTTATGACAATATGCTCTGACGTTTCTGACGTTTTGTTTGTTGTTGTTTTTTGTAGCATCACACTGACACAATTATAATCATATTGGCAACATCCAGCCAATAATTGGTGGAGTAAGTCCACAAACTTCTGTCTAGGTAGAAACACTGGTGCCTTACAAGTTAAGTGGAAAACTTCTCCATATGAAAGTTCTCCCCGACCCAGACTTGAATCCTTGTGGAGGGATGAGGAGTTACAAAGTCAAAGACTCTAACCACTTGGTCAAAGGCGCTTCCTACGAACTGTGTTGCAAGGGTTAGTAAACTTTCTTGTTGACAATACTAAATACACTCAGATGCAGGGGTGGCGAAATCTCAGAAATGTTTACTTGTCCACGGACAAGTGGTTATAAAAATGTGCTTGTCTGTACCAATGCGCTACTTGTCCGTACATTCATTAATAAAAACACAAGTATTTTAACAACAATGATTTAATAATCACTTAAATCTGTAAAACCATAAAACTAGCATATAATTTCTTCATGTTTAGTCAAATTTATCATGTCACAATTACGAACGTAAACAAATCTTTTAATGCTTTAAGTCTTATGTTTCAGTTTGGGAAATAAAAGTTATTTTTGGGAATTTCAACACTTAGAAATTGGATTTTTTCACTTGTCCACGGACAAGCCAATTGAAAAAAGTAACTTGTCCGGGACAAGAAATGTACGACTTGGACAACTCGGACAATTGATTTCGCCACCCCTGCTCAGATGCTAAACTTACATCTTGTGTGACCGCATGCAGCAAACCACTGTACGATATGTTACTGTTGAATCGAGACACAGCCTCCTTGAAAGTCATTCCCTCTGAAATAAAATAGAATACAGATGCATAAACAAGCTTCACATCCTTTAATTATAAGCCATTTTGCCACAGTTAAGCATATATGACACATAGAAAGACACAAACTGTCATTTATTTAACTCACGGCATCACTAGTGAACTAATCAGCGTAATAATAATGTCCAATGTAAATGTTGAAATTGTAGATTGGAGCTATTCTAGTGGTGATGGTTGTCGTAGTGGTGATGGTTGTCACAGTGGTGATGGTAGTCACAGTGGTTGTGGTTGTGACAGTGGTGTTGGTTGTCACAGTGGTGTTGGTTGTCACAGTGATAATGGTTGTCACAGTGGTGATGGTTGTCACAGTAGTGTTGGTTGTCACAGTTGTGATGGTTGTCACAGTGATAATGGTTGTCACAGTGATAATGGTAGTCACAGTGGTTGTGACAGTGGTGATGGTTGTCACAGTGGTGATGGTTGTTACAGTGGTGATGGTAGCCACAGTGGTGATGGTTGTCACAGTGATGTTGGTTGTCACAGTGGTGATGGTTGTCACAGTGGTGTTGGTTGTCACAGTGGTGATGGTTGTCACAGTGGTGATGTATGTCACAGTGGTGTTGGTTGTCACAGTGGTGATGGTTGTCACAGTGGTGATGGTTGTCACAGTGGTGGTGGTTGTCACAGTGGTGTTGGTTGTCACAGTGGTGATGTATGTCACAGTGGTGTTGGTTGTCACAGTGGTGATGGTTGTCATAATGGTGATGGTTGTCACAGTGGTGTTGGTTGTCACAGTGGTGATGGTTGTCACAGTGGTGATGGTTGTCACAGTGGTGTTGGTTGTCACAGTGGTGATGGTTGTCACAGTGGTGTTGGTTGTCACAGTGGTGTTGGTTGTCGCAGTGGTGATGGTTGTCACAGTGGTGATGGTTGTCACAGTGGTGTTGGTTGTCGCAGTGGTGATGGTTGTCACAGTAGTGATGATTGTCACAGTAGTGATGATTGTCACAGTAGTTATGGTTGTCACATTGGTGTTGGTTGTCACAGTGGTGTTGTTTAAAGTGAAATGGTTTTATCCATATTGGTAACTTGTAATTAAATCAAGTTAGTGAATCAAATTCTTAGCCATGCAGTGACAGATTAGACCCAACTTTGTCAATAATATTAGATGACCAATTTTTCTATAATTTTCTTTTTATTTTCTCATTCTTTTTTTTCTTCATTCGATTGAGTACTCATTACTTCAAATGCTATTAATTCTTTTTGTTTATAAAAAAACAAAAAAAAAACACAGAAGATAATCAAGAGGTCATATCATGCGAAGTCATGGGATTGTTGTTATTTTAAATACAATAGTGACACAACTATGATCAATGTAGAAACATCCAATCATTTTTTGGTATTAAGACGCCAGACAAAATGTCTTGGTAGAACCAACAGAACACAGCAGGTCAGCTAGAAGACCTTCCCATGTTAAGTCCTTCACCAAGAACAGAAACTTGAACCCAAGCGGTGAGAGGCTGAGCAGAATGAGAAGTAACAAGTTGTCAACTCTACGAATATGCCATGGAATCCCCGTCTAAATTGAAATGTTTACCCCAACTCCTACATAAAACAAGGGAACTAACCCCCCAGCTCCTACATAAAACAAGGGAACTAACTCTCCAGCTCCTAACCAAACCCCCCCCCCCCCCCCCCCCCCCCAGGCTCCAACATAAAACAAGGGAACCAGGGTTGTCATTAGAAGGTGACGGTGGCCGATTTGACTGCCTCAAATGAAAATCGGGCCGCCTCAAATTTGAAGAAAAAAATGAAAATCGGTCAAGAGCATGCCCCGGACCCCCCTAGCAGCGCTTTGTGCCTTTGGCGCTCGCATAGCCTAGCCTCCTCAAAAGTTAATTGAGCCTGCTCAAAATATTTCTAGTGACAACCCTGGGGAACTAACTCCCTAGCTGCTACATACAAGGGAACTAACCCCCTAGCTCCTACATAAAACAAGGGAACTAACCCCCCAGCTCCAACATAAAACAAGGGAACTAAACCCCCCCCCCAGCTCCTACATAAAACAAGGGAACTAACCCCCCAGCTCCTACATAAAACAAGGGAACTAACCCCCCAGCACCTACCTAAAACAAGGGAACTAACCCCCCCCCCCCCCCCTCCCCAGCTCCTACATACAACAAGGGAACTAACCCCCCAGCCCATACATAAAACAAGGGAATTAACCCCCGCCTCCTACATAAAACAAGGGAACTAACCTCCGCCTCCTACATAAAACAAGGGAACTAACCTCCGCCTCCTACATAAAACAAGGGAACTAACCCCCCAGCTCCTACATAAAACAAGGGAACTAACCCCCCAGCTCCTACATAAAACAAGGGAACTAACCCACCAGCTCCTACATAAAACAAGGGAACTAACCCCCCCAGCTCCTACACAAAACAAGGGAACTAACCCCCCAAGGGAGCTAACCTGGAGGTGCACTGATGAACTTAAGGTGTTGACTTTCTACCTCCTCGTCTACTGGCACTGTGAACGGACCTGGAAGGTAAAGAATGTATACGTCAGAAGTTGGTATTTCCAAGAGCCATTGACCAATCAATAGATTAGCCACACCATCGAAACAGCAGGTCAACTCCAACAAATGGTGAACTATAAAATGCATGAAAAATGTTCATGAACACAATTAAGAGCTCTTATGTTAATAATACAGAATTGGTCACTGTTTTTTAAGCAATAAAAGGTAATATAAAGTAAATGCAAAATTTTTAAAATTCATAAATGCACCAAGAATTAATACACAGAATTAAATACCATTATTTGGCTAATCCTTAAGCAAAATGAACAGTGTATCTTTTTGTTTATGATCATTATAGCAACATCTAACCTTTTGGCGAAAGTAGACCCCAGACATAGGTCTGGGTAGAACAACCGACAAACCACAAGTCTGCTGGAAGACCTCACATTATGTTCCTCATCCTGAAGGGACTCAAACCCATGCAGTGAGAGGCTAAGCAATCAGATGTGTTACAAATCTGCAACTCTACTACTATGTCATGGATGCGCCCCTGAAACTGGGGAATGTCTCCTGCTCCTAGATTGACTTTTCACTGACTTTTCATTTTCATCCACAGAACAACCACAATTTAGGATCTTTACACATGCTGTTTATTAATGGTCCTGGAAATATGTGTTGGGCGGGTAGGGGTGTAGGCTCTGATTGGTCTTTTTTCATTTTATCTGTTTGTTGGGTTTATCGTCCCACCAACAACATTTCAATTATCTAGAGACGATGTCCACTCGAAGCAGATATAGTGCTGCCTTCACTGTGTATAACATGCCATGAACACCTCTCATGATATCACACCCAGTCACATTACCCTGACACCGGGTCAACCAGTGGTGGAACTACCCTCATATCTGCTTGAACTTTAGCAAGGGATCTATATCACTACCATTGTCCAACACCTTTGGTATGTCGCGGCCCGAGATCAAAACCAGGGCCTATCGTAACGTGAGCCGACGCTCTATTGATTGCGCTTCCAGGTCCAGTCATCTTATCTGTACCCAGGATGCTGAACAATGATTATGTTTATGGCAAATCTTTAGCATTGAAAGACCGTTTCTTTATATTCTCACCTAATCTGTACCCACGATAAGTTTTTGTCATCCTAACACATATGTCTCTGTTCCCAGAAGCTCTCACGCCATCAAGTAACGATGCTATCAATGAATCCCTGAAAAATATGGGGGAAGAAAATAATTTTGCCAGTAAAGGACTAAAGTTTGTTTTGTTTGCTTTTTTGTTAACGTGCGATGACACAATTATGGACATATTTTATTTATCCAGCTGGTGACGCAAGATCCCAGACATATATTTGGGTAGAACTGCCAGTACAACTCAAGTCCATTAGAAGACCTCAACACACATTAAGGTTTTCATCACTGTGTCATAATTACACATCCTTTTGTTTTTATTCTAGTCAACATAACAATTAAAGTGGGATGGGATGGGATTTGTTGGCATTTTTGCCGATACTGTGCAGCGACATTTCTATCATTATAGCACAGGGTCACATATAAGGTGCCCAGGGACAGAACCAAGCTGGTCCATTATACTGACACTGACGGGAAGCCACTACTACCAACTTTAAAGTCGTTGGTTGACTCAGCCGAGGTTTGAACCCATGACCTTCCAATCCGCAAACCAACGCTCTACCACTTGAGCTATTGAGGCCGGTACAGATAAAGTGTCAAGACAGAACAGTCGTTCGTTTTTTTGCCCGATTTAAATAGTAAAACCCAACTCTTTAAACATTGTTGGAATATCTAAAAGAAAAGAAAAATAAGCCTTGCAAACTATGCATTTGTAATTTAAATCGTAAAAAATCACTTGATGATGCCGCTGCAGGTGGTGATGTTGATGATGATGATGAGGAGGAGGATTACATGGACCAATGCGGATGATATTTTACCTGTCCGTAGATCTGTATGTCCTGATAGCGCCTTTGACGTATTCAACAGAGAACTCCTGGGGATTTTCATTGTCTCGGACAATTGCAAACACCTGTAACCACAGAAAAAAAAGGTAAATATTTAAAAAAAACTGTTACAGAAAATTCACATAGTATATACAAATAATCAGTGACATTCTGATTCAGCGGTAAATGATCAAGATAACAGCAGGTGCAAATGTTTCCAGGTTACTAAAGATAATTTTAAATTTCCTCAAATTCACAACAAAGCAATGTTATGTCAGACGACAGATAGACAACCTGATTCCAGTACACCTCATTCCACCCTGAACTTCACTGTACCTGGTGTAATAATTCTTACAGATTTGTGACTTCAACAGCGCCCTAAATGTAGTTCTCACAAAAACTCACAAAGTAATTTGAAATAAGTTGATGATGTACGGAAATAGGAAAAAAAACACAATGGCATTAGTTGACTGATTTCTAGTTTTCATCTTTGTTTTCGAAACACTTTAGGCTGGGATTCGAGAAACAGTTGTGTAGTAATAATAAATCTGCCCACAAAAATAGTTCCACTTAGGGATATAGCTGAGGTGATATGACGACCTGCATACATCCAAGAGATAATTCGTGAATTATCCAAGGTCTTCCAAACAGGAGAGACGGGTAACCCAATTCCAGTACACGCCCCCCGCCAACAGAACATTGTATTTTACCTACATTAAATAATGGTTTACAAGTGGTTATATTGTAGGGATATAGCTGAGGTGATCTGACGACCTACATACATCCAAGAGATAATTTGTAAATTATCCAAGGTGTTCCGAACAGGACAGATGGGCAACCAAATTCCAGTATATGCCCCCACCACCAACAAATTTTGTATTTTACGTACATCACAGAATGGTTTACAGGTGGTTATATTGTAGGTGGCAGGATCTCTCTCGACTAGACACTGTTCGGTCAAACACAGGGTCCTCCTGACGCAGTCTGGATGGCGCGGCGAGATCTTCTGTACAGTGAACTCTGAGTATGATGTCAAGGCTTCGTCAGTACTACAAAAAGAAAAATAATATAAAAGTGAATAACCTTTGCCTGTTGCATGGCTTTTAAAAATGTTTGTGACAAAGTAAAAAAGAAAGTAATTCTATTAAGTAGTATGAAATAATTTGAACATATGTTTTGTTTGTTTTTAAAATACATTGCTGCGACCAATAATGATCACTATTGCAATGTCCAGCTTTTTGGTGACGAACGACCCCATTAAAATGCCTGGGTAGAACCACCGGCGCACCTGAAGTCAGCTAGAAGATCATCTCACATTAAGTCCTTCGCCAAGAACGTGACTCAAACCCACGCGGTGAAAGGCTTAGCAGTCAGAAAAGTTACATATCAGCAACTCTACCACAGCGCCATGGACGCCCCACACTTTGAACAACAAAGTGTTAAGATATCACCTGTATTTGCCGAGGCGATGCATCTGAAACTGGTCCAGTGTAATTGGAGACTTGCGTTGCTTGATGGCAATGCCTACATATGCTGCGGCAGCCTCCATAACACCCTTAATCAACTCGTCCCGCTGCTCCAGGGCAAACATGTGCTGAAATAGGTTAAATTCAGGAAACAGGTACTAAAATGAGTGATATTTAACAAACATGTGCTGAAGTGGGTGAAATTTAGCAAATGTGAGTTGGAATAGGGGATTGTTCAACAAGCATGTGCTAAAATATGTGATTATTTAACAAACAGTTGCTGAAAGTAAGAGACATTCAGCAAACATATGCTGAAAATAATTGACCTTTAATGTGCTAAAATATATTAAATTTTGAAGACATTTGCTGAAATAGGTGATATTTAACAAACGTGTGCTAAAATAAAATATATTTAACAAACATGTGCTGAAATAGGTGACACTTAATAAACATGTGCTGAAATATATTTTTCTCTCTCCCAAACATGTGCTAAAACATTTGGCTTTTTAACAAACATGTGCTGAAACATGTGCTGTTTAACAAATAGGTGCTGTTTAACAAACATGTGCTGAAACAGATGATAATTTAACAAACATGTGCTGAAACAGGTGACGTTTAACAAACATGTGCTGAAACGGGTGCTGTTTCACAAACATGTGCTGAAACATGCAATGTTTAACATACATGTGCTGAAATAGGTGATGTTTAACAAACATGTGCTGAAACAGGCAATGTTTAACATACATGTGCTGAAATAGGTAATGTTTAACATACATGTGCTGAAACAGCTGATGTTTAACATACATGTGCTGAAACAGCTGAGGTTTAACATACATGTGCTGAAACAGGTACTGTTTAACAAACATGTGCTGAAATAGGAGAGGTTTAACAAACATGTGCTGAAATAGGCGATGTTTAACAAAAAGTACTAGTTCAGAGCAGAAATCCCAACAGTTATCACCTTGGAATTGCTGAATGGAATTCTTAAACCTCGCACTTCCAGGGGAGTTTCTCAAATACACAGAGCGAAATAAGAACAAATCTGTTTGAAAAGAAATAGTTCAAGTGATGACACTGCAGCCTTGAATTCATACTGGAATTGAATTATGGTGATGGAAGAAAGAAAAAATACTTACAAGTCTGCTAAAACCTCCATGAATGACGGCCACTCCACCGGGACAATCAGACACCTAAAATCAAAATGTTTACTTTTTTATTTAATTTGCTTGTTTTATTTTTTGAAATACATCGCAGCGACACAATGATGGTCATTATAGAAACATCCAGACATTTTGTAGAGAAAAACCCACACTGCAGGTCAGTTCAAAGACCTTCCTTCCCATGTTAAGTCCTTTGCCCCCTTATGGTGGCAGGTGTGCGGTAAGAGGAGTTAACAGTTTGTGATTCTACCACTTGACCACATGCGCACCACTTGCATTAAAATACATGTATGCATTTAACAGATACATTGAGGAGTTAGTTTTGACAACATCCTGCTTGTAATGCAGGAGATGGCTCACCATCATCATCATCATCATCATCATCCTCATCATCACAATAATTGTCATCATTAACATCATCATCATCACCATCATAATAATCCTCATTGTCATAGTTGTCATCATCATCATTGTGATTGTCATCATCATCATTGTCATCATCATCATTATCATCATCAACGTCATCATCATCATTGCCATCATCATAATCATCATTGTCATCATCATCATTGTCATCCTTATTATCATCATTGTCATCATCATCATCATTTTCATATTTGTCATCATCATCATCATCATCATCATCATCATCATCAGAATCATCTCGATGAGCAGATCCAATGAACACCAACAAGATTTTGTTGAAAACAATAAAATATATTTCTTCATTAAAACAAATCTACTCTGAACCCTGGATACCTGGTACTTATCTGAACTGGCTCCAGGAGACGAATTCAATGAGAACCACCAAGTTAGGGTTAAATATTTGGATATTTCGCTTCCGATAAAAAGTCAACTTAAAAATTACACCTCAATATCTGAAGCTCTTTGATTACCTGTGCAAGACCCTCCATATCTTTGTAGTCATAGGAACAGAGCATCCTCCCAGATGTGGGATCCACCTGGTCCAGGGAACTCTGGCTCACCTCCAGAATCACAGGTACGCGACTATCTGACCAGTGATGCTTGTAGGCGTTGAACCGCTGAAAGGAAAATTTTTAATCATCAGGGCAAAGGTGATGTGATTAGCCGGCATTTTGACTGATACTGCGCAGCGACATTTCTATCATTACAGCACAGGGGCACTTATGAGGTGCCCAGGGACTGAACCCGGCCGGTCCATTATACTTACACCGACGAGTCAGGCGTAATGCTGTCCCCTTAGCCCCAAGCGTTAGGAGGGAAGCCACTACTACCAACTTTAAAGTCTTTGGTATGACCCGACCGGGGTTCGAACCCACGACCTCCCGATCCGCAAGCCGACGCTCTACCACTTGGGCTATTGCGGCCAGTCAGGACAAAGGTAAAATTGCACGATGAATAATTTGCCACGTTCACCATCCCGCCAACAAATATTTCAGTATTTTTGTTACATCGCACTGACACAATTATGATCATATTGGCAACGTCCAGCTTATAACTGGTGGAGGAAGATGCCAGACTTATGTCTGGGTAGAACCACTGACGCACCGCAGATTAGCTGGAAAACCTCCCCACATGAAATTTCATGCCCAGACAGGGACTCAAATGCAGGCAGTGTGGGGCTAAGGAGTTTCAAGTCAGCCACTCTAACTGCTCGGCCAATGGTTTCCCCAAAGTTTCAGTTATTCAGAGACAGATAAACACTGTAACGCGGTCTTCTTTGTGCGCATGTTGAGAAATATATCAGTATAAGCAAGGAAGCTTCAAAACTTGTTTTTGTTGTGTGTTTTTTTAAATACATCGCAGTGACCATTTATGACAATTGTGGCGATTGTGGAGACACACCCGAGACAAATGTCTGGGTAGAACCACCGGCACACTGCAGGTCAGCTGGAAGACATTCGTACATTAAATTCTTCATCTAGAGTAGGACTGGAACGCATGTGGTGATGGATTAAATAGTCAAAGAAGTTACAAGTTGGCGATTCTGCCACTACGCCTCGGTGATTCTACCACTACGCCACAAGTGCTCCCCTCATATATATATAGATTGCCTTGGTACTACAAACAGTCACATAATGTCAATCATAAAACTATGACAAATGTAATTAATTTCTAACCATAAAGTATTCTCGTGATAATAATATTGAAAAAAAAAAGCTTTACCTTCTTAACATAATTCTTCTCTGCAAAAAGATCTCGGTGTCTCTGAAAATATTGGTAATAAAGTTTGATTGTTTGTTGGGTTTATCATTGCAAACAACAATATTTCAGTTATCTGGAGACCGTTTCCACTTGAAACAGATATAGTGCTGCCTTCACTGTGTAAAGCATGCCATGAACACCCGGCATGATACCACACCCTGTCACATTATCCTGACACCGGGCTGACCAGTTATGGAACTACCCTTATATTTGCTTGAACATTTTTAACAACTATGGTATGTCGTGATCCAGGACCAAACCCGGGGCCTCGCGTACTGTAAAGTTTGATTATCAGCAAAGTTTATTTGCTCTAAAAATTCTGTTCTCTGACACACTTATATAGTAACTTAAAGTCATTCACACCACTAAAAAAAAATAATGCTCCAAAGGAGAACAGAACAGAAAAAAGAAAAACCGATACAACTTTGTAAGTGGACTATACAATAATATAATTCGGATTGGTTAACAAGTGTCCAGACTGATTCAGCTAGCATCATTTTAGATCAATGCATTCAAAAGCATTCTTGAAATTTCTACAATTACTCTACAAGACATACCAAAGCTTCAGTGAGTAGATCAGCACGATGATCTGTTGAAAACTTCATGGTTTCGGTCTTTTTGGGACCTTTGAGCATAGTGATAAGGAACTCATTGTTTGCTGGGGCTTTCACATTTGGCACAATGGAAACGAACTCCTGGTAGGGCCACTGAAAAGAAGAAATATTTGAAATTAAAAATTTAGTTTTAAAAATTTAATATGTATCCTGAGCACAATATTATTAAACTGTCAGTTTGAGATCAATCTCATTGGTTAATTTCCATATATATATATTTCAAATCTGACCAATCAGATATAACAGATACAATTAAGATTCAAACTAAAAAAACTTTCATACTGTAATCAAATCCTTACTAATTGAGATTTTAAAAATTAGTTAATGATGCAACCTGACACTTTTATATTTTAAACAATTCCTGACTAATCAGATGTTAAAAATTTGTTTAAGACTTAATTCCCAACCAATCATAAGTCAAAGACATGACTCAAGCTCAAAAAGTTTCATATTTTCATCTATTTCTAACCAATCAGATTTTTAAGATCATTTTAGACTCAAGCTTAAAGTTTTATAATCTTGGGCCAATTTAACCAATAGATCATCTGTAAAATGGTTTCAAAATAGTGAAAGTTGCAATTATAGCTTAATATCGGTCTGCCCAACAATATACCAGGTACTTAGGCTGAATTTAAAGAAATAAAAAACAGTGGTTCATTCATTTGATTTATAAAGGTTGCAAACATTGTCATCAGCAAATGTTATCGACATCAATACTATCAACAGCATCAAACTCATCACCAACAACATCACCATCAACAACATAAAAATCAGACAGCAGCAACACTGTCATCATCATCATCACAGTCATCATCACTGTCATCATCATCATCATCATCATCATCAGCTGGTTTTCCATCGCTTACCTGATTGGTCACCTCTAGACTCTGTGGATTGTACGTAGTTATGCCATGGGTCCCAACCGAAAATATCCGCTTGTACCTAAATAATATATTACAAATCTGTCATGCACAGTTCCTGTTCATGATGTTGAATATTCACTTAATTCTGTTTCTTTCTTTTTTGTGACATAGCACCGACACAATTATGGTCATATTGGCAGCATCCAGCTAATTATTGCTGGAGGAAGACCACAGACTTACGTCTGGGTAGAACCAGTGGTGCACCGCAGGTTAGCATTTTCTAATTTTGTTGATCTTCTTTCTTTCAAACTTTATAAAGAACTTTTGAATACTTTATGTTCAACATATAGTTAGTTACATGTATGGGATTTGCCAGCATTTTTTCCAATACTGTGCAGTGACATTTCTATCATTATAGCACAGGGGCACTTAAGAAGTGCCCAGGGACCGAACCCGGTCGGTCCATTATACTAACACCGCAAGTCAGGTATAATGCTGACTCCTAAGCCCCGAGCGTTAGGAGGGAAGCCACTACTACCAACTTTAAAGTCTTTGGTTTGACCCGGTTGGGGTTTGAACCAACGATCTCCCGATCCGCAAGCCAACGCTCTACCACCTGAGCTATTGCGGCCGGTCCTTCCAGCTGATCTGATGGACACAGATAATGTGGTTCTACCTAAACATTTGTTTCGGGTCTTCCTCCAATAATTAGCTGGATGTCCTTGTTAATTCAGTCAATGACTATTACAAAGAAACAATGTTAAGATAATACTTAGATATCCTAATCAATAATCAGTTAACAGTTAATTAGTGACTGCCTAAAAATGCTATTGAATGTAAAAACAATTAGTTTAACTTCCACTACTTCTATATATTTCTATATATAAAATATAAAAAATTTGCTCAAAATAAGCTTGGTTTTGGGGTCTCATCTTTCAAAACAAAAAAATAAAAAAAATACTGTCTTGTACATATAGGCCTTTCAATCAAATGGTCAAACTTTTAACTTTCCATTTACTTGCTGAAAACACCATTCACTCAATTAACATACAAAAAAACATGCCCAGCTCTAGTTTTGTTTTCAGCAAGCAAAGGGAATGTTAAAAGTTTGACCATTCGACCACTTTACAAAGAACATTTACTTACTTTCCTTTCCAAGAATGCTTGGTGATAAAGTAACAAGCTAGATCCTTGTTTCCCTTCAACGTGGACATTGTCTGTAACAAATGACAAGATACTTAAATATATATTTCGTATGAAACAGACAAGTGATTGAGCGAAATATGTTTTATTTATTTTGTTTGTTTATTGTTTGTTTATTGGGTTTATCATCCCACCAATAGTACTTCAGTTATTTGGAGACAGTGTCCACTTGAAGCAGATATAGTGCTGCCTTCACTGTGTATAGAATGTTTGTTTATTGGGTTTATCGTCCCACCAACAGTATTTCAGTTATCTGGAGATGGTGTCCACTTGAAGCAGATATAGTGCTGCCTTCACTGTGTATAGCATGCCGTGAACACCTGGCATGATACCACACCCAGTCACATTATCCTGACACCTGGCCAAATAGTTGTGGTAATAACCTGATAAATGCTTGAGCTTTGTTTCAATGAGAAACATCGGTAAATCGTCTCCTTTGTTCTAAATGCAAGAAGCTCCTTTATACTATACAGTACAATTAATGCTTGGTATAATGGTAACAAATAAATGGTGTGTGTCATGTGGTATCAGTATACAAGTGCCTACCATAATCCATGTGTGGTGATGATAACAAGAATTCACAAAAGATTGGTTTTACAACAAAAAATATACTAGATTATTACTGGCTTTTGTTTTCCCTGTTTACAATCAGGTTTCTAGATAAACTTTAAACTGCACTTATTAAAAGAAGTCTTTTCAGGGATGGAAAACACCTTATCCAAACATGTGATCAGCGGATGCTAAGGATATCGCTAGGAGGCTGATACTTTTTAAGGCCCATGTCATACCTCATGTTGTGTCTGTGATTTTCAAATATAAATCTTGTTACGCCACCTAATGACATTTGATCCAAACAATCCTGCTAAGTGATTATATAATCACCAGTTCCCCCACAAACCAAGAAACCAGCCAATGTGTCTGTGTTACGACATTGAAATATTGATATTTTATTTCGAAATGAATTTTTGTCTTTAGGAGAAAGACTTGGCCTCTTCTATATAACGTAGAACACCTCTGAACATCCTTTAACCATCAGTGATTGACGGGATGATGTACCCACATATATGTAGATAAATCCCTTACCAAGAAAGGGGCCACATAAAGTTATAAAAAAATTAAGTGTAGAATTCTGATGGATTTCTCACTTAATTACTCAACTTATGATCAAAACAGGCCCGATTCGTCAAATCTATTCCCCAAAACGGTTATGTTCGTACTCGAATATGTCTTAAATAAAGAAATCGTGGCTAACATGCATCCAGGAAATTAAAAAATTCAGAAGCGAAACTAAACCGAAGTGGGGGGAGGGGCTCATTTTGATGTTTCAAATTCTCATTTAGTCCACAAATATTCATTATGACAACAACAGCATTCTAATGTATACTTTAAATTCTATTTATCTTACTGGGAGTTGTGCTCTAGCTTGCTCGCAGTGCTATGTCTTCGGAAAGTTTGACATTTTAGAAAATGTTTTCAAGAACTGCCGTGTTGTTTACTATGACTTCCGGTTTCAGTACGCATGCGCACTTTGAACCTCCCACCTCTCGTTTTCTTCACGCGATATGCCGGAGTCCGCGTGACTTTGTACCTATACTTGGCAACTAAAAGCGTCCTGCGTGACGGGGAACCTGTCAATTAGTGTCATATATTGGATTGTTGTGTATATTGAAAACAAGCCAAAAATGAATTAAATTATAACACAAATGGAGGTAAGCATGTTTATTTTCATCGATTCATGAGCGATTTTTGTTTTCACATGTAATAATAAAACTACAATTCTACGAATTGTGTTATTTTAAAAACTTAGGTATAGAATACATGAATTCTAGAGGTAAGGGTTTAAAACTCATTTAAGGTATACTGTAAGGGAAGCAATGCCCTGCTTGAGACAATATAACATTTTAATTTTAAACTTCTTAACGGTTACACTCATATAAAACATAACACAACTTAATGATGAAACATAATACCCAGACTGCACGTACTCTTGTCTTCATGTACAGTACAGGTAGTTTTGCTCTCTGTGTGTATAACGTGTAGAATTGTATCTCGTTGTCTATACGAATGATAACTTGATTTAAGCTATTGGCGAAACGATATCAGTATACATACAGGTGTATGTTGACTCGTAACCTTATACGGGAGCGTTGAATCGTGTAATTGAAATCCGAGCATACCGGTCAATGATTTGCTTTGACCAGGGACAGGCAAAAACGTTAGATCGTCTTCGCTCCGCACATTTCTTTAAATATCTACAGGTCATTTTATTTTAATTTTGCATACAAGCGTGTGCATGTATGCTTAAACATGTCAATGAACATTTGATCAAACTAGAAATTATTGACGCGCATACTGTATTTTGTGCATGTGGTTCAAAATAGCATACATCACATTACAAATGCACATTTATATGCACTTTAATAAGAACATGGCCAAACTGGAGTTAATGGCAGTAACAAAAGTGGTTTGTTATCATCTCCGGTATTCGATCAAATATCTACAAGAGTATATTTAATATTCAGATAAGAGTAGCATTCAGTCGTAGAGTATTCGCTGTATATATGTGGAAAATGATTTTACATGGCATAATGATATTTATCAATGCCCTGATGATCAAACTTCAGTTGATGGTAGATTGCGTGTCACCGCTTTATTTGTTCAAACACTTGCCAGAGTGTATAACATTTTCGGACCAAAGTATATTCTGAAGAGTATTTGCTGCATGTGTCAAGGATTCGCACGTGTCTACCGTATGCACGTGTTCTGGTAGACTACGCCATATTTGCTTAAATTTCTACCAAGTGGATTTAATTAAATGATTAACGTGTAATTGCTGCATGCATTAACACACACAGAAATGGCATTAATTAACTTTAAATCGAGTTATTTTTGCCATGGATTTAAGGATCGGTTTGTGGCAGGGATGGATCCGGGGGTGGGGGCGGCGGGTCGGAACCAACCGGGTAAAAGAGTAGAGTTGTGAAAATACATACATGTCAACTTAAAACATACTAAGCTTTTATAGTAAATTTAATCTGTTGACTGCTTAGGTCGAAGTTAGGGTCCCTAATTGTGTGTGTGTATATATATAGTATTTACTGCGGTAAAGTTGAATGGATCTTGATTCATACCCCCAATACCAAACTTTTCTGCATCCGCCTTGGTTTGTGAAACTGAATAAGATAAAATCAGTTATTAAAAGTATCAGTGACTAAATCGTGCACGTTTTTTTTTCTTCCGCATATTTAAGTTATAGCTTTTTTTTTCATTTTTACTATATGTGTGTATTCGTTTATTCTATCTGTTTATTTCGTTAACTCGATCCGCTGGTGCCATTTAACGCTTATTCCACCCACAACCGTTATTGAAACAAAACGTGCATGACAGCTTTTAGGAAATCATTTGCATATTATGAATGCGGTGTCATTTAAATGTGCGAGCTTCTAGGTCAATATTATTAACCTTCACTTTATCTATAAATGACACGCGTGTTATATGTTATACTTAAATACAATCGGATTAGGACGAGTGCCAAGTTACCGGATTATAAGCGCCGTAATCGCCGTAATATAAGCCAGTAAACTCTATTAGGTAGTTCATCTTCAATATAATGGCATTTAAATTGAAATATGGT
>CM017573.1:6801551-6846551 GCA_007844125.1 Sinonovacula constricta
TACCCCCACCTACCACCACCACCACCACCACCACCACCACCAAAATCTTCTGGATCCGCCCCTAAAATACACATATGAACACGTCAGAGCCAGGGGATTTGTACGGTGAATCACGCCTGCAGAAAGAAAAAAAGATAATGCTTTTCAAAACATAATTATTAAAACATAATTATCAAAACATAATCATCAAAACATGATTAACTATCATTGTTAAAGATATAAACACATAAAGGGACAATTTAGATGAAAAATGCCTAACAAAGGAAAGCGACCAAAGCCTACTGAAAAGTCATATAATGGTCTTTCAAAAATTGATATATCGGCTGACATGAAAGACAGCACTCAAATAAAAAGAAGCCATTGTGACATAATAACATTGGATCAATAGAAAATGCAATTACATTTAAAATCGCGAAGGGATATTATTTATCTTAAGCAATTTTGACAAATCTTTATTAGATTAAGAGTCCCATTAACATCATATATTGAACTCCTCTGATGACTCCGTCCCCTGAAAGATCACCTCTCGCGGATTTTTTTCGTTTAATGATACGTACAGAATTATGACTTGTTGATCGCCGAAGAAGAATACGCGATAAAAATAAGTTCTACAAAACTGATTTTCACATTTCATTAGATAGACACATATGTTACTGCATTTTCAGAAAAGAAAACAAAACATTTACATATGTTGTTTTGATAACAAGATAGTCTCCGTTTTCGTTGGGGTTTTGTTGTTGGTGGTGGTGGTGTTTTTGTTGTTGTTGTTTTGTTGTTGTGTCTTGTATTTGTTTTGTTTTGTTGTTTTTGTTGTTGATATATATATATATATGTTGTTGTTGTTGTGTGTTTTTGAGGGTGGTCGTTGTTGTTGTTGTTGTTTTTTGGGGGTAGAGGGGGGGGGGATTGTGTTTTTGTACTTAATACCGGGAGATGCATTCGTAACTATTCGGCAGTGTCCGGACAAGTTCGGAATACAGCCGAGCTGTTCCGAGTACCGAGCGATGATTGTGAGTTACCCGAAGCGTTCCGATTAAAAAAAAACACACATGCATTATGATTACATCAGCAGCAATATGGGTGTCAATAACATGGTGTTTTAAAATGTTTTGAATAAATTTAAAATGTTTACATTTAGACTTACGTACATAGAACCACTTGATACGCATGTCATATTTATTTCACATTAGTGAGCCATAGTCTCGTAATTGTGAAGCAGACGTACGAAACAAAGCAACTGCTTCGTCATGGCAAAGGTTGTACTGCTGCTTGTATATGGAAATCTTTATCTTAGCTCTAGTTCGGTCTCAATCTCCTCACAGCGATTACGTCACGCGTTGCTACTTAAATCTCTGCCCCCAGCAAGGATCACGTGACGATAGAGTATCACGTGAAGTAAACATGGCGGCCTCCATAAACTTTAAAATTTGACTTTCATAATTTCATATTTTTTCATATTTTAAGTTACTTTTTATTTTTAATATGATAAATTAATATTTTTAAAGGAAAGATACTATGTTTTGAGGAGACAAGTCCAGAAAAAAACAAAAAAACAAAAAAACTATCCGCCTGTATTTGGGCGAAAAACTTGCTGGTGGCAGTGATATAATGTACTGTCAACGGAAGTAATCACTGCGGGGAGTTTGGTTCGGTCTATCTAATCACTAGGCATCTCGCGCAACTGCGGATAGCAAGATATTAATGGTCAACTTTTCTCTGATGTTTGAGAAACTAGATTCATTTTTATTTGTTGTAGACTCAACCCGAGGTCGTTGTAAACGGTGTCAGCGAGACAAATGGCGTTGTTTCTGAGGACGATGCAGTTAAGGACGAAATTGACGAGGACCGATGTGACGAACCGGAAGAGGTTGACATTTCCGGAAATGTATATGCTGACGGAAAGAAACTCGTCCTTGACCTAAATGGACAATGCATCAAAACAATACCATCCGGAGCTTTCCAAATAGAAGGCTTAAACTCGTTGCTTCTGGCCGATAATGATATTGCTATAATTCCAGATGAACTGTCGGCACTGGAAAACCTCGAAGTTCTTGTGCTGGCAAGTAATAAAATACAGCATGTGAATTCGATTGTGTTTTCTATGTTCCGGTTGCGCATCCTTGACTTGTCAAACAACGACATCGATGAAATACCGAACGGAATTGCAGCGCTGTCGAATCTTACAGAACTGCTCGCAAACGCAAACCGTATCTCAGCCATCCCTTCACAAATCGGGTGTTTGGAAAACTTGAGGCTCTTACTTTTGAATGAAAATAGAATAAAGGCGATCCCTGATGAGATTTCAAATTTGCAAAATTTGGAAATACTCGGTCTTGAACGCAATGAACTGGAATTTCTGTCTCCGGAAGTTTGTAGAATCGAATCACTGAGGAAACTCGGACTTTCTGGCAACCATATTACCAACCTTCCGCGTGAACTTGAAAATCTCCTTTGTTTAGAACAACTTTTACTGGATGATAACGATTTTGAATTCATCCCGATACAGGTTTTCTGGTTAGCATCTCTCCAGGAGTTGGCTTTCAGCGGAAACAGACTGGAAAAAATCCAGTCAGAAATCGGCAATCTGAAAGATCTTGTGATATTGGGACTGAACAGCAATCTACTGCAAGGACTGCCGGATGAAATTTGTGCCTTGACAAAACTTGAGGTAATAGGACTTGAAAATAACAGTATCCAGTCTGTACCAAAGAATATCTCAAAATTGACGCAGCTGAAGGAAATTTACCTCGGCAATAACAATCTCAAGAAAGTTCCGGAAGACCTCTTTTGGTGTTCAAATATTGAAGTTCTTAGCTTACTAAAGAATGAGATATCGTATCTTGCTGTTGAACTGGGGAACCTGAAGCGTCTTCACACCCTTGTTCTTACAGACAACAAATTCAAGAGTCTTCCTGATGCTATCGGATCTCTGATGGACTTGCAGCTTTTCTCATGTGATGGCAACGAGCTTGAATCGTTACCTGGAAACTTCGGAGATCTGATGAAACTGAGGCAACTGAGTCTTAGCAGAAATAAGTTTAAAATATTTCCACCCCAGTTAAGTCAGCTGAAGTATCTGGAAGTACTTGATGTTCAGAACAACGAGATTGCGGAGATTCCACCGGAAATTGCTAGCCTTGAAATTCTAGCCGTTCTGAACATGAGTCATAACCGGGTTGCGATGTTCACGCCGGAACTGTGTTCATTGCAAACTCTCCAGATGATTGACCTGTCCAACAATTGCCTTGATGATATTCCTGAGGCCGTGTCACAGATGAAGGGACTTGTTGAGGTAAACCTCTCTAACAACATGTTCTTGGAATTCCCCAAGCCTGTCATCTCTATCCCGTGTCTCGACCGACTCAAGTTTGATCAGTCTGAAGGACATAAGGTTCCAGCATTGCCAAACGAGATTGAATTCTCGAACATGCAGCATCTGATCGTGTCAAATAATACTCTCCGAACACTGCCAAACACAATTAGCGGAATGAGGAATCTGAAATCGCTTATCGCCGATAATAATGAAATCTACACGCTTCCAAACAGCATCTGCGAAATGAATGGTTTGTTGGTGCTCCATCTGCATAACAATAAACTCTCGTATCTGCCGGAGAATTTTGATCATCTGACGTCTCTCAGAGATCTCCGTCTCCATGGCAATCCTCTGAGAACGCCGCCTATGGACGTATGCGTCAGTGGGGTGATTCAACCGATTGGTCGTTTTATAAGGCGGGCATTGGAACGAGAAGGTAAATGAAATCAAAGTCAAAATTCAATATATTTATCTGTAACAAATTTACACTTGCGTTAAAGATGGTATCCGGCATTTTGGTTCATTTTTTTTCTAAAATAACCAAATAAGTCAATGGTACCTAAAAAGGTCTTGCAGAATGTTGTTCATTGGTGTTAAAGGTCTCCACGAACCGTCAAGGATAAGTCCACACTCGTCATTGCAAACAGGTGTTTCCTGTCCTAGCCACGCTGCAAAATTAGACATTTTCAAACTTAGAAAAAACCCACGTGACCACCTACTTTTATATGGACATCCGGGTAATCCGCTCTGGCGTCGATATCAGTTTTAGCATAGACCACTAACGCGCTTTCTAATGAGTTGTAAATAGTGAACATTTCGGGTAATTCTTTCGGGTTTAGTACAATCTGAGAATAAAGTTAGTGTACACAATCATAAATTTACATTTATCATATCTAAAATATCGTTTTATGCAATGCTTACGACAAAATTCTCTAAAGCTGTGCTTAGATATTGGTACGTGTATTTAATAAAGGCCAACTGTCGAATACCATCTTTAATTACCGGTATTTATATATGACGTTTCATGTCTATTGCAATTTCTTCACAGTCGTCTACTCGCTTAATGTTTTAACAATAATTAAAGGTCAGGTCGTATGCTTGTGTGAGAAAGGGTTCCATATGGCGCATGCGTATTTATTACTTAAAGTTCTTAAGTATTTTACGAAACCTTTAATAGTAGACAGATTACCATCTGTTTGGGATGGGATGGGATTAGCCGGCATTTTTGCCGATACTGCGCAGCGACATTTCTATCATTAATAGCACAGGAGCACTTATGAGGTGCCCAGGGACTGAACCCGGCCGGTCCATTATACTGACACCGACGAGTCAGGCGTAATGCTGTCCCCTTAGCCCCCAGCGTTAGGAGGGAAGCCACTACTACCAACTTTAAAGTCTTTGGTTTGACCCGGCCGGGGTTCGAACCCACGACCTCCCGATCCGCAAGCCGACGCTCTACCACCTGAGCTATTGCGGCCGGTCCCCATATGTTTGTGCATGTTAACCAGTTGTGTGACATTGAAAATTACTTAAATCAAACAAACAGGTAGTTAAAGTACATATAAACGAGATACAAGATGTTCCAAAAATAACTTCTAATATCCATATGTACTTTTCTTCATTGACCCACTTTCCTGAGATTGAACTTCTCTTTCTTTGTTATATTAATCTTGTATTAATGGGATTATGTATGTGGTTTGGTTTTTGCCACAAGAGACCGTTCCAAGGCGGTAACTGTCGGGTGAACTCTATTTGTTAAATGACTCATCACATATTTGTTCTTTTACATTTGGCTTGCATGTGAATACCTTTGTCCTGTGCCTTTTTCAAATTTTGGTACATGTATAATTTGTAACTTTCACAGGACTTTGTCATATATTCTTATTTATTATCGACAGGCAAATAAGAAAAAGGTCTATAAGAATTACCACAGATATTTTAATCTAAACGACCTCTAGACAAAGGCAAACAAGGTTAATGTAAATGTGACAAAAAGACAGAGACTAGACATAACAAACAAAAAGAAAAACCATCAGTTACCGCCTTGGAACGGTCAGTCGGCAATATGGACCGACTGGGGTGCTTAAACCTGGTTTGTGGAGCGCTTCAACCTCGCCCTTCCTGAAGGTTTTTCTATCAAATAAACAGTGTAAAGAAAAATAACCATCAAAGTGAGACGTCTTGCAGTAAGCACCTGCATCGGGAGTTAAAACTGATAAAATGAACTAATATACAGACAAAATACAAAATAACTAGTAATATAAACTATCAAATATTTAGATCAAAATCCCAGAACATGAATCCCTTTCTGTTATCCTTTCCTCCTTTGGATTCATTTATTGGTGGCCATTATGACGGTTGGCATTCGAGGAAACGTTTGATATGTTTGTAGACTTTAATCAATATTGCTTTAACAATGTTAACTTGATGTTTGTTTTGTTTTGTTTTTTAAATACATTGCAGTGACCATTTATGATCACTATAGCAACGACCAGCTTTTTGGTGGAAGAAGACCCCAGACACATGCCTGAAGAGATCCACCGGCGCACCGCAAGTCAGCTGAAAGACCGTCATACATTAAGTCCTTCGCCCCAAACGGGACTCGAACCCTCGCGGTGAGAGGCTAAGCAGTCAGAGGAGTTACAAATCGGCGACTCTACCATTACGACACGGGCGCACTTAATTTGATGTTGTATACCTTAATAAGTTCACATGTTTTAATTGTGGTAAGCCTGCCACGGTTTCAGATGTTTACAAAACTTTTTTTTTCAAATTCTTTGCTTATGAAGATTTTAAATTAATAATGATAAATCAGTTATGTACATCGTATTTTACAAACAGCCCTATTTTACTTTCACTACAGTTATGTTCAAAATTTGAAATCTTATACCTGAAATACATTCTTTTTCAGAACTACTGCTAATGAAGATGTTAGATGTCGTAAAAGTCTCCTTGAACAAGAACGAATTACGGTATTTGATGAAGAAATTCAAACTTCCGGAGGACAGAGTCGCGGAGATTGAGCAGACTAACCATGGGAAAGACAAACTCCAGGAACGAGTGTATCAATCCATGCTTTTTTGGAAGGAACACAAAGGTCCACTGGCAAACGTGGATGAGTTGATTAGAATCTTCCACATCATCGGCTACAATCAACTTTGTGAGCAGCTCAGAACCATGAAAGTGTACTCTCAAAGGCTCAGGTTTTAGAGGCATTGGGTATAAGAGGCAGGTTGCAGCTATAGCCATTCGGTTTCATGTCATGTACTGTTAAAACCTATACATAAATACAACTACAAGGTAAACCTCCCGTCATTTTGAGGTTAATCTTGTTCAACGGAAGTGACGCAACTTGTTTTCAATTTGTACTCGAGCCCAGCTTCTTGATCTTATTCTATAAGATAGCCAGTAACCAGAATTTATTATTACTCATGCATATGGACCGTCTTCACATGGAACTGTTTGACCTGGACTAATATTAAAATCTGGGTATTATTTATGTATAGGTGTAAACGGTAAACAAAACCAAGGGCATATACTTGTAAATGTACATCACCATCGTCGTAACCTTCCTACACTCGCCGCCCTGTTTTATGGTGGCCGTGGCATTTTAGGCTGTTAAAGTTCGTTTTCATGAATATTCATAGAAACCAGTGGTCCAATTAAACTGCATGTTACATCGACGTTACTTTACAATAAAAGTTTTAAAAATCACAATTTGTCAATGTCAAGATGGCCGCACTAATTTGCGACGTCTGCAGTTTACAAATTGTAATCAGTTCAGTGGATGAATTTCCGTTCCGCTTTGGACACTCAGCCAATTAAATGCTTCATGCATATTCATGAGAACGAAGTTTTTCAGGTAAAGTATGCAGTGGTATTTACCGAGGACCGACGATGGTACCTACCTTGCAATCGAGCACAATGAGGCTGCAGTGGGTATTATCGTAGAGATGTACAGTACAGCCCAGGAGGAAAGTCGTAAAAACGGGAAGTGTGGCGGAATCTATTCTATATACAACTAAGGCTAATAAGCAGCAACATCACTGGATATATGCACGAGCTCTGTGCTGGGTGTGATTCTTTTCTTACATTGAAATGGACCTCAAACAATGTTATCGCCAATGCCTTTAGAATACTGTGAAGGACCAAGCAAAATGTTTATTTGAATTTTCTTCATTATCAGCTGCAGTAAAACCGTGGCAGCAATAAAGGACAATAAAGATCTACACTCATCCAGCTTTAAAAAAGATTCGCCAAAAAACACATGAGTTTGGGTTAAAGTAGATAACGATTGGGAATGTATTCTTCGGCGCCACTCGTACTTCTGAAGCAAGGTCATAAACCCTTAATTCGTTATTTGCTAATTAATTTTCACGTACCTATTCTAACTTTATGAACTTGGTTCCTTCAACAACTGTAATGTTTATACGGCCAAAAATACACATATTGTGCATGAGGCGTTCTTGTCATATAGGTAAAGATAAATTTGCACTTCCGTCGGAGGCCTTCCGCAAACATAATAAAACGCCAAGTACTGAATAGTTATTGTTTACAGCGCATTGATTGGATACTTTATCCAGAAATATGACTGCAATTCAGCATGTATGCTCTTGACACCCATGCATGAAAACTCTTAAAATGTTTGTGATAAATCTTTGGCTATTGACACTACTTGTTAACGATTAGGAAAAAAGACATTCGAACTTTACGGAAATCGGCGAAGAGTGCCGATATATATATTGTGCGTTAACTGTTTGCGTGAAGGTATCAGGGGGATGAAACAGCTTCAATGCTAATGATGTTCCAGCTACCTGATTGGTCAGATCTTGATTTCTATTCAAATTTAATCAAGTGCTTTTTGCAGCTTTCTATTTTAATGTATGATGGATGACCCAGTGTTCGTCTTAGTTAATTGGATCTGTTTGTGTCGTCACTATTCAATACACATCAAATGTTGTTTTGTTTTTGTTTTGTTGCGTTTTTGTTAAATTTTAGATTATTTTTGTTACCTAACTCTTGTTAATTTTCCTCATGTTCTAAAAGATATCTGTGATATTTTTCTTCCTTATGCGACTTGGTCAGAGCTGGCTAGATTTACATTTGTATGTTGTTGTGTTATTTAGTATTCTTAACTTTAAAAGCAAAACTTTGTTAAACAACAATGCCTAATGCAAATAAATATATAATAGATGAACGGTTATACAATTGTAGTTACTAACAATAAAAATCCATCGATCAGGAACTACCTCTTCAGATCAACAACCTCTCTGCATCAATATGACCACTTTCGACAAATGTTGTTTCAGAGAGGGAAAACTGTACAGTCAATCCTTTAATCACTTTTTAAACAAACTTTAATAACATATTGTCTTAAGGTTTGGAGAATCATATGTGTCGCAACGGTTTTGAAGTATCTTCCATCCTTTTGAGTCCAACAAATTTGTACATTCTGTATACATAAGTCATAAACAATAACATAGATAAGCTCGATAGTAATGTAAATAGTAAATAGGTGTTAATGCGCCTGTTATTGTTTTATGGGTCATGTATCTATGCTTACTGTGACCAAGTTGCTTTAATACAAGTTGCGTTAAATGTGGTATCCGACACTTTGAATCACTTTTATTGTTTCTGAAAAGATCCAGTGAAATGCTGTTTATATCATTCTACAACCATATGAAATATAAAGTATAACACCCCATTTGCCATTACAAAAATGCATTTTCCTGTCCGAGCCATGCTGCACTCAAAAAAAGCTATTTAAAACAATAGAAACACGCGACTTATTTTTAGACCACGTTACATGGTCATCCGGAAAGTAAACTCTGACGTCGATATCTATTTTTGGCTGGAATCCCCATCATGCCTATTTATAGATTTTTGAAATAATGAACATTAAAGTTATATATTTCAAAATTTGCACTGTCTTGCAAACTAGGTGATGTTATAAACAGTCCTTACGTGAGCTAAAGTATAAGTTTTATGCAGCAATAATGCACAAATTCCACAGAACAGGGGAAGATGTTGTTACGTACATTTTATATAGGAAGATTTCGGATACCATCTTTAATAAATATCTCTACTGTACTATATATTGTATTAGCACCATGTGATTTTTACATTTAAAATGCATTCGTCTTTGTACATGCTAAAGTGAAGTGAGTCATATATTGGTATGTTTAGTTAACGGTATACTTATATATACAGATTTAGAAGTACTGTTATATTGCAAGAGAGATTTAGAAGTATTTATATATTGCAAGCGTGTTTTCGTTATACATTTGTTATTTTATTCTGCTTATAGTTTATTGTTGGTGTTTGAATAATAATGCTAATTAAATAACTATTTACACTTAAATTAATTTAGATTGCATCTAATTCGTTCATTTATCATCTTTCATTATTTAAACAATGTTTTTATTACAACTTTCAGCACATACTTTTATCTATTATCTAATATAGTATTTTAATTATATAATAAATTTTACACAAATTGTGTGTCTTTGTTTTGTAACCAAAAGGCTTTTGCCGGACAAGATTGGAAAGAGATTGTAAGTTGTGTTAAAGTTCCTTTTAAAGGTCTTTTCCGAAAGTTTGGACCAAAGATATTTTTTTTTCATATAACCAAAAAGGTCACCTGGAAATACTGTTCATTGATGCCTTAGATCAGTGTGAACAGTGAAACATAAATCGTCCACTCATCATTGCAAGAAGATATTCACTGTCTAAGCTACACTGCAGACTAAGAAATCACGTGACAATTCACGTTATCTTTGAGAACATATTATATAGTCATCCGGGTAGTGCGCTCTGAAGTCGAGATCTACCTTTTAACAGAGATCACTATCGTGCTTATTTATAAATTTAAAAAGAATGAACATTTAAAAATTATTTTGATCGAAATTTGCATTTTCTTTACAATAAAGGTGTTCATCAATATTGATGACGAGTGGGAATTTATGCTTAACTGTTCACACAGGCATCAATACAGTATTTTGCATTTTTGCACCTGGCATATTCAGGTAGCAATGACTTATTCGGTTACAAGTAGAAAAAAAATTAATCCAAACTATCGGATAATACCTTTAATGTAGGTCAAATAAAACGACATACTATATAATGGACATATGGACAGATGGGAGTTATTATACATGTCGTAGATAAGATCTTTGCTTCTAAGAGCATTACACTTACAGTGAGCTGTTTGTAAGGTAAGGCCGATGTACGAGTAATTATTGTTTGTTTGTTTACTGGGTTTATCGTCCCACCAACAGTATTTCAGTATCCTGGAGATGGTGTTCACTTGAAGCATATATAATGCTGCCTTCACTGTGTACAGTATGCCTTGAACACTTGGCATGATACCACACACAGTTACATTATCCTGACACTGGGTCAACCAGTCGTGGAACTACCCTTTGAGCATTAGCAAGGGAGCTATACCACTACCATGTTTTACGACTTTGGTATGTCGCGGCCCGGATTTGAACCCGGGGCCTCCCGTACCTGGAGCCGACGCTTTAACGAGTAATTAAAATGAACAAGTTATTGTTGAATTTTAAGCTATTTCAAGCAAAATTCAGGCTACGGCTTAAGTGTATACGTCAAAAACACAAAGAACATTTCTTGTCGTGGATATAAAGCATATATATTGTCTGTGATTCGGTAGTATTGCATTCTTTCGGTACTATACCAAAAAAGTTAAATTTAAAAACGGTGCATGTTTACAGATTTGATTGACAATGACGTCACATACTGTGTTGCTTGTTGGTGTGTCAGTGTGTCTGCTGTCAGTAGTTTTCGCGGCACCAAGGAGACGAGAGTTGACGAAGCGGTGTTTTACATTAGCCTGCCATCCTAATTGTAAGATTTTAGAAAATATATTTTACCCAACATCTATTTAATATGCATATTGCTAGTCCTGTGGAAAAATGAAGTGTATGCATTGTTACATTTAGTGTTCTAAACCAGATCTTCACTTTCTCAGGCTTTTATGTAAATCCTGAGGTTCAGTTAAAACTCCTCGGGTACTTCTGTCTACAGGACGATAACATCGGAAGTCCTCGGGTAATTCCGGGGCTCTCGTGATCTTATGGAAAGGATGAGGTCAGTCGGATTGAAGTTCTGCTGACCAATGAGCGTTTAGAACGCCTATGTGCATGAAACATGACAAGCAGTACACAGAACACATACTTACTTGTTTATTACCCTCCTTTTATGGTTTTCTGGAATCTTGTTATTACATACACTTTTTTGTAGGAGTGGAGGGTGTGGGTTGTGGTGTGGGGAGGCGTTAATAAAAGTAATTTTAAGTCGTGTTTAATAGAATAGGATATTTATTTTTTTAATCAAACCGGTCCTGGTAACACAGAAAGTGAAGTGTAGCTCCTATTTACAGAAGGCGCTGGCTTCAAACAAAGGTCATGACACACGCATCGCAAAAAATATTATGGAATAGTACTTATGCTTGCAAGAACCTATTAGAATATGTTCCAGGAGTAGTTGTGCCAGTGTTAGGGAAATGTGGGATGTGTTCCAGGAGTGATTGTGCCAGTGCTAGGGTAATGTGGGATATATCCCATGTGTGGTTGTGTCGGTGTTAGGGAAATGTGGGATGTGTTCCAGAAGTGATTGTGGCAGTGTTAGGGTAATGTGGGATATATCCCAGGTGTGGTTGTGTCGGTGTTAGGGAAATGTGGGATGTGTTCCAGAAGTGATTGTGGCAGTGTTAGGGTAATGTGGGATATGTCCCAGGTGTGGTTGTGCCGGTGTTAGGATAATGAGACTAGATGTGGTTATAAACCTAGCCTATAACAACATGTTATCAATGTGAAAACAGTTTCAAGTGAACACCGTTTACAGATAACCGAACTATTGATGGACAGATGTAAAAGAAGACAACTCTACAATGTTCTTATTACGTCTAGACATCTTGCTTTATATTATTCTTGGGGTATAAAACCCAATAAATAAACAATATTCTAATTACATCTAGAAACCCTTCGTGAAGCGTAAAACTCATCAAATAAACATCTTCTCATTACGTCAAGAACCCTTGTGTTCTGTTCCAAGCCTGTGTAGGTCAGCCCCACAAATAACGTTCTCGTTTCATCTAGACAATTGTCCGATACCGTGTCTGGAACGTTCAGTCCCGAAAATAACGTCCTCGTTACATCTAGACAATTGTGTGGAACGTTCAGCCCCACAAATAACGTTCTCGTTTCGTCTAGAAATTTGCCTGATACAATGCGTAGAGCGTTCAGCCCCACAAATAACGTTCTCGTTACATCTAGACAATTGTCTGATACCATACGTGGGCCGTTCAGTTCCACCAATAACGTTCTCGTCGCATATAAACAATTGCTCAATACCATGCGTGGAACGTTCAGCCCCCGAAAATAACGTTCTCGTTTCATCTAGACAGTTACTTGATACCATGAGTGAATCAATATAAAATAAACAATAATCTTTTTATGCATAGACAATTTGCTTCAATCTAGAATCGTTAAATCAAATCAATAAACGTATGTTCTTTTTATCTATAGTCAGCATGTACGATGTCATCCAATACATGCACGAACTGGGATTCTACGGCACGACCAAGGAGGAGTTCATTCCCTTTTGTCAGGAAGGACATTTAACGAAGTTCTTCCCTACGTTATTGTGTAACGTCGTCGCTTCATTGTAAGTATACTGTAAAACCTCGCTAAGAAGGACACCTGTGGATCTTTTTTCAAAGTGTCCCTCTTAGCGAGGTAGTCGTATATACAAATCAATTCATTATACTGGTACTTATATCTATGTTTAAATATTATATTGTATTAATATTTATTAATATTTTAGTGAACTTATTAGTCTATAGTTGTAGATTATAGCTCTGTTCATTGGAGAAACAACAGATAAATTACAGGGGCGGATCTGAGATTGTACTTTAGACGGGCGTGAATTTTTGTTGATTTAAATATTTGTAAGCGGAATGAGTGATTATCATCATCATCATCTTCTTCTCCTTCTTCTTCTTCTTCTTCTTCTTCTTCTTCTTCTTCTTCTTCTTCTTCTTCTTCTTCTTCTTCATTATCATCATCATCAACAACATCATTATCATTATTATCCTCCTCCTCCTCCTTCCCTCCTCCTTTTCATTATTATTATTTTTATAATTATAATAATAATAATACTTGTTAATTAATTATTAATTATAATTATTATTATTATTATTATTATTATATTATTATTATTATCATCATCATCATCATCATCATCATCATCATCATCATCATTATTATCATTGTTATTATCATTATTTTTTAGTATTATTATCATTATTATTATTGTTATAATTATTTTTATGATCATCATTATTATTGCTATTATTATTATTATTATTATAATTATTATTATTATTATTAGTAGTAGTAGTAGTAGTAGTAGTATTTATTATTATTATTATTATTATTATTATTATTATTATTATTATTATTATTATTATTATTATTATCATCATTATTGCTTCTATCATTACTAATAATATCATCTGAACTTTTTTTTAACTTCTTTAGGTGACTGTGTTCAGACAAATAGCTATTAACAAATATAATATTTTTTCTCAGCGTCATACAGGCTCTAGAAACAGCCCCTTCGACGTAACCTTGCCACTTAGCAGGAAGACGTTACTATACAGCAATGGCCATATTATACACATGATGGCATCCCTCGACGACATTCCCCGAAGGCATAGCCGCCATCTGATGGACATCCTTGTTGAATAGAATGCGTTTTTTATATAACTGTTGTGTCGTCTAAAAATAAATATATATACATGTAGTTACGGATCATTTGCAAACATATTTAGTTGTATGTCATAAGATCGACAGAGGTAAACAAATAAAACACTTACATCAGCTGGCTGTCGGCTTGGTTTCTCTCTCTTTCTCTCCCTCTTTCTTTCTCTCCCTCTTTCTCTCCCTACCCCCCCCCCTCTCTCTCTAACTATCTCTAACTCTCTCTCACTCACTCTCTCTAACTCTCTATCTCTATCATTCTGTCTCTAATTCTCTTTCTCTCTCCCTCTCTCCCTCTCTCCTCGTTCTCTCTCTCTCTCTCTCTCTCTCTCTCTCTCTCTTACCATCTCTTTAACTCTCTCACTCTCATTCTAACTCTCACTCTCATACTCTCCCTCTCCCTCCCTCCTCTCTCTTTCTCTCTCTCCCTCCATTTTCTCTCTCTCTCTCTCTCTCTCTCTCTCTCTCTCTATTTCTCTCCCTAGCACACACTCTCTAACGCGTTTTAGATAGAAAGTAGACGAGAGGATTGTGGGTATGTCACGACTAAAAACAATAACAAGCGTCGCTAAGCTTTTAAATTCTAACATTCTAAAGGCAATCTATTCAGAACATATATACGTGCATGTTCTGCATTATTGAAAAAGTTAATGTTAAATATTGAAGATTATTTAAAATACCTTTTATAGACCTGGTTCTATGTATGTAATACTAAAAAACAAAACGGAAGAACACGAAATTATCTTGTTCTCCATTATTTGAATTATATATATAATTAAATTAATGGAGAACGAGATAGATTAAGGCAATATCAAAACGACCCAATGGGCGTTTCACTTTTTGAAGCATTAAAAAGTATGCACAGCATAACAAAGACCTCATTTATTTACCCATTAGATCTATAGCATTTTTTCTTACTTACTTAAAAATAATACTAAATAGTTGGTTTTATTAACTTATTTAGAGCTGATGTTGTTTATTGCAATCTTGCCAAGTCAACGATAATTTTATTTTTGTGCTCGCTTACACGGGGCCTCTGTGCCGTAATGCTGTGCATTTGGGGCCGCCATTCATGAACTCCTCGAACCGCATAATTAACGTAGCTTTTGAGTTACCTCCCTTGTTGGAAAAATAAATTTATAATATACTATAATAAATAACCGCTGATTTTGGAACTGACAGCTATCAGAACTTGTCTTCAATCACTCAGAACATACAGAAATGACATTTTCATTATTATAAATATCAAGCAACAACCGTTTGGCCAAAGGTAAGATTTAATTTATAAATGTAAGTACTTTTCGCGACCAAAATAAAATCGCGCATTTCATTGATTGTTTATAACACAAGTTTATTTGTGATAAATAAGCCATGAAAGACAATTCTTATTTTAAAACAAACTCGCTGGGTGGTTGCAAGCAACAGCGAATTGGTCCATGAAGTTAGACAACACATCACATCACATGTAGGCGAAAAAACAACACATTTACCCAGCATGGGGACTTCCTTAGTACCAACTAAGCTATATGGACAGATAGCTCGAGTCACAGCGGTTTACGGTCACTTAGGTAAATAGAGATTAGTCCGGTTGTTTCGGTAAATAGGTAAACATATAGTATATACTCTAAATGTACTATCGACGCATCTCTATTACCGACATATTCCAAATAATTCAACATGCAAATCAACACAGAATGGCTTTGACCTAGATTTCTAAAAATAAGTTGATTTTATGGTTAATGTTTGGTTTAGAGGTTAGTTGTCCTTTACAAATTCAAAGTTTATAAGTTGATATTGTAATGCACTCACATCATAGATAAGTCAAACAAGAAAGACAATAACACAGTGGTCCATACTTGATTGATGGAAACAGGATACACATTTTCAGAGTAATGTCCATCTTGTACCTGTGTCATCAGCAGCACATTCCCATTGTATTATATGTGCTTTTTATGCGTTTTTCTTTTTTGTATTGAATATATATATGTTTTTTGTAATGTTGATGTTTGTTATCACTTTTCTCGGGGTATATATAGAACAAATAAATAAATGTGAACACTTTTATTCTCACTTTTTATTTTCCTTCAATAATAGTGATATAAATAAATACCAAAATGCACTAAAGTTAAAATATTGAAAATACAAACAGCTAACTAGGTTGAAGTAAAATATAGTTCAACAAATGCGAGAAATAACAACATTATTACATAAATATACACCACCATAAATAAATTATCTGTCTCGGGCTGAGGTGTGAAAATCTTTTCACACATGGACATACCCAATTCTCTATCAAGTATTATGCTATATGTTTACCTATTTACCGAAACGACCGGACTAATCCCTATATAGGATCAATTTACCTAAATGGTCATTTACCGAAGTGACCGTCAACCATCACAACAGTGCTAGCTGCGTTAAATTCAATATTTCTAGCTCAGACCTTATACACAAACATAGTAAATGTAATACTTAAGTAGTACTACATCAGAAAGTATGATTATTGCTTCTAAGCAGCATTGTTTATAAAATTATAGATAGCTTCTTAGGCACTGATAAGACAGTTTAAGGCAGCCATCTTTGAGGGCAGAAGCTAATGCAGGCTAAAATCTGGAAAGTGCTGTATTAACTGTGTTTTTATTTATCACTCCCTTTTACTGAATTATAAACCAAAATTAACAGATTTTATGAATTATTCTAAATATTAAAATTATATTTGATAGTTTAAAAGGTCACAAAAATACAACCAAAAAGGATACTCTGTTCATTTTGTTTAAGGATGAGCCAAAAACTTAATTTCTGTGTATTAATTCTTTGTGCATTTGTCAATTTTAAAAAATATTTTATTTTGAAAAATATGAATTTCAAGAGCTTTCCATTGGTGTATAGCTTTTAATTTTTGGACCACAAATGAAGACAATCAAATTTTTGCTCCTATACACTTCATCTGAAAATCCCTTGAAGTTGCCATAAAAGAGGGCTGCCAAGATAAGGGATCTTAACTGATGTGGAAACTATCTTTTACTTTCCTGCATATAAGACATGTGTACCAGTACAAGTTATAAAGCATTCTGATGTCGTATGCAGATTGCAGTGTTGTAAGTATATCGTGACAGCCCTAGATGTTGTAATGTTTTCTCAAATAGACCCAAATGTTTTAAGTCAAGTTCTTTGGCTTGAAAAATTTCGCAAATGGTAACTTAATAATAAATTGTCTCTTTATTCTGGTATTGTAAAGGGGAAAGCTTGCTCAATTAACATGACACCTAATACTGGATTGCTCTGTCCATTTGGTCATGTAACCAAGCACCTTGCTGACCTCCATGTTTGTTTAAATTTAATGTCAGAGGTACATGAACTACTTTATCTCATGACTGAGGGGGCGATATTTAGCGTCATGTTAAATTCAACAAATAAATATACATTCAAGGGATCCTCCTACTTCATCCAGATGATCAAATCCTACTGAAAACAATGATTTAAATTTCAAACACATTTTGATCTATGCAAGTGAGTGAACCGAGATTTCAAAGTATATGAAAATAAATCACCTAAAAAAAGTTAACCTTTATGTTCATAAATGAAAATGTGTCTTTGTTTTCTCACTAGAAAGTGAACACAGATGAGTAAAAATGCTGTTTAACTGAGCAATAATTTTAATTATATTGGTGATTTAAGTTGACATTTTAATCCACTTTTGTCTATTAGTTGCTATTTTTTTAACTTTTATACACACACAAATTATAACAGAAACCTTGTCTGGGGTGCCCTATACCGAGCGGTTAGAGACAGGTGACTTAAAACTCCTAAGCGCATCACCGTGAGGGGTCAAGTCCCTGGCTGAACTTTCATGTGGGGAGGTTTTCCAGCTAACCTGCGGTGCACCGGTGGTTCTACCCAGATGTAAGTCTGGGATCTTCCTCCACCAGTAATTAGCTGGACGTAGCCAATATGACCATAATTGTGTCGATGCAAGGTAACAAAAAACAAACAAATAAAACCCAACCTGGAGCAGATTAATACCATTTTTTGTGTGTGTACCATGCTCATTTTTCTCGCGTCATCTTATTAGAGGGTCGAAGTAATTTCAGGAAAATGTCAGATATTTGAATTCCTAAAATTGGTACGCAATAAACGTGTTTTGTCATGAAATTTCATTAAAAGTTGGGGTGCACATTGTACATAAATACGTGTTATACACAGCGAAATAGGGTATGTAAACGTATCCGGTAATGTCATCAATTACTCTTGCTTTTTTCATAGGGGTTCGTAATTTATTATCAACGGGATCCATAA
Organism: Sinonovacula constricta; assembly: GCA_007844125.1. Lineage (NCBI taxonomy): Eukaryota > Metazoa > Mollusca > Bivalvia > Cardiida > Solecurtidae > Sinonovacula > Sinonovacula constricta. The sequence goes on from CM017573.1 coordinate 6,819,945, forward strand.
CATTTTCATTTGTACATTGTGAACTATCACAGGACACTCTTCAAGATGAAGATAGCAGTAGAAGGGTGTTGCCATGGCGAGTTGGATGCCATCTACGACACTCTGGAGTTGTTGCAGAGAAAGAACAACTGCAAGGTGGATCTTCTCCTCATTTGTGGAGATTTCCAGTCCGTGCGAAACAATGCGGATCTTAATTGTATGGCAGTTCCTCAGAAACATCGCAAAATGAACTCCTTTTACAAGTAAGTAAAGAGTAAGTTGAAAAAATTACCATTTAAAGAGTCACCGACTTGTAACCCCTCAGCTTCTCACTGGTGGGTTTGAGTCCTGGTCTGGCCGAGAACTTTCATGTGGAGAGGATTTGCAGTGTGCCAGTTTAGCTGGACGTTATCAGTACAACCATAATTGTGCTGGTGTGACTTTATCTGCGGCAATTGAACACCATCTCCTTATAACTGAAAGATTGTTAATATACAACAACAAAATTTTTGCTAAAGCAGCACTATATATGCCCACAGTCTTTAGATAAACCCAATAAACAAACTATGCATGCTTCAGTAAACACATCTCCGGATAACTGTAAGATTGTTTCCATGACAATTTACCAAACATGGAATCACCGTAAAGGCAGCACTAAATCTGCTTTTTGTAAAGAGCTTAGAACCAGCAACAAATGGAAAGTTAAAAGTATGGGATATATGCAAGATGTGTTCTATCCATGTCAGAGCTTGAGAAATGCTTCATTCTGTTTTAAGTTAAAGGTGGTAACAGTTTGGACCAAAGTTACTTGCATTATACTGTTACGACCGGTGTCGCTATATAAGTTTATTTATAAAATCGCACGTTTACTCAACAACAAAATGGTGTAACAGAAAGAACAAGCCAGCAACAAACTAGTACAAAAATGTTTTATTTTAATAAACAATTAAATCTATGGCGTAATAAAACAAATAAATGAGACAAAATTTCATTAATGAAAAGAAATGTAAGCTAACAATTTGTCCCTTTAGGAGATGTCCCTTTAATAGTCTAATTAATAATCCAGCGTCGAATAGTCCTAAAGAGTTTTTGGTAGAATGTCCTTGTAGATAAGCACAGTTGAAATAATCCAAAGGTAGAACAATACACGAATGTTAATATTATAATTCCAAATCCAACACTTTAATATTTATATCACTGTAGAATATAGTAAGTCCACGTAAGTTCCAACACAGAAAGATTGAATATAGAAGCTGCAAGTATTTTCAAACTATATGTCCAAAGCTTACATCTAAACTCTTTATCCAAACTTCCAAACTTACTTTATATTGGCAAACACGCCCTTATGTATATACCCAAAGAATTTCCAGAACTTTCACGAACCCAGAACATTCTCGAAAACCAGTTAGAAATAAACAATTGAACTTTCTAGCATGATCCTTTTCTTCTAGCATTTACGTGAATGCTACGCCATCAAAGCCACAATGGTAAACAACCCTTAACCGGACTAGGGTAACCTTAAATGTTGGTACATAACAATACATCTTAGTTAACCATTGTTATCTGAATGGATCTCATAAAATGTTGTTTATTGGTTTCTGAAAAGTGAACCTTAATGCCACAATCGTCGTAAGAAATATGTATTTCCTATCTGAGCCATGCTGCACAGTTAGCTATCTTTAAACCAAGAAAACCATGTGACCAATAATGTTTTAGTTCATTCACATCATCCACCGTGACGTCAATGTCTATTTTTAGTAGGAATTCCCATTGTTCTTTTTTACAAATATTGTTACATATATAAAATGTAGGCAAACTGTCGGATACAACCTTTAATATTTTATTTTAGGGACGCCCATGGCGTAGTGGTAGAGTCACCGATTTGTAACTTCTCACTGCTTAGCGTCTTACTGCTTTTCTGTCCGGCAAATACATGTGACAACTTAATGTTTTATTGTTCAAATTATGGGACGTCTGTGGCGTGGTGGTTGAGTCGCCAGTTTGTAACTCCTCTGACTGCTAGGCCTCTCACTTCATGGGTTTGAGTCCCATTCGCGACTTAATATGGGAAGGTCTTTAAGCTGACTTGTGTGTGCTGGTGGTTCTACCTAGACATTTGTCTGGGGTCTTCCTCTACCAAACAGCTGGACGTTGCTATAATGATTATAATTGGTCGCTGCGATGTATTAAAAAAAATATATTTCTCCATTGAAAGGTACTACTCCGGGGAGAAGGAAGCACCTGTGTTAACCGTGTTTATTGGTGGGAACCATGAGGCCTCTAACTATCTACAGTCATTGCCATATGGAGGATGGGTTGCTCCGAAGATCTACTACATGGGTATACTACCTACAGCTTTTGTCCTTAATTTTTGATATCAGAATATTTGTGTTTTGTGTTTTTTTTTCAAAGAAATCGTCAGAGCTTGGACATTAATTATTCAGATAGATCGTTTTCATTTTTAATTGCTTGCATTTGAGAAACCCCAACAGGAAGTGCTAGGTTAGAGCTCTCTATAACCGGTTTAACACCTTAATCGGTCCATATTGACGACTGACTGTTCCAAGGCAGTAACTGTTGAGATTGCTCTTTTTGATAAATTACGCATCACAGATTTATTCTTACTTTTGCATTTGGATTACATTTGAATTCCTTTTTTCTGTGCTTTTTGACATTTTGGTATTTGTTGCAATGCTCACAGGACATATTCATATATTCTTATTTACCGGACCTGGTAGCGAATTGGTTGAGTGTCTGCTTCAGGTAATGGAGGCCCTGGGTTCGATCCTTGTCCTTGACATACCAAAGTCAATAAAAATGGTAGTTGTATAGCTCCCTTGCTAATGCTCAAGCAAATATCAGGGTAGTTCTACAACTGGTTCGCCTGGTGTCAGGATAATGTGACTGAGTGTGGTATCATGCAAGGTGTTCTAATCATGCTATACACAGTGAAGGTAGCACTATATCTGTTTCAAGAGGACACTGTCTCCAGATAACTGATATATTGTTAGTGTGACGATGAACCCAATAAACATATATTCTTATATTCAAAGGTTCAAATTTTAAAGAAAAAGAATGAAGCCGTTTTCATGACCTTGCGTGTATTGGCCTCAGCGTTGGTTTACCTTTATTGTTTAGGTCTCTGAAATTTTCCAAGGATATAAATTTTAATTATGGAATACTTGATTACTTCCAAAGGAGAAATCACCGGCTCAAGTGTTCGGGTGGTAGAGCGTCAGCTTGCGGATCAGGAGGTCGTGGGTTCAAATCCCGGCTGGATAAAACCAAAGACTTTAAAGTTGGTAGTAGTAGCTTCCCTCCTAACGCCTGACTCGCCGGTGTCAGTATAATGGACTGGTCAGGTTCAGTCCCTGGGCACCTCATAAGTGCCCCTGTGCTATAATGATAGAAATATTACTGAACAGTATCGGCAAAAATGACAGCTAATCCCATCCCAAAGTAACTCTAAAAATTAATTTTGTTTGTGTTTTTCCCAATTTTTGACAGAAGATTAGTGGAGTAGCACCGTAGCACTGACGGTCGGCTTGATAACAAAAAGGGCAAATAAAATTAAACGTGTCATTTATAAATTCTATTTTTAGGTTATGCGGGTGTCGTGCAATTCGGGGGTGTGAGAATAGGAGGAATGTCTGGGATCTACAAGGGAAAGGATTTCCGGAAAGGTAAATTGATAACAGCATACCTCTCATTTCGCATGCTACATACAAATGCCTGCGTAAATATTAATAATTAGTCCCATGCTTTAAGTGCTTATGTAAATAAATTACTAATTGTGTAAATTAATTACTAATTGTGTAAATTAATTACTAATCATAAATCTCATGCCACATATGCTTATGTGAGAATGGATAATAAACCTGTTACCGGTACTGCATATGCCTGTGTAAATGTCTCACGCTGCATACATATGCCTGTGTAAATGTCTCATGCTGCATACATATGCCTGTGTAAATGTCTCACGCTGCATACATATGCCTGTGTAAATGTCTCATGCTGCATACATATGCCTGTGTAAATGTCTCATGCTGCATACATATGCCTGTGTAAATGTCTCATGCTGCATACATATGCCTGTGTAAAGGGCAACCAAAAGACTTATACCAAATTAGGAAATCAGTAGTTACTGCTACAGTGCTGCTGAACTTTATTATATCATCTTCCTGACATAAACCGAACAGTGTGTCCCGTAACTGCAACCCCTCAAGGTCAAGGTTGTTGCATGTTCTAGTGACTGTAGTTGTAATATAGTACTTTTAAGGGGGTGCCCGTGGCTTAGTGGTAGAGTCACCAATTTGTAACTCCTCTGACTGCTTAGCCTCTCACTGCATGGGTTCTAGTCCCATTCGAAGTGAAGGACTTAATGTGAGAAGGTCTTCCAGCTGACTTGCAGTGTGCTAGTGGTTCTAGCTAGACATGTGTCTGGGGTCTTCCTCCACCAGAAAGCTGGCTGCTGCTATAATGATCATAAATGATTGCTGCAAAGTTTTTCAAAAACAAACAAACCAATTTGCTTTCTATCGCAGGACATTTTGAGCACCCACCTTACACAGAAGAAACCAAACGATCAGCCTACCATCTTCGGACATTCGATGTTTACCGGTTAAAACAGGTACCTTTAATATTACATAAGTTTTGATAAACACTACCAGTCATACCACTGTTATAATAGTGTTATGTAATAATAATAATAATAAGTGTTATGATAAATATGGTGACCTCCAACTTAAATTGATTGAGGAAAAGTTTTCGTCATGACTGAGACTGACATTGTGTGGTATCTGTTGTCATGGCAACCTAACATCAAAACAAGCAATGTATCTGGTTAACTGGAAGAGTGCTGTTAAAACTATAAACCTAGCAAACATACAAGCTCCTTAATTGATAGTACCAGACCTGGTAGCAGAATCGGTAGAGCCTTGGCTCCAGGTACAAGAGTCCCCGGGTTCAATCCAGGGCCGCACCATACCAGAGTCATTAAAAATGGTAGTGGTATAGCTCCCTTGCTAACGCTCAAGCAAATATAAGGGTAGTTCCACGACTAGTTGGCCCGGTGTCAGGATAATGTGACTGGTTGGGGTATCATGCCAGGTGTTCACGGCATGCTAAACACAGTTAAGGCAGCATTAAATCTGCTTCAAGTGGACACCATCTCCAGATAACTGACAGTATTGGTGGGACAATTAACCCCAAAAACATATAGTTGACAGCAGTACTTATCTCAAGATCTCGAAGGTCTGTATTTGTTGCCATGAGCATGCGCTGCATCATTATGTAATTGTTACTGGAAAAATCCTATGGATGGTGCCCTGTTGTTCTGTATACAAGAGGAGTGCATTGCTTTCATGCATTGAATTTCAGTTATTGTTCAACTTGTTAAATATCAGAATTAAGTTAGACTGTAGTTTAAAATGTTGCTTCATCATTATCTCTCACTTGAAATTGTTTATGTTCTATATGTATAATATGTTTTGAGCTAAATTGTATTTGTTACAACAATGTACTGTGTACAAGTCAAATGTTATGCTGTATTCTGTTGTTCGTATGTGGACCGTTGCGCTTGCGTCCCACCCAATTCGTTCCTGCATAAAATTTTGACTTGAAAATTTGACGGCATTGTAAATCTTTTAATACTAACAAAGTTTTGCTGTTTCTTGGACGTTTTGCTGTTAGGCAAAAGCGTTCTATTGTCGAACAGGACCTCAGCGGCAACCTTTGATATTTTGCATCAATGCTCTTGTATTTATATGATGTCTTTGTTCTTTGCGAGTAGACTATCAGAACTTTTTTTGTTTCCACACTGTAATTAATTCTGTGACCTTTCTACACTCCCCAGTTAAGGCACCACATTGACATTTTCATGTCGCATGACTGGCCGCAGGGAATCCACAAATACGGCAATGTTCAGCAACTATTACAACGAAAAAAGTTCTTTGCAGAGGAGGTAGAAAAGAACACCCTTGGTAATCCCGTTGCCATGGAGCTGTTGCTGCAGTTACAGCCTACCTACTGGTTCTCAGCACATCTTCATGTCAAGTTTCCAGCACTAGTTCAACACTCTGTATGTAGATTATTTTTTGTGTGAATTTCTTCACAAAGGATTTAAAAAATCAAGTTTTTGATTAAGTAATTAATACCCACACTTTGAACATGGTATTTTGAGGAAAAATCCCCATCTTATAAGCAAGAAAATACGGTAAAATTGAAAGTTTACAGCTAGAGCTCCCGTCTTAACAGTCAAGCCAATATAAGGGTAAAACAGTGACTGGTAGGCCCTGAGATAGGATCTAGATCTCCCAGTCAGGTAGCGGAGGCCCCAAGTTCAATCCTGGGTCACGACATATCAAAGACGTTAAAATGGTAGTGGTATAGCTTCCTTGCTAACGCTCAAGCAAATATAATGGTAATTCCACAATTGGTTGGCCAGATGTCAGGATAATGAAGCTGGGTGTGGTATCATGACAGGTGTTCATGGCGTGCTATACACAGTGAAGGCAGCACTATATCTGCTTCAATTGGACACTGTTTCCAGATAATTGAAATACTGTTGGTGGGATGATGAACCCAGTTAACAAACATGCTATACACAGTGAAAGCAGCACTATATCTGCTACAATTGGACACCGTTTCCAGATAACTGAAATACTGTTGGTGGGACGATAAACCCAATAAACAAACGGGCTATATGCAGTGAAGGCAGCACTATATCTGCTTTAAATGGAAACAGTCTCCAAATAACTGAAATATTGTTTGTGGTTGATAAACCCATTAAATAATCAAAATAAACAGCACTATATTTAAAGCCAAGACCAAGTGGGGATTTCTGCAGGATAGAAAGTTAAACGATAAATCACCAAAGCAGACATATCACAAAGTGTCAAAACAGATATATGGATTCGTGACACTATATATATATATTTACAGGCCGATGACGATTCTAAAACCACAAAGTTCTTATCATTGGACAAATGTCTACCAAGAAGACATTTCCTGCAGGTCTGTAAAATTGCACTAATTTAACGTTTTCCTTCTCTGCCTTGCTTTTTAACCCTTTCACTCATACAGTTCTCCTAATTAACCATATGCCTAATGCATAACCAGATGGCTTATCAAGCCACCTGGCATGCATAGGTAAACTGGTGACAAAGGTACCTCAGGTTCATAGAGCATTATTGGTTTTGTGTGGGAAGCTGACAGTAGTTATGTTTAAGCTATTTTTTAAGCTAGAATGAGTTATTTAATCATATTTATGTAATTAAAAAGTTTATTCAGAAATAATTTTTCTTTCTGATGATATACTTTTCATGCATTTGAGGTTATATAAATTGTTAGAAGAAAGGTTTGAATAAAACAAAAGAAATATGTCATAGGCAATTTCTTTATTTTATGTTTGAAATATTCATTAATTGCTATTGTTTTTTATTTAAATAACAACATTTCAATCTGATTCCCCAAAACAGAAAATTCTGACTCAGTGTCACTACCAAACAAAATATCATAAGCATCAGGCATACTTCTGAAGCAAGATAAAGTGAGACTATCAAAAAATATTATCAAACAATTTGTGTACAAGATCTTTTTCAATAGGTGTTTACGATGCAGCGATTAGAATGCTAATGAACGAGGCAATCAATTGAAGCTTAAATACCTTCCAAGTTGATCCACAGAGCAATAAAACATTTTGCCCCTTTCATTAGTCAGTGGGTTTTATGATCCAATGCTGCCCCGAAGCAACAGGGGGTTCCGGTAAGTCGGCAAAATTTTTCAACATCAAATACTTCCCTTCCATTTATTGTGAAGGAAGCGGATGTTTATTACATCGGCATACTCGGTTTTTACTGTAAGGCTGACCATGTGAGAGTTGTTGCGGTTTAGAAATGGTAAGATTTGCCCGCGAGTGTAAACAATGGAAAATTCCATTAGGGTGCTCTACAAACTTAGCAAATTGTCACAATTTTTTCAGAACAAACCCCCTTTTTTATTTACTAAATGTATAAATAAAGGCTTAATCTTACTGAATAAAGATAAAAGAAAGACTTTACATGAAGTATTCACTTATGATTTTGCACTTAACTTTGAGGGCGTAATTTCGCCAAACTATGGAAATGACAGCATAGCGTAAAATCGCGTATGCATGAGCCTGACGCACAACGCCAAAGATCGCCAAACTATTAGCCTGACGCACAATGCCAAACATCGCCAAACCATGAGTGAAAGGGTTAATTGGCAGAGAACGCATGACCAAGGAGTAAAATTTGTGAACTCGTAACTCTTCAGCCGCTGTGTAGGTTTGTTTGTTTCCTTACTGACTGACTGATAACTGGTTTATTTAAGGGTCAGCGCATACATTCGTATTTTATCCTGACCCCTTTATGTTGCCCCAGCATGACTTAAAGAGTTGTGACCAGGGTGCCAAATAGTGGGCTCCTATTAAGTATCCAATTTCAGTTACCCACTTACATAGCTAAAAAGCTTAGTTAAATTGATTAATTCGTAATTTGGTCCTAATATAAGGTGAGTATTGAAGTGTGTGAATTTCACCGCATAACTTTTGACATATGTTCACGTTATATCTGTACGGCATTGGACCCCTGTTTTACCCCCAATTTAGGGTGTTTAATTTTGTTTCCTTGCTATTATTTTTTTCTAAATACATCGCAGCGACCAAAAAGTGATCATTATGGCAACTTCCAGCTATTTGGTGGAGAAAGACCCCAGACACATGTCTGTGAGAACCTCCGGCGCACCGCTATTCAGCTGGAAGACCGTCCCACATTAAGTCCTTTGCCCAAACCGGGACTCGAACCCATGCGGTGAGATGCTAAGCAGTGAGAGGAGTTACAAATAGACACCTCTACCACAATGCCGCGGGTGCCCCGTGAAGGTTTGAGTTCAGGTCGGAACTTCCATGTGGAGAGGTCTGCATGCTGGCCTGCGGTGCGTATAAGTCTGGAGTGTTCCTTTATCAATAATTATATGGATGATGCCAATATAACTATAACTATGTCTGTGTAATGTAGCAAAAAACACACAGGACCTGGTAGTGCAACTGGTAAGTCACACCACTCGGCCAATGGCAAAACTAATCTTTTTTTATAATTGTACATATTTAATATCTGTTTTCCTCAGGTTTTTGACATCCCAAATGATTCCTCTCGACCATTGAAATTAGAGCTGGACCCAGAATGGCTAGCAATCATGAAACTGACCAATTCCATGATAAATCTTTCTAGAACATACCACTATCCTGGAACAAATAGCGGAGAAAGGTATTTTCATATAATTTCAATTACTTTCCAATTTTCAATTAATATTCAATTAACTGTCAACTAATTTTCAGTTAAACTATTTGTTTGTTTTTTTGGCTCATCAAAATGGTATTCAATTGAAGCAGATTTCACTGTAGTAGCTTGGCATTAACATCTAACATAAGACCATGCCTAGTTTCATTCTTTTATAATTGTCCGTTTTATAAATGGGACCAAGTGTATAAACAGTGGTTAAAAATTAACCAATGGTTAAAGTTTGGTTCCCTAAAACATTTTGGTTAACTTAGCTATTGTATCATTGTTTTTTTGTTAATTTAACCGGTTCCAATTTAAACCATTTGTGGTTATTTTTAACCATTCTCCCAGTGGTCTGTAAAAGTTATAACCAAATAAAAATGGCCGCTCAGTCAGCAGAACCAATTAGAAAGTTGCATTGTGGGATACTTTGATTAATTTAACTTTTGGTGAAAATTAAACAGTTTGGTTAAATAAACAAAACAGTTAACTACCTTTATACAAATAGATAACTACTTTGGTTAACTAACCACAGAAGTTAAAGTTAGCCAGTTGTAAGAAAATAACCAAATGTTAACCTTAACCATTTTTTATACAATGGGATACATTGGTAAAATGGAAATTATCTCCCTTGTTAGTTAATATCCAAGGTATTCCAAACAGTAGGTAGGTCCTTTTTAGTCGGAATTCTTGGACTTTATCGCCTGTTCTTTTGCAGATATTGCAATTACAAACATTGAAAATGCTTACTTTTGCACAAGTATAAGCTTAAAATCCATTTAGATACTTATAGAGATTTGTTATTTAAATTAAAAAATGGAAGTGTTTGTTGATGATAGTTGACCTAACTTGGGTACCACAAGAAAGGCAGAAAAGTCAACATATCTCAAAAGAGCACAGGCATAAAAACCGAGTAAAACAAATGAAAGGACCTACTTGCATTTAGTGGTTATTCAGGGGAGACTATTCATGAATGTCACTCATTGGGTGCAGAATGTAAAAAAGAGACAACCTGGGAACTGTGATAATTGTAATAATAATAATTGGTTGGAATTTTTTGTTGAAAATGACCAATTTTTAATTGATATAGTTATATGATAATTAGTTAAAAGAAAATTGACCCATTCTGAATGTAAACAAATCGATATTCAGACTTTTAAATATTTAAATAATTTCACAATGAAGTTTCTTAGAAGAAAACACTTATTTTTACATTGACAAATTGCTGAGATCTTCTGCTATTGTCGGCTTGGTCACACTTAGTCGACACACAAAAAAAAACTTTGATAAATTCTCATCTGAATTCACGGCCATTTTGTGTAGCCGTAAGAGTTACACTCTCATAATATTTGCTTTATATATTGTGTTCATAGTTAAATCAATTCACAATGAAGGTCAAACTTCAACATTTTATTCACTGCCATTTTGTGTAGCCATTAGATTTACACTCTCATAATATTTGCATAATATATTTTATTCAAAGTTAAATAAATTAACAATGAAGGTCAAATTCACCATTTTATTCACGGCCATTTTGTGTAGCCATAAGATTTACACTCTCATAATATTTGCATTATATATTGTGTTCATAGTTAAATAAATTCACAATAAAGGTCAAATTTCAACATTTTATTCACGTCATTTTCTGTAGCCGTAAGATTTATACTCTTATAATATTTGCATTATACAATGTGTTCATAGTAAAATACAGTCATAATGAAGGTCAAACTTAAACATTTTAGGTTAGACGCCACAAAATAAGTTTGTTCTATATTCTATAGTGAATCGCGAAAAGATGCAAACTAGTTGCACCATGACCAAGTTATGATGGATCCCTATAACCATATATAGGTGAAACGAGCTATTTATTGTCTATCAGAAAGACCCAGAAATAAGGCAACTTTTGCAACTTGTAAGAAGGTTCAGCTTCATAGACTGCGCATACCGCCAAATTGCCAGTCGGTAACCGCCAAATTTCAGTGAAATATATACTTCCTGTAAAAGTGGATCAATCCATTATTGTGCATAGGGGTTAAAGACTTTTGCTTTCTTTTAATTCTACAAAGTTTCAGCTTCCTTTTGATACCAAAAGGTTTAGATTACCTTCAAAATAGGAAATTTAATGTCAAAACATAGCATCAGACTTACTAAAGAGAAAAAGTCCATATCGCACATTCTACTTCCGGTCGGTATTTACTGTAACCACCCCTTCAATTCACGGCCATTTTGTGTAGCCATAAGATTTACACTCTCATTATTTTTGCATTACTATATTGTATTCATAGTTAGATAAATTCACAATGAAGGTCAAACTTCAGCATTTCATTCACGGCCATTTTGTGTATCCATAAGATTGACACTCTCATAAAATTTGCATTATTATATTCTATTCATAGTTAAATAAATTCACAATGAAGGTCAACCTTCAACATTTTATTCACGGCCATTTTGTGTAGCCATAAGATTTACACTCTCATAATATTTGCATTATATATTGTGTTAATAGTTTACAGTGAAGGTCAACCTTCAGCATCTTATTAAACCGACGTTTCGGCCATATTGCCTTCTTCAAATATTTAAATAACCATTAATCAACGCTATTAATTTTTTCAACATTTACTTATTTTTACATATCTCAATTCGTCGTATTCATAATTTTTTTCTTTTTACTTAAACTAAGAAATTTATTTAAATTTTTTGGGGAAAAAAGAAATATCTTAAATTAACCCATTTAGCTCATACATATGCTATTTTACGCCCTTTGTAAAGCCTTTACGTTTATTCCCTTTATCTTCAGCTGCATTAACATACCTAAGGGTTTATTTGTAGACTAGTTTTATCCAGGTTATAAAGTCCTATGCCAAAAATGCGTGTGTTTAAAAATATTTAAAACTGCTTCAAAGAAAATCAACAAAATCGAGTGAATTTTTAAAACCCTATGCATTTACTATGAATGAAAGGGTTCAATTGTTATATGACTGAAACTTAAGAAATTTTCTTATATCTAAGGAAAGTTTTAGTCACAAAAATAACTAAGATTCAATACGATCCCAGAACTTGAGTTGCAGTTTAAGATTTATCTCAAGTGTCTGGTCTTAAATTACATTGAATAACTAGCCAATCAAATGCTTGATAAATTTTTACTACATGATCTTAACGTTTTTTTATCACCATGGTCACAGTTTTTTTTATGTACATGTCACATAAAAATTAACATACTCTGCCTTTTGTATGTATTTAAGGTTTTCAGCAACCTTTGAGTCAATCAGTGTATTGTTTATGACTGATGTATTCCCCATTTTTTAAAATGAAAGAAATGTTTAGTTACCTCCCGTGTGGCAAGATTTTTTCTTATATATTATATAAGAAATATAATAAATTTTATTTTAAATTTACTTAATTTTTTTAAAAAAGCTTTCAATCTTTGAATAAATTCTTATCTCAATCAATAAGATTTCATTTTATGCGCATGCTTCAGTCTTACGTGTTTTTAAATAGAATATAGTCCCTTTACATACAAAATTAGGGAATAGTCATGATATTTATTCCCTCATCCGTAGTTAGAGATTGTTGTTCATCTGCACATGGCTAAAAATAGAAATAGATTTTTTTTTAAAATTCATTTCTGATTCTGTTAATAAAAAACAACAAATCTTTTGATCTTCTTATCAGAGCAAATGTTTTCATCTATAAATGTTTGTTAACAAATTCATGATTTTCTATCAAGAGATATACATGTAAAAATGCCAATTTAAACAATTGTGAATAACTCACTTTTACCTTGTTTTTTTTTTTCAAGAGAATCATCCATCCCGACTGAGGAGGAGATTAAAGCTGTGGTCGCTGATTTCGGCGGAGACCTCACAATTCCAGACAACTTTCAGCAGACCGTTCCCGTCTTCAACCCTGCTGCATCCAAGAAGGAGAACAACTCAGCTCAGGCTGCAACAGAAGTCAACCCCCAAACCACGCTACTATGCAGCATGTTAGATCTTACGGATCCAAACGCTGTCTTCCTAGGAAAAGATTCAACGTTTAATCTGCCGAACGATTCCGATTATGTAGACACCAATCAGACCGGTGACGATAAAGGGGACGAAGTTGATGACGAGGATTACGAGAGCGAGCCGAGTTTTTACTCAATGTCGGAAAGTGATCGAAGTTTCAGCGATCGAAGTTTTAGTTTGCTGTCATCCACAGGAAATGAAAGTGGATTGATGGCGGATGAGAGTTTAAACAGCTCCGTGGGAAATCCAGATGAGATCCCTCTGGATGAAGAACAGGGCAATGCTAATGGAAATGCCGAGGAGACTCCCGCTGGACAATTGGACAATCTCTGCAACACAAGCTTGTCAGAGAAGCTGAAGAATTTAAAGTCTAATTCTGCGTCAACGTCAGCTACGTCCGAGAGCAGTCTAGAAGAGGAAGGGGAGTTGTCAGAAATTCTAAAAGCTCAGAAAAAAGCTAGCAATGATATTGCAAGTGAAGTTGAAAAAGTTGTGAGTGATAACAGCTCGTTGCATGACAGCAGCGTAGAATGCAGGGATTTAGATATCAATGACGATGATCCAGAACTTCTGGAAATGTTGAAGTCGCAGAAAGCCGCGTCGGCGTTAAGTGGAAGTAAAGATACTGATAATTGTGCTACTAAACGAGATAAATGTATGATAGAAGCTTCGTTGGACAATGACGATATAGAATTTCAGAGTATAATGGATGCTCAGAAGAAACTCGAGAGTGGAACGCCGTTGGACATTCAGCGAGATTTCCTCAACATTAAACCTGCCTACCAGTCTAGTCCTCTTCCCAGTACGGAGGAGCGCATGGAACGGAGTTACGCCTCCAAGGATCTCTCGCCTCGAACTTCAACCGGATTTAAACGAGGCGAGGAAAAAGAGGTACAGCAACAGAGTCCGGTTACGAAAAAATTCCGCCGCAGAAATCAGGAGTTGTATTCGGATAACAGTACCGGGGATGAGGATGCTGCATAAGTCAATCATGAATGCATGTCGAAATGTGCGGAAATTTCAGAGAGAATAAAAAATCCGGTCATTCTCAATATAACCTTTTGTTTTGGTAAACTGCTAAAATTCTAATAAGTAACCGTTATCCAAGGTTTTGTAGGAAAATTAAGGATTTAGCAACAATTCTTGCACAATGGTATAAATTAGGGGTTAGGAAAACAGGATTAAGTAACAATTTAATTCAACTGATAAATATGGTATGAAGGAAAAATAAAGCATCAATCATTGTCTACTAGTATATTTTTAAAGGAAAAAAATCAAAGGATTATGCCAGAATTCTTCTAAACCTCTATATAGGGTTTGGAAGAAAGATAATGGATAAAGCAACAATTTTTCGCACAATGGTATAAAGTGTTTGCAGGCGGGAAAAGCAGGAGCAAGCAACAATCCTTCTCTACCAGTATATAGGGTTTTGAGGGAAAATAACATCGATCCTTCTCAATCGGTTTGTAACGTTTGGAATAAAAATGAAGGATAAAGCATCAGTTCTACTCAACCAGTATAAAGGGTTTGGAAGAAAAATGAAGGATTAAGCATCAATTCTTCTTAATTGGTTTGTAGGTTATGGAAGAAAAATCAAGGATTAGGCATCGGTTTTTCTCAACTGGTATATACTGTTTGGGTGGGGAAAAAAGGATTGAGCATCAATTCGTCTATACCTGTATATGGTTTGGAGGAAAAATGTGAAGTTGAAAGGATGCTTTAATCCTGAAATTTAAGTCTTTATTGTTATAATGATGAAATCATGATAAGTACAGTGAAATTGATGCTTCCTATCATAATTCTTTCACAAGCTCGTATAATTTAAATCATCGTCGGATACCCACGCTCGACTATTCCGTTTTACTACATATGTCGACTGTGGGTTTATTGGTAAATTTTTCTGTTGTCTTATTTAACTAAATAGAACAAGAATTGGCAAATCGTAATACTGCTTACAAAATCCATACTGTTCATCGTGGAGACTAGAAGTATAACAATGACGTCGCCATTTTTGACAAGTCTGTCGAAACAATGAAAGAAAGCTTTATCATTGGACTGGAATCTTCGTCAGATTACGATGCGACCTATGAAATATCATTACCAGAAACGGCGAAAAGTGACTTAAATAGCCCACAGGCAATGAATGGAGAGTAACAGAATGGATCGGTCGTGGGTGTCCGACGATGAATTTAAATATAATGTCATTTCAAGTATTTTTTCTGATGATGCTGGCAAGGTATGTAAGACACATTCTAGCATGGCATGAAATTTATATTGATGCGGTCTCGATTTTTCTATGTCTTGCATCTGCTGAGCTGATGCAAGCAAATGTTATGTTTGCACAAAAGTGTTGTTAAATGGCAACAATTAATAATTTACAAAATAGTAGGATGCTGTTTGACTGTTCGTACATCTAAAATGGATCGTTCCAAACCAGCTGATTTTAACCAACCAGCAAGCAATATTTCATTAACCACTTTAAAAGTTCTCACAAGCCAGCGAGGAACATCTTAATGCAACCTCTACCGTGTAATTAATACATGGCTCGGAATATGTGGGAATCTAAAGAAAAAGTTCAAGATTAAAAGATCAAAATCAATAGCTATAAATCAGTAGGTTTATTGATGTTATATTGTGACTAAAATATGTTTTTATATCGGCAGAAAAAGTCTAAATACACTGTGTTCGGCTGTTGTGTATTGATGCAGTTTGCAATTAAGAATCTCCATTAAAAGATGGCTTGTAAACCTGTAGCAACAGTAACTACGGACTTTGAACGGTGTATTATGGGCTAGGCTTAATGAGTGGCAAATTGTTTTTTAAATGTGGTATATATACTTATTACATGTGTTTGTAATTACATATTACTGATAGACACAGTTATAATAAATCAAACATTTCCAGAGGTTTATTTGTTTCAAATTTAATTTCGTACAATTTCAAAATTGTTGACTCATCATTTTGTTAATTTTGAAGAGTATTTTATTGTTAATGTATCTTGGATCAGTGGATTTTAAAGGTGTACGAATAAAAATAAAAAACATTTTAATTTCTGCATGTAGTAGATTTGTTAACATACGGTATTGCTTTTCATTACTGGACCGGAACTGGTAACGCAGTCTGTAGAGCGTGGCTCTAAGTACGGGAGGCCCTGGTTTCAATACCAAAGCCGTTTAAAATGGTAATAGTATAGCTCCCTTGCTAACGCTCAAGCAAGCTATAAATTAAGATCCATTCAACTTTATCGCAGTAAATACAAGATACATATCCACAGTAATGGAGCCTAACTACAACCTAAGCAATCAAAATTTACTTTTAAAAGCTTAATTTTTTTTAGCTTACCTGTATGTGTTTTCACAACTCTACTCTTTTTACCTGGTTGTGTGTTTAGGATGGGGTGGTGGGGGGTGGGGTGCAAACCCTCCCCCAGGATGCAACCCTGCCAGTTAACACAAACATCCACTATCATCATTGTTGTTATATGAAGTCTGATTGATATTAATTATAACTTTGTAATAAACGTCTTAATGCAGATAATTCTTCTTTTTTATTATCAATTAAAACATATACGATCTCAAAAAAGATGAAAAATGTGTTTGAAGTAGTAACAAAATGTTTCATTATACATTATTTGGATACTGATTGGTGTGATGTAAAGAAAAATGATTTCAATTGTCACAAGCGAATGTATTTTATTGTTTAGAGTCCAATTAACTGAAATATGGTATCTGATTACTTGCCTATAACAAAACATGTAACAGTACCCTACCAAAGCTTACAGACATAACTTCTGCATAAACATGCAACTAAATATAAATAAAGACGATTTTGAACACTTTAATTATCTATTTTTAAACTAAGAAAACCGCGTGAACACTTATGTTTTAGCTCATCCACGTCATCCGCTGTGACGTCAGTGTATATTTTTAGAAGGCATCCCAGTCGTTCTAATTTATGGATTTGAAAAGAATGAAAATTTAAGTGTTGATTAACGAGTTTTACTGCGATAAAATTGAGCAACCGTTGAAAATCGTCAAAACTTGGACTAAAGTTTGATTTGTCCTTCTGCAGAAATTATGTACAAATACTGCAAACAGAGGTCACACATGTTACATATAGCCTATCAGGTATAGGCAAACAGTTGGACACCTCCTTTAACACAGTGCAGGTACACATAAACACACAAAACACATGTTATTTTGTGTAAAGTAGGTCAGCAATTCACCACGTGCTTTACACGTACACTGACTGGATTATGTAAACGAACATGGCTGCCAATTAAGGAAAAAACGATTGTTCATATAACAATGTTAAACTACATGTATGACCAAAAACAGAACAAAACGTCAATGAAATACAATTACATTCTCATATTAGGCAAGAGCACTATTTTAAAACAGCAGGTATTCCAGAAAAAACAATGTTAAACTATGACCAAAAACAGAACAAAACGTCAATGAAATACAATTACAGTCTCATATTAGGCAAGAGCACTATTTTAAAACAGCAGGTATGCCAGAAAAATATGCATAACCCATCAATAAAACGCTTATTTTGATGTTAAATCATCATAACAGTATTAAAGCAAACAATATGTGATGAAAATGTGGTAACTGTAAAAAAAATGGTAAGTTAAATAAATGAAAATGCCTGGTTTCAAAACTAGAGCAGGTCGCGGCAAAATGTCAATTTCGAAATTAAACAAATGTACAAGTTATCTCCCTTGTGTGTTGGTATTGCATATAAATATATTTATTCTATACACAGACGGTGATGTCCCTCGAGTTTAGTCACCTCTGTACTATGACGCGTCACAACTAGCCAATTTTGGGAAATTTGTGACTCCGCATTGTAAATAGCTCCGTATGTAAGGAAACAAATATAATTATCTTTTATTCTTCAAATAAAATAATTATAACTACCAAGTCAACTGTACCCCCATTAAACATGGTTAATTTCACTGTGTATGATGTCTTCTGATTTTTTTCTCAATAATTAGAAAAATGGAAGAAAATCATTTTTTACGTACCAAATCATTGTGTCGTTGTTGTTTTTTGTGTGTTTGTGTTGTTGCTTTTTTTTTTATTTTTCCGGAAACACCTTATATCCTGATAATATGGCCCCGAGAGATTTGATCAAAATACGTCTTTAAGAATAGGTTGGATTTTTTTCTACAAAGCACTGAAACGATGCAATAACATCGGATGATAGATATGAACAAATATGAAAAGAAAAGGCAATAAAATGGACGCAGTCTTCTTTCACCTATAACCATACAGCAATTCGGGTTTGTGTATTTCTTCATTTCAGTTTAAAGTAACCTTAAACGGACATTTTCGTTTGTTTAATAAAATACAGTAAAACCTTGCCAGATTACCACCTCGCTAAAGACAATTTTCTTCAGAACCGTTTCTGTTTTTAAAAAATGTCTTTGTCCCAGAACCCTGAAAAGTGGACCACCTCGCTACTCGGGACCTGGGACGCTTCTTTTAGATTTGTCATTTGTAAATCGACCTAGAGCTAAAAATGACCAAACTTCCTACTAAAATTTCTAGATGACCTTCAGAGTTAAGGTCAACACACATATAAACGTGTACAATTCCCTCGGTTGGTACGTAAAGGGGCTTAACTCTATTAAAAACCACATTGTTACCTCGCTTGTGGGTAGGTATTTGTTTATAGTTTCTGCAGAAAACTTAAGCTTTTTCCAATTTTTAAACTTTTGAAAAACACTTTAGAATGAAGCAAGCGCATAAAATGGAGTCTAATTGGTTGAGACAAAAATTAATTAAAAGGGTGTTTTTTTTAAATAAGCACATTAAAATTAAAATTTACAATATTTCTAAAATAAAGTATTTGCAAATACCTGCCCATAAAGGACATACCTAAAATATTTTTTTATTTCGAAAATGAGGAATACGTGTACTGTCCAGATTAGAGAAACCAGCATCTGTACCGTATTGTCTCTAAATATTTGTTTTTAAATAGATTATACTTTATTGATTAGCAGTAAAAAAAGCCAGTAACTTGGCTTACCCACTTAAGGGACCACCTCTCTAAGCGGGGCAAAATCATGTAGAACGCCTGGTGGTCGTTTCAGCGAGGTTTTGCTGTATCATGTTCAATCTTCTTTTTTTTCATTGACAAAATAAGAATGAAATAGTGAAAATGTTACAGTAAAATCGGATAGGGTACGATGATGTAAATGAACTTATTTTCCAAGTACTATTTTGTTTGTCTTTGACATTTCAGACGAGTGGTGCAGCGGCACTTTTTTCAGCTTGGTGAAACTCAGTTTGCTTACTTTCTATTATCACGTCATCACTTGAGTTTGATGAAAGTCGTTCGTCTTTACTCAGCAGCTGAAAATTATCTTTATCACACAAAAATTCACATGCTTCTGTCTTTCTTAACTTCGATACATCCAGAAGTGGTACAGACTTGGATTTTCTGACAAATTTCTTAGGTCGCGCTTTTGCTGACGATATTAACACGTCACGTCCTTGACCTTTGAGTAGATCAGTTGAGTGACCTTGAGACAAATCTCCTTGACCTTTTACCAACGCTGTATGACCGCAATCATTGTCCATATCACTAGGTCGCATAGAATTGTCTGATAGATGAAAAGCCAGCCGCCTCCGTCTTCTGTACATTCGCTTGTTAGTTTCTCCACCCTCCAGACTGTAATGAAACATTCGGTTATTGTCATCGGATGCAAAGAGTTTCGACAATTCAACTGGCTCGTCGTCCGGAACAGGGTAAATATCCGGAACACTTGCCCGGCGTTCTTCCATCATATGTTTGGGCAGGCGTATAACATATCCCAGTTCAACGGAATTACCTTTGCCTGGTGGTTTGGTGGCCAGTGGGCGTTCAATCTGTTTTTCTTTTTCAAAGATTGGTAAAGAACCTGCAGACAAATTATGAACATTTTTGTCTTCTGTCATTTCTTTATTTAAGTCTAACAGAAATTTAGAAGCATCCATATTCTGATTACTAGCGGGTAATGTAGTCGTATCTGGCATATGAGTGATTTCTTTTGATATTGCAACATCTGCTACAGAAAACGGATCGGAACTTTCAATCAAAGCCGATATGTTTTCTTCACTTTGGTCGGCATAAGGAAAATCCTCGTTATCGGCTAAGTGTTCGCCGTCCATTTCTGTGTGTACAAGAGCGCTCGTTTTAAGAGTCGGCATGTCAGATGCAATATTTTTGGATTGCAGATCTGGTTCACTAGGGCCAACGGAAGATGGCAGTCGCAACATTTTTACATTTTCTGTATTGAAAGTCAAGCCAAAGTGTTCCGATTGCGGAGAAGCCGGGATAGCGTCACGTGACTGGCTAGTGGCGTCATCAGGTCCGGCACTTTTCCATCTCGGTACGTGTCTGCGCTGTTGATGGTGCTTCGTCCCTAGTGTCTGATATGGACCATAGCCGAGGTGTGTGTTTGTCATTACTGATCTGAAAAAATAGATGGTTTAAAATGTGTTATCCGACAGTTTGTCTATGTTTATAACAATGTACATGCAAATCTTAATTAATGCATAACTGCTGCGCTTATTTATGTTTTACTTTAAGTAAAGACTATTTATAACACTTCAATTGTTAGACGGTGCAAATCGTGAAATATATCGCTTTAAATTTCTTTTATTTCAAAATTTAAAAAAAAAAAGCCCGAAGGGGATTTCAGCTAAAAATAGATATCGACCCCAGCAGGGATGGATCCAGGGGTGGGTGGAGTAAAAGAGTTCGAGTTGTGACAACACATACATGTTAGAGTAAAAATACTAAGCTGTTAATATACATTTTGTATCTTGATTCATAACCCCCACACTCCACCCTCACCCCACCCCCACCACAAACCACCGCCAAAATTTTCTGGATACGCCCATGGACGCCAGAGCTGATTACACGGACGACTATGTATGTGATCTAAAAAGTCATCACGTGGTTTTCTAAGTTTAAAAATAGCTAATTGTGCAGCGTGGCTCGGATTGAAAATAGTAATGACAAGTGGGGTGGTATGCTGTATTTTTCACCATAATGGAACACAATTTCGATAGGTAACAATGATTTATTCAGCTCATGTAACAGTTATTAATAATGAAAGAAACGATTGGTTTCAATTTAATTCGCCACGCTTCACATAAATATTTAAGGCTGATTTCCACTAAATTATGTTGTCGTTTTGAAAGCCCTGTTCAAAACGCCTTCGCGTGTGTGTGTGTGTGGGGGGGGGGGTGGAGACGTTAGCCATTAAAATAGACAAACTGAATAGGAACAAAGCAATGCACCATACAGTCTACACATCATTCCGGAGTGCGAAGCATCGCCATCGAATGGTTTTGTTTACCCAAGCCTTTATCCCATAAGCATATGGCGAGCACACTGCGATACATCTTATGGAATGCATTTTTACGGAGACATTGTGTAGCTGGCAATAACAAGAAATCGCAACAGTTCGGCGAGACCTTTGTCAGGGGAAAGAACCGAGTATTCCGCGGATAACAGTGTAGCTTGCAATTATAAAAAAGTAGCAAACAAAAATAATAAATCGCCAATTTTTGGCGAGGTCGTGTATGTATTGGTTATTATTGCTTCGCTATCGAGCTGATCGGCGAATTGTTTAAGGCGAATGAATACTCATTACTTATATCACACTTTGAAAGATTCAGACTAAACTGTTGAACTCAAAACGGCATAAAATAAGTTGATAAACGTTTTAATGCCTTTAATTCACGCAACTTGTTGACATGTTTTTCATAGTTTCTAGTAATCAGACTTATTTTGGTTCCACAAAATTTCTTATTTAAAGTGCATATTTTGTCAAACTGCTGGGTTAATTCTTTAGCGACGCGGTTTTAGTGGCTTCTCGATTTGCGCGGTTAAGCAACGGTTACCGTGGCCGGTGAATGGATGGGTTACATTGGGGATCGCCGGCCTCCGTTACGTTATTTTTCAAACTCGTCTATACGAAAATGTAATAGACAGGCTGTTCAAGCGAGTGCAGATAGGTTATTTTGAATAATGTACCGAAGAACACGTTCAAAATGCTCGGCTACCTTGCCCTTGATATCCTCATGTCTTGGATGTTAGACCCTGGCAAAATTCGCTCAAACTGTTCCAAATAGTCTTTCTCGTTGTTCCGCAGCAGCTGCCGCCGGCGTCGGAAACGTGCAAAGGACACTCCCAGGGCCACCAGCATCATGATGGCAGTCCCGACGGCATACAATATCGCCAACCCTGGACCATTGGAGACCTTATCATCCGCCGACCCATCGGACACGTACTGCAATATTAAATGTCTGGTTCGTTTGGAAGAAGGGGATAATCCTAAAGGTGGTATCCGAAAGTTTCCCGATATCATTTGTTTCTAACAATATTTAACCCTGCGTAGGTTCGAGCCCCGTTCGGGGCGAAGGACTTAATGTGGGAATGTCTTCCAGCTGATCTGCCGAGCGCCGTTGGTTCCACCCACAAATTTGTCTCGGGTCTTCTCCCACCAAACTAGCTGGACATCGCTTCAATGATCATAATTGGTCGCTGCGATGCATTTCAAAAAAACAAAATGGAATCTAAACTTGTTTTGGTGAATTTCGGCTTAATATAATATGTATTAATATACATTAATATATAATCATATAATAATATTATATATAATAATATATAATATGAAATAATATAATGTAAAAGAATAGAATAGAATATAACATGACATAACATAACGTAATATAGTATAATATAACATAATATAATTTAATATAATATAATGTAATATAATTTTGGTTATAATATTTCATTAAAACTGGTATTTTTTTATGTATGCAGCCGCCCCAACTCGTTGATCCGCTCCTGCAATTGGACCCAAGCCCTGGCTTTTTAAGGCAAACGTGATTGCTCTTACTATTTAATTTTACAGTCTAGATGGTTTCAGGTTTGTTGCTTTGTCGATTATTGAGACCGTAACAGCCAATCGAGTGGCGGGAGTCGTTAGAACCGATTAAAGAAACCTTATCGCATTTTAAAGACAAATGTGAATTTAAATGTTGTGTCCGACTGTTTGCCTATATTTAATATACGTAACAATATCTGACCTCTGTTTGGGGTATTTGTGCATTTCTGTAGAAAAAAAAATCACACTTAAGTGTATACATTGACCCTTTAAACAGTCTCGATTTAAACCAGTAAAGCTCGTTAATTAATACTTAAAAGTTCAAATCTATAAATAAGAGCGATTGGGGTTCCTGCCAAAAATAGGCATCAACGTCACAGTGGATGACGTGGATGAGCTCAAACATAAGTGGTCACGTGGTTTTCTTAGTTTAAAAAAAAAGCTAACTGTGCAGCGTGGCTCAAATAGGAAATACATGTTTGTAATGACGATTTTGGCTTTATGGTTCCCTTTTCCGACAGATGTAGGACAATAATGAACATTTTGCGAGATCTGTTCAGGTAACAATATGGTTTATTAATGAATATATGTTAATCATCATCGTCGTCGTCGTCATCATCATCATCATCATTATCATAATCATCGTGAATAACAACAACAACATCATCATTATCATCATCATTATCGTCATCATCATTATCATCATCATCATCATTATCATCATCATTATCATCATCATCATGAACAACAACAACAACAACAACAACAACATCATAATCATCATCATCATCAAAAACAACAACAACACCAGCATCATCATCATCAGCATCATCATTTAAGGTATTCTTTCTGATCATAATCAGCAAAACCGAACATGCAACACAAAATAAACTTTAAAAAACAACACTTATATTTAAAAAGAAAGTTTTTGGACAACTCCATTTGCATTGCTTTAATGTCTTACTGCTTACCAAAGAATGTCCTGGTATAGTTTGAACGAATGTCATTTTTTCTGGAAAATATGTACAGCACGAACATGAGGTGTGTGATAATAAACTAGGTAGTTGGGTAGTTATGCCCGTAAATAGCATTTAATAATCAATAAAAGATTCTGTCAAGCCGTCGATGAAATTTCATACCTGAATAATAACCTAATTAATAATTAATCGGAACATTCACCAGTTTATTCCTGTATAATTTATTATTGTCATCTTCACACTAGTTTTAGAACAACTTGGTCACAGTTTGTCGCATTTAAAGATGGTGTCTGACATTTTGGTCCAAAATATTTTTCTCAAATAACCAAATAAGTCATTGAAACCTGAAAAGACCTTGCAAAATGCTGTCCATTGATGCCAAAAATCGCTGTGAACAGCCAACGATAAACTCGTTATTGCAAACAGGTGTTTTCTATCCGAGCCACGCTGCAGAGATAGCTATTTTTAAACTTAGAAAACCACTGTCCACTTACTTTTAT
Organism: Sinonovacula constricta; assembly: GCA_007844125.1. Lineage (NCBI taxonomy): Eukaryota > Metazoa > Mollusca > Bivalvia > Cardiida > Solecurtidae > Sinonovacula > Sinonovacula constricta. The sequence goes on from CM017573.1 coordinate 6,844,605, forward strand.
ATAGTCATCCGGTTAAACCGCTCTGACGTCGATATCTATTTTTAGAAAAGACCGCCATTGCGCTTTTTATAGAGTTGGAAAGACTGAACATTTAGATATTTCCTTTCGCGATTAGTACAGTCTAACAATAAAGTTAGTGTTCAGAATCGTCTTTATAACAACTAAAGTTTGGGTTCATGCAAAAAGTATGACCATATTCTCCAAAGCGGTGATTAGATTTTGGTACGTGTATTTAATATAGACAAACTATACAATACCACCCTTAAATATATTTTTTAAGTCGAACCGACACAATTATGGTCATGTTGGTGATGTCCTGCTAACTGATGGTTGATGAAGACCCCTGGATGAGGTCTGGGCTGAGCCACCGGCCCATCACAGGTCAGCTGGAAAACTTCCCCATGTGAAATCTTTCTCCCCAACCGGAACTCGAACCTGCGCGCTGAGGGGCTGTGGAGTTACGAGTCGGCGACTTTAACTAGCCTCTAACCCCCCCCCCCCCCCCCCCCCCCCCCCTCCACACACACACACACGCACACACACACACACACACACACACGCACGCACGCACGCACGCACGCACACACACACAGAGCAAAAAAGAACACGTTGATAAACAATAATTAATTACTGAGATTAGAAATGTCACTGTGCAGTCGTAGTCGATTACTCGACAGATCGAACGTCGATACTCAAGTATTGAAATTAATATTCGGGTACTCGAGTATAAAGGGAACATATATGTATTTAATTAAAAAAAAAGACAATCGAACGTAAGCACACGTTTTTACGTTCGGGTTGTGTCTAGATAAAACGCAACCGTATTCCTCCGCATGACATTTTACTTTATACGCCCTATTGACGTGTTTTAGGTATTTGTGCATTATTGCTGGATATACTTATTCTTAAGTCAAAGCAAAGATTGTTTATTAGATTTCTTCAATTGCTAGACCGTACATATCGGGAAACAATGTCCATTTTTCCAAATCTATAAATAAGCACGATGGGCATTTCAGCTAAAAATATCAACGCCAAAGCCAATTACCCGTATGCTAATGTCAAAAGATCTCAAAAGTGGTCACGTGGTTTTCTTAATTTAAAAATAGCTTTTTGCTAAGCGTGACTTTGATAGGAAAAACATTTTAGTAAGAACAAATAGGGATTTTATGCTTTACTTTTCACATGGCTGTTGGACATTAATAAACAACATTTCGGTGGATCTTTTCAGGTATCGATAATTAATTTGGTTTGCATGGGAGAGATGGAAATTGGTCCAAACTGCCGGATACCACTTTTACATGGCTGATATTAAAGTCCAATGACTTCGATAAAAGTGTTAGTAACACTTTTGTCGATTCGGGCATGTATTTTTCTTTTCTCAAATAATTGGTCCAATCTGTTGAAGACCACCTTTAAATGAACGTTGTTAGAATTGTAAGAACTGGAAAATCGAACGAATAATTGAGAACTTGTTTGAGGAGATGTTAATATCCCTAATGCTTACGATATATACTACATATTTATCCATTCACGTCTTATCATCCGATCGCATCTTTCTCATTGCATCTTTAATAATCCAATCAATTTGGTCGGAAACAGCCGTTAGATCTTTTGAAAATCGATAATTGCCTTCTTGTTGCGAATGGCGTTTAATCAAATACGCTATCGGAACTCCTCGGTCATTTCTAGAAACAATCTCGGGCTTATTTAAGCAACATGGTCGCAGTTAAGCAAAGGCGCATGGCACATATGACTGCATCGATCCATGTGACATTTTCATTTTAATTCTTAAATAATCCACAATAATACCTGAAGATCATGATGGCGATATTTTAAACTGTAAATACACTAGTAAATACAATGTAAATATTCACCCCAGAGTACACTCGCTGAAATCCTAACGAATATTTTTGAAACAGTTGTTGTACTCGAGGAGGGTCTTTTAAT